>WNGS01159612.1:4114138-4134714 GCA_020271785.1 Procambarus virginalis
ATTATCTGCCATATTTTCCTTAATGGGTATTGCTTAAGTATTCCAGTATTGCGCGTGTTGAATTTATTTTATGCTTTTCAGATCACCAAACATGGGCATTAGAACTTGCTCATGAAAACATCTGGTTTGACAAGTGGCGTGTGGATGATGCAGAACGTGAAGTTTTATGAAAAAAAGGCTCAGGTAAGCTACATATTAGCATTTATCATCTTTACATTTAATAATTATTTGAACCCTCTTTGAATGTAACTCACTGGTGTGAAACAATAAAAGCAGGGGGGAGGGGGAAATGTGCAGTGCTTGGGTGCTATAACTTCAATTTAAATATTTTCCCAAGTTTCTGCTAATATTTAAAGTGTCCATTATAATGTACTGCACAACCAGTCATTAGATACATCAAGCTATCTGCCATTAGGTTCTGTTATGCCAAGGTTACATTGCCTTATCCTCCTAAGATATTCCAGTAACAGTGCATGATGACCAGGTCAGAATTCTGTTTCCAATTATATCATTGGTTTTGATAGCATGAAGAGCTTTTACTTAAAATTATTATAATGGATAATTTTCTTAGACCTTGCATAGGTTTCATTGATGGATACGACAGCTGTATATGATGAGACATGAACATTGGAAATTGATGCTCTAAATGGTCTTTCTTGTACTAATACTATAGTACCATGTACTATAACCTTTAAATATTAAATATTTTCCCAAGCTTTCTGCTAATATTTAAAGTGTCCATTATAATGTACTACACAACCAGTCATTAGAACATCAACAGCAACATCATCAATTCTCAATGACCTCTTTTGCGAAAGTTCTGCTTTTGTGACTTTTGTCAGAACCCACAACTTGGCTAATAAGTAATTAAGAAATGCCCACATGGCTCTCAATGTTGACCAATTCACAATTCACACAGCCTTTTGAATGCTTATTGTTAATTTACTTTGTATATAACCCCTTCAAATTCTCATTTGATTTGATCATACAATTGCATTTGGCTTTTGTAAATTCAGTAACACATTTTGGCAAGTGTTCAATGACACAATAATGTACTGTTATGTACTTTTGATTTAAATAAATACAGCTCTGCAAAAACTTTGCCAAGCAATGTTACCTCAATCTAATATATGCATTATTGCTGTTTAATATAGATATAGCTAATACTATAGATCTTGTGTATCATTTATGTCTCGTAATACCTAAATAGCGCTCTTCCTATTGTTTTTGTTTTACATAGCCTGCCATAGGATCATCCTGTGTGAGGCATGCTTGCACAGGTAGGCCTATAGGGATAATTTCCAAGGTAAGGTGGAAAGTCATCTATTTTGAGTTTATAAATTGCTTTCAGTATTTTGCCAGTGGATGGGGGGGAGGGTTTGCCTTACAGCTGAGAGAACAGTGCTTGAGATTCATAGTCCTAAGGTCCCGGGTTCGACTCCCGGTGGAGGCGAAAACAAATGGACAAAGTTTCTTTCACCCTGATGCCCCTGTTCACCTAGCAGTAAATAGGTACCTGGGAGATAGCTGCTAAGGCTGCTCTTCTGGGGGTGTTAACAAAAACGGAAGGCCTGTTCGAGGACCGGCCCGCGGGGACGCTAAGCCCTGAAATCATCTCAAGATTACGTTGAGATAGTCATGTATTGGAAGATACTGTTACCAAGTCCACTTGAAGTTAAAGATATTGTGGAAATAACCTTTTTTTTGTTCACTAAATTTTATTAACCATTTTTGTTCCTGTAGATAGAGAATGAAAATATCATTGTACAAATTTAGGCATCATTTATACTGTACAATTACAGTATTTTATTTGCCATTTTTAAGATAGTATCCTTAGTGGCAACAGTTGATTGCCTATTCATTCTTAATCTTACTTTCAGCTGTTATATACCAGTATATTATTGTGATCTATGAAATTCTTAATGATTATATTATGCTTTTGTATTGGTCATGTAAATTTACAAATCCTAGATTACTCATGTTTCATAATTACATTTTACACTGTATGTTAGCATTTCACTTTGTAAGTTTATCAGATAAAATTAACACTCATTTTCTCAGAAAAATTTACATACAAATGGTTTTGAGAATCAAAATTTTTTGTGTTATCGGTAAAGACGTGATTTTGTCTGCCAATTCTCAATGACCTCTTTTGCGAAAGTTCTGCTTTTGTGACTGTTTGTCGAACCCACAACTTGGCTAATAAGTAATTAAGAAATGCCCACATGGCTCTCAATGTTGATCACTTCACACACTAGAAATGAAGGGATGACGATGTTTCGGTCCGTCCTGGACCATTCTCCAGTCGACAATCAACTTGAGAAGGTCCCAAGACAGACCGAAACTTCATCGTCCCCTTTCATTTTCTAGTGTGTGGATTGGTCAACAGACTTCAACCACGTTATTGTGACTCAATCGACTGCATCATGGCTTCTCAAATGGCTGTATAAAATGCCTTGGTGTATATTTTTTTTATTTCAGTCTTCTATGAGATACCTACCTCGGGTAATAAGATAATTATTAGTTAATCTTACGCTACTCAACTAAGTATATATATTACCTGTGTTTTCCTTAACATTTTGTGGAGGGTGTCTGCACTGGTACAATACAGTAGCCGTAGATGCACATACGACATCAATTGTATAATAGCAAAGGATCAAATATGTATCTTGCCAATCATTGCATATTTAAATTTAGTAATTTTATATACAAAGCATAAAGAAAATTTGTATGAACAGTACTAGTGTTTTTGGAAAAATCACCTTCAATATAGCACACTATGGTTCAACGTTGAACATCTTTCTGGCAAACGGTATGTGCAGTAAATCTATTATTACCTTGCTTTTGTCATCTAGTTTTGTTTTATTTATATTCAATGTTTTCATAAATTTGAAAAATTCAATCCTTGGAGGGTAACAAGATTTTATAAATGCTGTTTTGAAAGGGTTAAGATCACTGGTTTAGTAAATAAATAAACCACATGCAGTAACTGCAAACCTTGAACTGTTATTAAACTGTTACATTATCATACCTGTTTTAATTCATACATTTGAATTATTAATACTGTAAGTGCTTACTGCAATCCCCCACCTGCTGTCCATTGGCTAGAAGTAACCTGAGGAAGGGAAACTGGAGCAATCCTGGCTAGGGTTCTGGGAGTTTCTTCTACTCCCAGACCCCCGTCCTGAGGCCAGGCTCGATTTATGATCATGACACAATAAACTAGTAAAGCACTTATTCTTATTCTGAAGATGGAGCAATTGCATGGGTTGACTTTGGTGATACTGTAGGCGACCTTGGAGGTGTTGGCTTCTTGGAATGAAGAGCTATTATAGTCCATCACACCAAACTCTTGCGGCTGTTCCCTCTCAAAGTTTTTCTTTCACAAATGTCCACCGTAGAAGAATGCTGTAATGCTATATTTATATGAGTGATATTAATAGAGGTGAATGATACTAACTTAAACTAGGATTTTTCCTCCACTAAGTGTTTCCAGGAATGAATTTTCAACTAACATGTGTTTGCTAACCGATTATCCTCGCTTTTTCTTTTTAATGTGTTGTATTGATATACGTCGAAGAAATGTCTGAACATGTATGAACAGATATTTTATTAAACATAGTTGGTATTGGTATAATTTTTCTGGAAGTTTCATTTTGCATTTAGACAAATGTAATTTTATATGTCATGCTTGTACACTATTTAGCCAGGATACTGCCTGCAACATGTAGGGAAAATATTTGTTAAACACAGCATTACAAAGATTACAAAGCCAACACAATATTTTTACATCCTCTTCATTCATTAAATTTACAACTACAGTGTATTTATAAAATAAGTTTGGGTTTGTATTCCCTCTTCAGTATAAACATGCTGTTGAATTGGGACATTCTCTGATTAGCCCTTAATGGCTCGGCTAGTTATGTCCTGCATAATAGTGCACATGATAAACTTGTCACATCATATGCACAAAATTGCAGTGGGGAATTCAAGCCCAGGAGGAAATTTCAGATAGCAACTGGAGTCACTTAAGGGTTAAAGGTTACAGGTGCATGTTTAAATTTAACGTACGTGGAGAGGGGGAGCAACTACATTGTTGGAACATGTTATGGTTTAGAGGTTTACGTCCACTGCCACACAGTCAGATTTTACATGTACTGTAATTCAATGCCATTTACAGGATACAGTACTAGCAGACCACAGCTGCTGTATTTGATGATACGAAGAGGTTGAATTTAAATTGATGGTACTTTGTCATGTTGTTTGTCTTAGAGCAAACATCCTGACATTTACATATTTAGTTTGAATTTCATTGCATAGGATGGTTTTCAGTTTGCAAGGTAGGGTCATTGGTTTGTTGATTGGTTAGTTGATAATGAGATTTTATAAAAAAACATTTTCTTCAGTA
This sequence comes from Procambarus virginalis, assembly GCA_020271785.1. NCBI lineage: Eukaryota > Metazoa > Arthropoda > Malacostraca > Decapoda > Cambaridae > Procambarus > Procambarus virginalis. Next base: position 4,118,547 of record WNGS01159612.1, read on the forward strand.
TCATAACATTACTAATTTGGACTTATTATTTCAAAGATTACAAAACTAGACACTAGTGTATTAACAGGCAGTTTCAACTGCAGTATATTTGATTTTTGTGGTGAATATGATTGAACAGTTCCTCCTTTTTTGTCATCTCAACCCAAGAACTTTGTTTCTAATAATAATTGTGGCAGAATTGGTTTATAATTTTTTTTTTAGTGTAAGCAGAAATAATGGTTATGATAGCACTATTTGAGTTTCTACTTTAAACCCCTAGGGATGATTGTACAATGATTGTTTGGACATTTTGTTGAAGTAAGTTAGAATTTTCATATGACATTCCTAAACAACAACAAATTCTTTCAGTAATACTGTATTTCTAAAAACAGTGCATTTTTTTTTACCTCGGTTAGTGGAGGCTACTAACGATTTTCATGTGAAGATCTAATAGTCGTTTCCTATATCTCCTAGGGAAGTTCGGGCCTAGGATCCCTGGCCAGTCAGATAGCCAAGGCACGGCAAGAAATACAGAATTCCCTAGTCTCTGTGAGTAGGTCCTCTTAAGTGAGCTGTATGTGTTTGTTTGATGTAGTAGATATGGTTGCTTTGTGTTGAGCCAATGTTGTTGGTAGGGCTTTCCTGATTATCTAATAAATAGTACTGTATCTTCTGATAATTCTGCTCTAGTCTGAATTATTTCAATAATCGCTTAAAGATGCAAGTGGTAATACTATGTACTCCCCACCTTGAATTGGGCCCCAACAGGGACGGACCCTCCCCCCTCACCCAATCTGTTCCATCAGATACTGTAATCTGGTTCGTACAGGGAGTCCGCACAGGCTCGACAAATACACTGCTGGATATCTTTGCTAACTGAATAAGAATGTTAACTGACATGAATACAATAATAAAATTAAATGACGTGTGTATTCTGCTGGGAACATGCAGCTCATGCACGGCTGGTTGAGGTCACCCTCGGAAAAAGTGATTTTGATAGGAATTAAACATTCAAGTTTTGAGTGATTATACTTAAAAGCTATTGGCATTTATAATACTTTTTTTTACAAATTTATTTATTAATAAGTATTTATTAATCAATAAAAAAATTACTTTTACTAAGACATGGTACGAATCAAAAGGGAAACTTTCTATAAATAGCAACAGAATGTGCGTTGCACATGCAATACCCACAGGAATACAGTATTAACAAACCCCAATGCAATTCGAGTTCTGTTGCACATCCAAGTCACTGGACACCCTTGCACTGTTTCCAGACAGTGAACATACCGTATCACCCCATTTTAAAATCAATTATGCCAGTAAAATTACTATACGTATATTCTAATCTTGTACAGTATACCTATTTCCATTCTATTAGGCCACTCGTCTAGAATAACATGCTACTCGGTTTCAAAACATTCACCCACATGAATGTCCAAAGATTAGCAACCGAGGGTGTTGGAGACTAGCATTAGGTACAGTATTCTAGTGTTACTGTATATATATTGTTAGGTTGGATTAGGCTTCAAAGTTCATTAGCAAACTTTCAATACAAAGCAACCTATATTCATTATTTACTGCTAGGCGAGTAGAAGCTTCCAGGGAGGAATTGTGCCCGTAAGACTTGCCCAGGACCAATTACAGAGTCTAGTGGTATATAATATACTAGATTCATTACCCTACGGCACGAACATTAATTGCTACAAGCACTCTTCACTACGAGCCAGGTTTTTTGTCCTTTCTGGAATCACCGGCCACCATAATGTAGTAAAGAACTTTAAATTTAGATTTGGTGTTTAGAGATAAAAGTGAGAAATATGAAGTGAAGGAAGGGGAATGGGAACTATTAGGAGAAAGCGCCAAGCTATTACGACTATAATGCACTGGGAAGGGATCAGGATAAGGATTTTGGATGGGACAGGGGGGGGGGGGGAAGCAAAAGAAGGAAATAAACATCTAGTCATAATGATGCTGCAGTCTGTGCTTCCACCACAGGAGGAATCATTATCAAAAGGATACACTTATTAATCATAACCGAAACGCTGCGTGTACTAGTGGCTTTACAAGATTGTAATTACCATGAACATGGTAATTGTAACCATGAACATGGTTACCATGACCATAATTACCATGAACATGGTAATAACTGCATGAACATCAGAGGTCCAAGGTTGTTCAACGTCCTACCAGCAAGCATCAGAAATATTACAGGAACAACCGTGGACATCTTCAAGAGGAAACTAGATTGTTTCCTTCAAGGAGTGCCGAACCAACCGGGCTGTGGTGGGTATGTGGGCCTGCGGGCCGCTCCAAGCAACAGCCTGGTGGACCAAACTCTCACAAGTCAAGTCTGGCCTCGGGCCGGGCTTGCGGAGTAGAAGAACTCCCAGAACCCCATCAACCAGGTACCATATTATCCTCACATTCTCAATGTACCTTCTTGTATATGCATAAATAAATAAATAAAAACCAGGCACTTCACACTATTTACATCCCAATTGATAAAACTGCACAAGGCAATATCATTAAGGCTAGATCAAAGCTCGCCTGGGTTAAGAGCCATAAATGCACCAAAAAAATCTGTTGTAGGGCATTCCCTGCATCCTTATCAATGTACAGCATATGCCTCCCAGACCAAGCAACATAATATATGAGTTTAAAAGAGCAATGCAACAGGTCTCTTGCCCCCCAGACTAGACTGGAGTAGACATAAGAGCTTGAGGGCACCTTCCTTGCGTGCTACCATAAGCCTCACACACATCCAGGTGAAATAATAGACGTGATATTCTACCTGGTAACCCGATCAAAAGAATTCCGGCGCAGGTGCGATAAATTCTTTTATGGCGATATTAAGTCGCAGTCCGCGGGTCCTGCCAATGAAACTCAATTTCATTCAATAGAAACTACTTTCATATAACTGAGAAACTCAATGATATAACCTTTTAGGAGTTATTGGAGGAGATAAGTGGAGGAAATGGTGCGACTCACACTTGAGAGACCCCGCGTGGACTGGCTCCACCAGAAACAAGGTTCCTTCCTCCCCGGGTACAGGTCACTTCGTACACTGTCCCCACAACTTTCCCTTCCATTACGCATTATAAAAGCCTAACCTAACCTAGCTGTTATCCAAGATATATTGAATAGTGGTAATAGTCATAATATTTCCTGTTTTGTAACAGTTTGGTCTCTAAAATAGGAATCTATGGATGAAACAACTAAGGCGAAATAGCTGAGTACCAAATGTCTGTTCCGCGTTCCTGGCCAGCCACAACAAACATGGCCGCCAATAGTTCATTCCAATCGTCCCCTTAATCTAGCCGGAAATTTAAACCCGCGCAATTGTTAACCAAATATACTAAACTCTGACGTGCCTATAGCACTGTTAACCAGTATATGTTTCTCATTAAGATACATTCACATGGATCCATGCGTCACTCTAATATATTTGGTCTCAGAGACAGATACCAATAAGCTGAATTTACCTGAATTTACCTGAGCCCTCTGTTGTATCCCGGTATAGCTGTTGTGGATGACGCTATAGTTCTCCAGTGTTGTCAGTAATTTTGGTGTTCCCATCCTAGGGCGATATTCGATCTTGCCCCACTTCTCGTTTTCATATATATATATATATATATATATATATATATATATATATATATATATATATATTATATATATATATATATATATATATATATATATATATATATATATATATATATATATATATATATATATATATATATATATATATATATATATATATATATATATATATATATATATATATATATATATATATATTATATATATATATATAATATGTTTAAATCATAGCATAGTAAAGAACTGTTTAGTGCTCTCAGGTTATAGTTGTGTGTGAAAACTAAAGTCTTTGAAAATGTAATTAGTTATTACGAAACGCGTTCAAGTGTCGCGTCAGACTAAGAAATAAAGAATGAATTTTGGAGAATTGATTTTTCATTTACCGTCATCAGTAAAAACAAACATAAGGAAAATTGAGAAAATTCGTGTTAGAATTATTAATCTTACTTTTTCGGTCATATTTAATAACATATGTCTACAGGAAAGACTGCTACCAAATATACTAATAATATATATATATATAATATATATATATATATATATATATATATATATATATATATATATATATATATATAATATATATATATATATATATATATATATATATATATATATATATATATATATATCTGTTACCTAACAAATGACACTTACAAATTTAAGCCAATGCTTTTTGCTGATGACAGCTTCCATCTTTTCACTCAGAAACCAATCATATCCCCCCTTAGTCGACTGCTGTCGGTCGTATCATGGGAAATGTTCAAATGCTGAATATATCCAAGTTGTTGTTAAGAACATAAGAACATAAGAACAAAGGCAACTGCAGAAGGCCTATTGGCCCATACGAGGCAGCTCCTATTTATAACCACCCAATCCCACTCATATACATGTCCAACCCATGCTTGAAACAATCCAGGGACCCCCCTCCACAATGTTACGCGGCAATTGGTTCCACAANCACACATACTGTTAAATATATTTAGCTGTGCTGTACAGTATTTGTTTCCAATTTACTCGTAATTTTTGCCTTTAATTTTGGATTTTCCGTTTTGGGCTTGACTCGGAAAATTTGTGCTGGGTTATTTCAATAAGCATAGTTTATAGTACTTAGGCAATCTGCCACTACCTAAGCCATTGACCAATAACTGGCGTGTTCTCCTGCATCCTCTCCGCTGTTCTTTTTCTTCCAAGGTGGCGTTGATTTTCTACACTTTACATTCCTTTGTGGTTATTTTCTCACTATGGATAGCACTTGTGTTTGTTTTCACTACTTTCATTTGAGGTCCTCACTACACCCTTTCTTATTGCCTGTTCACCTACATCTGTTTTGTTTTACTGGAGTGGACTAGACTGCTAATTAGGACAATTGACAATAAATTTATATTGATTGCAAGTACTTTAGCCAAATTTAACACTTTCACATTTTGATAGTGCATAACATAATCAGTGTTCTAAGCCTATAAATAGTTTTGTAAACCAAAGATGAGTATTAATGGTTTACATATTGCACAGCCTGCAGTCAGTTGTATATACAGTAATTGACTGTGTCGCGGGACAGGATGCCAGATTGTATTCATAAAATGTTTTGGCTTTTATCGAATTCCCCCCCTTCCCCCCCCCCTCAAGGCCGAATTACTGACCCCGCTCAGGACGCTGCTAGGTGAACAGAGGGCATTAAGTGAAAGGAAATGTGCCCAACCCTCTCTGTCCTGCCCAGGATTCAAACCTGGCATTCTCGATTGTGCGTCGAGAACAAACCCGACTGTATTACTGGGACTCTAATATATGTTATAAATTACACTTCACTTTTTCACATGCAACACTTTATCCTATTGTATTTTAGCCTATGTGAATCAACATAAATGTACAAACTTTGATATCAAAATCAGTGCTCTAGCCCAACAAATAGGCTTATAATAATAAAATGAGTTTGTATAAAATTTTGTTGTGTACAGGTGAGTGGGTAGAGGAAAGGTCTGGTTTACTTTAGATAAGAAAAGTGGATGCTTCTTGGGGATGGTGAAGTGTTAACCCCTCCACTGCGCATCTGTTTTTGGCAAAAACTTCATAGTGTAATTGTTAATGCCATACTTTTGTTGTTTTTTATAAATGTTCAGGTAAAGTTAATGTCAAAATTTTTCCAAACGCAACCATTTTCATTTCAAAACAGAGTGATGAAAACATTAAAATATAGCCTAATTAAAAAAAAATATTACAACTCTCAGAACAAGATTTCTCGGTTGGCGCAGCACAGTGGTTAAAGTTTCATCACTTGCACATGTCTCTTGCAGACATCCCTTTTTATTTAGGTGTCAGTCATCTAAAGTCAAATTTAAAGTCATTTATTTAATATTTAATGCAAAGCTTGGTTTTTTTTTTTTTTTTTTTTTTTTTTTTTTTTTTTTTTTTTTTTTTTTTTTTTTAGCTATATGACTTACTGTCTTATCTCTTCTTATTGCTCCCTTACTTGGCTACTACAGTATTTATTTCAGTTTATCATCGTTCCTTGGGTTGTAGTTCTCTCACACATTACTGTAATTTAATCTGTGCTCCACAAAGCCAGTGATCCAGGCCACTGCTTTCCCTTCAGAACATGATGATCCTAATTACCGTGTTTTTTACAACCTTAATACAGTACCTGTACCTGGATGGGGTTGTGGGAGTAGTTCTACTCCCCAAACCCAGCCTGGGGCCAGCCTTGACTTGTGAGGGCATTACAGGATTACCTTCCACAGCTTTTGCCAGCAGTTTCTTGGCTTGCATTGTAGACTACCACCTTTATTGTTACAAATGTTATTTGGCTGCTTTGCATTCATATTTCTTAGTATAAATTCTTGCCATGCACCCGACCGGCTCTCATTTGTCATTTTGTAATTTTTTTTTTTATCTGGGGATTAAAGTGCCACTGTTGCTATTACAGGAGTGATGCTATTGCTACTCAAGAGTATGGCCCAGGCTGTCAATGGACCGACTATGTAAGCTATGCCTGCATTTGTTCTACAGTTGCCTTGGCTTTAATTCTAATTCATAATACTGGACTGTACTGTAAGGTGTTAACACTGGTACTATGGCTTGTGTGCTTGTGAATATGTAGTGTAATATGGTATTGTGCTGTATTTGAGCAGTCTAATACTGAATATGATTGGCACTTAGTGTGCCTACTAACTTTTGTCTTTACTATTTTTTATTTTATTGATGAAAATGTACATGTGATTTTAGTAAGGAAGAATATATTTGAAATAATCATTGTTGTTTGTAAACACTTGTGTTACTGAGGTGGCAACCTAATTCATTGTTGTTTGTAAACACTTGTGTTGCTGAGGTGGCAGCCTACTTATTGTCTGAAGTGAATCATCATCTCTTGCTACACAACAATGCAAGTGTGTTGCAAAACTTAACACTCCAAGCAAATGTTTGGAAATTAATCATTTACCAAACAAGCTCACAAATCACTAAACTCTTATCAAACCATTCCTGACCCATCACCTTACCTAGCCACACTTAAGGTTCCAAGGAGGTGGATAGGCTCTTCAATCTCGAGCCAAGATAGAAGAGACTGTCACAGGTAGGTGGGGTGCTACTAAGGACTGCCTAGAAAGAAGACTTATATTTGCACTCAGTACTGCACAGTACTGTCCTGTATCTCTGGACAGGTCCCCTCAGTTCCTCCCTCAGCTTCCCCAACTACATCTCAACGATGGAGCCAGTTAAGGTTTTCACAGGACACCGTGGCATGAAATTAGGAACACAAAAGAGAACTTGGGACTACTACTGAGACAGTTGATCGCAGGGCTGCAGGAGAAGAGGGCAGAAACAAGAAGTCTCAAGGACACGATAAGCATACTGAAGTTATGCGGACAGCACACTGGACTTGTGATCCTGTGGTCCCGGGTTCGATCCGGGCGCCGGTGAGAAACAATGGGCAGAGTGTCTTTCACCCTATGCCCCTGTTACCTAGCAGTAAAATAGGTACCTGGGTGTTAGTCAGCTGTCACGGGCTGCTTCCTGGGGGTGGAGGACTGGGCCGCGGGGACACTGAAGCCCCGAAATCATCTCAAGATAACATCAAGATGTGCATCAACGTTGATGGTGAGGATCTTCAGGAAGAAAAGGGCAATTGCACTTCGTTCAATCTACAAAAGTTTCAGATCCTGATATTGGCTATCAACACACAATATTAGAGAAAAATAGGATATCAAGGCGGCTTATTTCTGTATAGGCCCCCCGAGACGTACATTGCGTTAACTTCACCACTGTTCCTGTGATCTGGGACGGTCCTGCTTTTGAGCAGGGAACCAAGAATCGAGTCGTGTACATTCATAATTACAGATAAAAGATTCTTCCTAATTAGATGGAGGAAGAGAGATATTTTGTATTTTGCATTTTTAAGTAGTATTTATTTAGGTGCTAGCATAGAAGTCTGGGTGGGTTACTTTCTTGTTTGGCCTCATTCAATTTAATTATTGCTAGTTTTATAAGGAACTGTACTTTTAATTTTGAAGTTTTGGTATGTAGTTGTAGTTTGGAACAGCTTTTAAGCTTTTAATGCGTAACAGTTTAGGGATTTTCTTTAGTTTACTAATTCCTAATTTTGTAAGTTTAGTAAACAGTAGAGTACTGTAATTCTACACTAGCAAGTTATAATGGTACTGCTTATACAATGTGTGGTGCAGAGGGTGAGGCTTGGCAGTGCTGATGAGAGGAAGGATATTTCTTGATTACACTGTACAGTATTATGTAATACAAACATTGTAGGTTACACTGTGGTAGGAGGCCAGGGATACTGCCATTTATTGCCCTTGTGACATTGAGCCATGTCAACTCTCTTGAGCTGTCATCTTTCTGGATTAGGATAGACATCATGGTAGCCTTCTTGCTAATGTCTCTGGGATGTTAGGGACATACTGAATATACCAGGCTCCTATGACTATTTACCAGGGGCAAGGACCTTTTTCAAGACTGCTTTGGCCCCTCAATAACCCAGGGAACAATTGGGGATCAGATACCAATCCATTACTGATGTGAACTACCCTCAAAATATTTACAAAGTCACAAAACACTAATTCTCAATACTGTACACTTGATGCACTATTCATTAACTTGATATAAATTGTCCTTAGTTGTTTAGAAACTTAGATACATATAAGTATTCAAATTTGATTTATTTGCATTGGCCTAGGCTGAATGTTGTGCATTTATGGCTTATTTTGTAAATGATTTAAAATAGTTTTTGTTCATGCTGTAATTAGTGTAATTTGTTATTGTCAACAGCCGTAAGACAGCGCACCAAAGGTCACCTACTTTCCCGGTCAACATCCCTACAGCTGAGGTATGAACGCGAGAGGTTGGAACTACAAAAAAGGGTCACTGAGCAGCTGGTGTCTGATGTGTTTGGGTTTGTATTTTGGACTTCTATTTTTGTTTAGATTTTTGGCTCGGGATTAAAAGTGACGATCATGAATATTTTTATATGGTGTAGATATTTTGGATTTTGCCTTTTTATGAAATGTAGACTGTTTTTAGTAATTCCCTTAGATAATTTTTGTCCCTTGATTTCACTTATACATCTAATAATTTTTTATAATAAGCACTGTTTTGGCAATAACTTTAATGATTATGAACTTTCAAATTGTGTCATTCTTTGCAGTTTATACAAAAAGTCACTTTTTGTGGACTTGAAGCTCGAGGCATCACGAGGCAACGTTTATTGTCACCAGCTGTTCTTTGCTGCTCGTGTTCCAGCACTGTGGCGCCTACTTCTGGAAATTGCTAAATTTCAGCAACCCAACAAGAAGTGTGTGGAAAATCTTGTTTGCATACAACTACCAGATGTTGACTACAAGGAACTTCAAAAATTTACTCGGTATGCTGCTCATTTATGTTGTGTCGTGTTGGCTTGTGTAGTGTTTCATATGACCATGTGGAGGAGTTAACACAAGTCTCCATGCTGAAGTTATTGATCTGTTATAGTTCTTAAGTATTCTTCCAAGTATGTATTGGGACAGTGTAATATTTATAACGCATTCTTTCTGCAGGAGCCTGTACAGTGACAAGAGCAACTTGGCAGCTGGTATAGCATTAAGACGCAAGTTAGAAGACACCCTGGCTGTTCTCCAGCAGAGGGCGCTTGTGTATAGCAATAAAATACGAATTGAGAGACTGAGTAGTGACGAAGAACATCACGTTCAGCAGCTAATCCTGAAACAGCTTCAAAAAGGGCAACTGAGCAAGAAAAAGGGCAACATTCAAGACGTGGAAGAATTCATCAGCAATGGTGTTCATTGTCCCTACCAGACGTGCACCATTTCGGATTGTGATTCAAACAGCACAGCTACCTTGAAGCCACAAATGATAAAACAGAGTTCAAATATATCCAAGTCTGTAAGGCCAAAGTCTAGTCAAAAGGTTTGTGCTCAAAAACCAAAGTCATTGGGATACACAATGAACATTACAAACCATACTGTTGTAAATGTTAACAAATGTGAAATTAGGGAAAAGCAACCAGAGAGTACGAGTGACAAAGTTGATGATCATTGTGATACTAATATAGAGGATGGTGTCGAGAGTTCTGCTACACTTACCAGAAAAGGGAAAATATCCTTGAAGACATCACTGCCAACAAAAAGGTCCTCTTATGATGACCAATCCCCCAGTGGGCAATTATCTAATCAGGAGTCTCCAGTCTTTAATGTTTCTATGATTAAAGAGTTACAAACATCTCCCATGCAAGTTAGTGGGGAATCCTTTCAAGATAAATTGAGAGACAAGAGAGAACGTTCACCTTCGCGCTCTCAAAGGGCTTCCACAAATGACTTCACTCCTATTGAATCCCTTCATGATAGAGATGAAAAGAAAGGTCCACCAATTTGTTCAAATGGTCATACTGGGCAGTTTTATCCTGAGAAAGTGAAAATCAAAGAAGGCAAACCACATAAATACGGTGCTATGTCTAGCACAAAAGAAAATGCATCCTTACATCAGGCTAACATTATGGCTAGACAGCAGCAATTACAACAGCAGCCAAAAAACCATGTTCAATCTGTGTCTACCTCCAAGACATATTTGCAACGAAAAAGTCAGTCAGTTGTTCCAGAATCACATGATAATGTAGAACTAGATAATAACAGTGTTAGCAACAGTGGTAGTGATCATAGATTGAGTAATCTACATGAAACTTCTAGTCTTGAAGTAGAACTTCCTAGCAGCCATGAAGAAAATTCCAGTAGCCATGACTCTGATGAGAGCCCAGAAGCCTCATCAAGAAGACTGGCATTCAAACCTCCAGGAAAAGAATGCAATCATGTTGTAGGGGAAAAGGAAAATAACTTATCAGAGCCAGGTAGGGCCACAACCATTCCAGTTAATCCCATGAGACCACTTGTAAGAGCAAGAACCTATGAGATTCTTGAGGGAATTGCCAGTGGCCCTGACAAGTCTACAGAAGAACCAACAGAAAAGAAGGAATCAGAACCTGAAGAATCTGTCATAAAGACGGAATGGGGGGCATTAGATGATGCTCATAACAACATTCACAGCTTTGGTACTCCTAAAAGAAGTGTAAGATCTCATGGTTTTGGAAAAGATAACCCAGGCAATGGGAAGGAGAGAAAAGTTTCTGATGAAAGTATATCATCATACTATGAAAACACAGATGATCCAGAGAAGTTAAGGGAAATGGAAAGAAAGAAAGGTTCACTGATATTCGAACACAACTTCCAGACTTACTCTAACATTCCTACGACTAACATGATGACTGCTAGTATGATGACTGCAAGTATGAGTTCTGAGAGTGGTAGTATGGGTATGGGATCTTTGTATAGCAGTATGATGGATAGTGCCATGATGGGTAGTATTCACTCATTAGGTGCTCTGGAAGCACCTGTTGTTGATCCTATACCACGTCCAGCATCTGTTGGTCTTCCAGTTGTGCACTCGGTGGAAGATGTAAAGCAAGAAATGAGCCGTGCTGTCAGTCGCCGTCCTCCATTAAGAGTTCAAAAGAGTACAGATGAAATGGCTTTGGAGCTCCAGCTGGATTTAGCCAGAAGAGGAACGGCAACTCGGTCGCCTTCTCCTGATTCTTTAAGTGTTGATATTGTAACAAGAAGAGAATCTGAAACTGTGGACAAGGAAAATTCACCCAGAAAAGTTAATAGAAATAAATCCTTAGAAACTAGCACTTCAAGTTTAAAAAAAGAAGAGATGGATAATGAAGAAAAAGAACAAGATGATCGAGAAAATGAAAGTAAGAGTAGCGAAGCGGGACATAATGGAGGGAAGTCTGACAAAAAAGAAATGTCTGTTGAAGAATCATCATTTAAATCATTGCCACAACTTACAGGAAGTCCCAGATTAAGCAGAGAGCTATCGGAAAACACACCCATTATCTCAGGTGGCTCTACTTTGAAGAGAGAGAAGGACACAGGAGAGAGAACATCCATCCCTAAATCCGAGCGGCAAGTTAGTATTGGGTCAGTTAAGGATGTAGATTCTATACCTCTTGTGTTTGGATATATTGGTCCACAAGATGAAGAGCAACATGAAAGTAAAGTGGAAGACAAAGAAGCAAGTGTTGAAGGGGAGGATGAAAAACATCAATCAATCTTTCCAATGTTTATAGATCTTAATGACATACCATCTCCATCAATAGAAGAAGTTAAGGAAACAGAGAAGAAAGAAGCGGCTAAAGTTAAGAGTCAATCTTCTGCTGTTTACATGTATATAGAAGCAGATACACCTTCTCCTAAGACCAGAAGAAAGAGGAGGTCAGAGAGTGATGGTACAGGCATTCCAAAGTCCATAGAGTCTCGTTCAGAAGCAGAATTCACTTCTCTTCCACCAGTTCTAGCAGGTCCAGCACCCTCTATAGATGGGAAGAAAACTCCAGATAGCATAAAAGTTGAAGCTAATGGAAGTTCTGATGAAGGTGGGAATAAGGAGAAGAAAGGTTCTTTATGTTTATCGAAGCAGAATCATCACCAAAGTTGGGTTCGCCAAAACCAAGACGGCGACCTGCTCCTCCTCCAAAAAAGAAAAGTGAAAATGCAATGACCAGATCTGCGCCAGTGATTCCATTCTATTTTCAACTCCAGAGAGTTCTAGCAAATTGATGACTAAATCAGTAATTGATAGAGAAGAATTTATTGCTCAGCCTCCAACAAGGAAGAATGTTAGCCTAAATGACAAAATAAATGAATCCTCTACTTCAAGGGATGGATCGTTTGTGTCAGGCATCCCAAGGCCAATTCACGTTTTCAAAAACAAAGGAACTTCATCTAAATCTAGTAACAGAGCGAAGCCTTCACCTCTTAAGAGAGAGACTAGTTCTCAGAGAGATCACTCAGTTTCTCGGACTAAAGATGAACATACTTCAGAGACAAATGACATGGCCACAAGCCGAGACATATCTGTATCGGAACTTGGTCCTTCTCAAAGTGTATCTTTCAGTGATATTGTATCGGCTAGTCTTCCTCAAGAAACTGAACCTTCTGAAGTGTCAGACGTAAGCAGTCTTCTCAGCAGCATCGAACGCTCAAATGGTAGGTTTTCTGCATCTTGTTCCTTGCTGAATCCTTGGTTTAGATCCTTGATTTAACTCAGTCTGATTGTATATACAGTACCTCCGAGATCAGCAAAGAGATCCGTTAGAAAAGGACCTTTCATTAATTAAAGCCTGATTTATTTATTTATTTTCCTCTACCCTATTTAGGCCCCTCAGATCAAGGAGACAAGGAGCCATGTTCGAGACTGGAGAAGATTTGCTGCGGATGTTCTTGAATGAAATAAATACTGACGTCGCTATACAGGTATGTACAGTGTTGTTATGCTTTTCTGTAAATTTATTATAATGTTCTTACTCTCTGTACAACATATGTATTATGCAACTTTAAATAAATGGTCTCACTCAAATATACTTTTATGTACTTAGTAGATAAAATGTGTTATACAGTGTTCATAATTTATAATGCACAGATGTTTCTAGTACTAAGCAGGATCTCTGATACTATTATGGCACTATTAACTGAATATCAAACTTGTATTCTTAGCTTAACCTTATGTTCCGTGAAGGTTTCATCCTGTAGGCTTGAAACATTCCGTCAGTTTGTAGCTCAGTCTTTTTATAAATAGCCCTAAATATCACAATAGTTAGTTAATAAGATGGTGTAAAATATATTGTATGTGCTAGAATTTTCAGTAGTTTTTTTAATTTTAATTATACAGTATGTGCCAGCATCCCCCCCCCCCCCTTAAAGTCATAATTACTCTATTTTAATTGTTTTAATTTGATGAGAAAATTTTCGTGAATAATTATTTTAATAAGAATTGCAATGGTTCACTATTCTTTTGTTTCTAAGCATAAATGAACTTGATTTCTAGATTGGCGAGAAGCGTATCCGAGCCCATAAATGCATCTTAGCTTCGCGGTGCGTCTACTTTGCTGCTATGCTCTCGGGACACTGGGTGGAAAGTGCCGGCAATGTTTATTAGTTGCAAGGGTTTGTACTCAGGCTTATATATCATGGTTGTTTATTAATGTGTGTTTGTGTCACTACACTTTGATGTTTTGTTTTTGTCATATGCAGCAAATCTCCTAATTAAGATATTATTTACCCGATTTTGTGATTAAGAAGCCTTATAATGCATCATAAAACTCTTGAATAATTATTTTATTATCTATGTAAAAGTGTATGGATGGCCATCTTCTGAAAGTAGTAACATCCTCCCCCCCGGGAGCCGGTCGGCCGAGCGGACAGCACGCTGGACTTGTGACTGTGGTCCTGGTTCGATCCCAGGCGCCGGCGAGAAACAATGGGCAGAGTTTCTTTCACCCTATGCCCCTGTTACCTACCAGTAAAATAGGTACCTGGGCGTTAGTCAGCTGTCACGGGCTGCATCCTGGGGGTGGAGGCTGGTCGAGGACCGGGCCGCGGGGACACTAAAAAACCTCGAAATCATCTCAAGATAACCCCCCCTCCTTTCCTTGTTTGCCAAAGGAAACAAGAAAGAGTGGCTTGCTCATGAAAAGAAACTTTTCATCTAACACGGAGATACTGTGTGCTTTTTAATACGCGTCATTTAATAAAATTAAGAAAAACCATAAAGTAGCTGGTCAGTATTCTGAATATGGATCTTTTTCAAAATACACTGTGTTAATTTGGGTTAATCTAATATATGCCTTGTTCAGTATTTATATGGTATTTCTGATAGAATATAAATTTAATATATACCCTCATTGTAATATGATCTGTATTTTTTATTGTAGATGCTTTATCTGTCAGATACTTTATTACTTGGAGATATATTCTGCACATTTAAAACATGTGTGTTACCTGGAAACAGAAATAATAAATGCATAATTTACAGATTTTCTGCCGATTGTTTATGGTGGCATTGAAGCACATATATAGTGGGACAAGTACAGTGCCTGAGGGGGTGAGAGTTGGGGAGCTGGCAGCACTGGCAGATATGCTGGCGCTCGATGGGGCTCAAAGATGTCATTTCTTTACATCTAAAAGCTAAATGTGTCATTACTTTCATAAGGGCAGTTCAGTTTTTACGATAGTATTTCAGTACCGAACAAAATGCTAAGCTGTATTAGAAAGCGTTTTGAATAGTTATTTTTTTTAATATTTTGGTTCTATCAGAGCATAAAGTACAGCAGTTTTTTTTCTAAAACATAGCATAAACATGTGTAATTCATGGGATGCTTACATAAATGAAAAATGTGTACTATTATGTATGCTGGATAGACCTCTTGCATTAAAACTTCATATTAAGAATTTGAAGTTAATGTGTGTGTGCAATTTCTGAATGTGAAGATTTGCCTTATTTATATACTGTTATTTGAATATAGCACTACTCTTGTAGTTAATGACAAATTTAAAGAATTTGCTTTTTTGTTTGGTTTTGTATGTTTAGCATGCTCAGGATGTCTTGAAGGAGTGGTTGGATGTTTTACCCATCGCTGGTGCCTATTGTCTAGATGATCTTTATCATCGATGCTTGCGGTGGGTGGCCAAGCACTTTGTGGTGGTGCTGCTACTCGTAATTTTGCTGCCCTTCCTCCCGAGGTGCAGGATCGATGCCTTAAACAGTTGCTGGATGATATGGTAAGTTGGCAGACATCAATTTCTCTTGACTTTGAGTGATCAAAGGATTTGGTAAGGAAGGAGGAGGAGGGGGGTGGGGGGGTGGGAGACAGAAATAAAGGATGAAGTTGGTGACTTAAGTGAGATGAAAACCATTTTTCTTTTCTAAGGGGTTGACAGACATTAAACATGAAATTTGATATGACAGTTTCCTCTAGAAACATGCTTCCCAATCGTGTTGTAGGCTCTTTGCTTTTTCAGACATACTACTGCTTTCACGTACTTCAATTATAATTTGGTGTCAGGGGACAGGAAGCCAGCGTGTATTCATACACATTTTTGCTTTTGGCCCAGTGTACAGTGGTCCGTGTGAGATGTCATATACAGTACGAATGCATTTACTCTTCACAAATTGCTTCCACCCAGCCTTGTGCCTTATCATATCTTGTGTGTGTGTTGGTCATTCACTATCTTCATTATCAAAGATT
>WNGS01159612.1:4154008-4216391 GCA_020271785.1 Procambarus virginalis
TTTCTAGCATAATCTAGAGAAAAAATAAATGGCAGGGTGGGAGCTAAGGTCCCCTCCCCATCAAGACCAAATAAAACTGCAAAATTATGAGATTGCAACAACTAATCATATAAATGACTTGCAAATACAGAAGTGTGCCATAAAACATATCAATCTGTAGAAAGTACCAGCTTGTTGCACGTGTTATAAAATATACCACACATTTCGAATTCCTCCAATGTGTTAAAGCATAGAAAAAAAAAAGCATGAAAATAACTTACAATTCTGCCCAAACCCCATGCAAATTCAAAAAAAAAAATCCAGATCTTAGCTGCTTATTGAACCTATTGGAAAGTGGATGAATTTGGTAGTTAAAGTGGGTGATATGGAGGCTGTGCCAGCTGGAGTGAGGTTGCAAGGGTCACTATGCCCTACACAGCCTCCTGACCTGCAACCTCATCCTCCTCGACACCCAAAACACCATGACCCGTTACGTTGACCTGTCAACGCCACACAGGGCTCACCCTTGTGGCTCCACAATGACCTCCGCCGAGCTAATCACCCGAATGATCCTGGCAAAGGGTGGAAATAGGGAGTATATGAGCGCACCACACCCGAAAACCTCTGTTTACCTGATGGCCAGCTGATCGAACTGACTCCGAGTCCGAATCTCTGTAAGACCATCACGTCATAAATCCAAATTGTTAAAAACGAACCAAATGATATCAATTGAATTTAAATTAAAGTAAAGTCACCGTTAATTTTTTTTTAATATGGTGTGAGTAATATAATGTGGCATAGAGTGGAGGTGGTGATAATGAGAGGTGATGAGAGTCAAGGTGCAAGGAATCGGAGGCGGTGCAGGACGCGGGAGTGTGGCTGGTGGTCGGTGGCTCACAGACACATTATTTACCTAAATTAATGGTCTTTCTGCGTTCAATTAATTTTAGGTATAAGAGCCTTATAGCTTTTAGCTTAAAGTACGTTTGTTGCATGTTTAGGTATAAGTCATGTGTTTTCTTAGGTTGAAAAGCACTGATGATATTTTCAGCCAAGAGAGCCATATATTTTATTGTTCAGGATATTCGTCTTTTGACGGGGACAGGAAGCGTGGGTGTGTATATATATATATATATATATATATATATATATATATATTATATATATATATTTATATATATATATATTATATATATATATATATATATATATATATATATATATATATATATATATATATATATATATATATACACCTTTGACCTGTCTCGAGGTCCCCAGCCAAGGTCAAAATACTGACCCTTTCCTGGAGGCAACGGTACAACAGTTGTGTAACTCAGAGTACCTCTTTACTGTTAAGTGAACAGGAACAGGAGCATTAGGTGAAAGGAATGTGCCCAACCGTTTAAGTCCCACCTGTAAATTGAACCCTGGACTGTGAGTTGACTATGATGCCAACTGTAATAGGAGACAATATGATACTGTAATATTGTTACAATATGATACTTATAGTTTCTCCATGCACAACAATGATAATAATAATGGTTATTCAGGTACAATTACATACGTACAAAATGAGTTACAAACAGACTGTTGCATTCCTAGATAGAGCTAGTGTATATACTATGCCTAGAGCAATTAAAATGCAGTGTTTTGGGCAAGAGAGATTTGCAAGAGGGAACTGCAATAAAGAAAAACCAACCAACCCCCTAAGAACAAATGAACCCTTGACCTTGAGGAAAGGAAGGCAGTTCTACGACTGCATAAATTTCTGGTGCACCCCCCACTTGGATTATTGTATGAAAGCATGGAGACCACAGGAATAATAACACTGTTTGTCACTAGAATAGTCCCAGTACTAAGAGGCACGAGCAATGTGGAAAGGCTGCATGAATTGCACTTCACAGCGCTGGAAGATAGAAGAGCTTGGAAAGACATGATCACCACATACAAAATTCTCAAGGGAATTGACAGGATTACCTTGCAGTGATTTTAGGGCTCAACGACCCCCATGCCCCAACCCTCGACCAGGCCTCCTAAGGACAGATAAGTCTAAGTAAGGGTAGATAAGAACATTATTTAACACAGATGGTACTCGAACAAGGGGACACAGGTGGAATACCCAAATGAGTACCCAAATGAGCCACAGAGACATTAGAAAAAACTTTTTGAGTGTCAGAGTACTGTACAGTAGTTTCAGGTATGGATATGATAGAGCTCAATAAGCTCAGAAACCTGTACACCAGTAGATTGACAGTTGAGAGGCGGGACCAAAGAGCCAGAGCTCAACCCCTGCAAGCACAACTAGGTGAGTACTGCACACCAGACATGACAGGGCAGATCTCATCAAAACTCTTGAAACACTGAACAGTTTAGAGGATATTGATCCAAACCACTAATTCAAAAGGTCAGATGTAACACAAACAAGGAGCAACAGTTTCAAGCTCATCAAGCCACTATGTAGGATATAAAACAGAAGATGCTTTTTTTACCCATAGCATTATAATCCCCATGGAACTGCTTATCTGCTGAAGGTGTAAATGCCAAAACATTGTTGCAATTTAAGATCCAGCTTTGATAATATCAGGACAAATAGGGGGCCTTTGACAATCTGCCATCTTCCTGTTCTCATCGAGGCCACTGAGAGAGACAGAGAGATGAGGAAGATATGGAGAAAGAGAGAGAGAGAGAGAGAGAGAGAGAGAGAGATGAGGAAGATATGGAGAAAGAGAGAGAGATTGAGAGAGCGAGATATTGATATACTGTATATATGTTGTTAAATATGACCGAAAAAGTAATATTAATAATTCTAACACGAATTTTCTCAATATTTCTTATGTTTCTTTTTACAGTCGATGGTAATTGAAAAATTAATTCTCCAAAATTCAAAAAATCTTGGAAAAATCCAAGATTTTTCAATTACTGTACCATCGACAGTAAAAAGAAACCTAAGAAATATTGAGAAAATTCGTTTTAGAATTATTAATCTTACTTTTTGGGTCATATTTAACAACATATGTTTAAAAGAAAGACTGCTACCAGGATACAGATAGATAGATATATATATAATAGAGAGAGAGCGAGAGAGGTAGAAAGAGATATACAGTATAGATAGATATAGATAGATGGAGATGTGGCCCCTCAGGTAAATTTGTTCTCCTTATTTTTATGTTAAGATTTATTTGGTTATGCTTGCTTAAGTAAAGGATAAAAATGACATGCCTTCATTCATACATTTCAGGGTTTGCTCAGAAGAATTTAGTGAAAAATGTCTGCCTCAGGTGCAAAGAAGCAGCCTACAATATCAAAATTTTTTGCCTCTCTTAAGAAAGGAGGAACACAAAAGTTTGATACAGATGAAGAAAAGAAGCAAAATCATGCCAGCAAAATTGCTGAGGTAATTTATCTAATGCAGTATTTTAGGTATTAATGCGGATTAATCTTTGTCTTATAGTTTTCTAATTTGAGTAGCAGTTATTTAAGAAACAGTTGGACTTTTTGAAAAGATGCTGGCTTCCTGTCCTCTTCAGTGGCCTTGACATTTCTGCTCGATGTTTCTGCCCGAAACGTTATGTGTGTGTTAGTGGCTTTGCAAGAATGTAAAAATACCAATCTTGTGTAATCTCTCAATCCCATTGTACCTTCTTGTAAATATTGTACAAATTATTATATTACTGTATTGTGTTAGTGGCCCCTCAGGTATATTCATGTAAATTTGGTGGTGAACTATACTATCATTCTTTTCTTTGTGTCAGCTATTTTTATGGCTTCATTGGGCTCAATGGAATACATAAATATATGTTGACCAGACCACACACTAGAAGGTGAAGGGACGACGACGTTTTGGTCCGTCCTGGACCATTCTCACAATCGACTTGAGAATGGTCCAGGACGGACCGAAATGTCGTCGTCCCTTCACCTTCTAGTGTGTGGTCTGGTCAACATACTTTAGCCACGTTATTGTGACTCATCGCCTGCACATAAATATATGCTAATAACCCAATTTCATTAAATTATTTGAGTCTCGGAGCATATTTGTTGCTAGAGATTGGAGAATCCTTCATGGCATGTGAACTAGCATTTTTCTTCACCCATTTTTTTATTGTGTATAATTTAATAGCCCATTGACAATGTTTCCTTTCAGGTTAGCATTTCTCCAGCTATAAAGCGAACAAAGACTAATGGTTCTGTTAGTAAATTTTCTAAAAAAGCCAGAACTGAAGAGTGCGAGACCAAGAATTCCAGCTCGTCAGAGCTCAATGGTGATGGAAGGAGTACCAAGAAAAGATCCCTCACATCCTGGACTAAAAACAGGCTTCAATCCTTCTCAGCTGGTATGTTTTTTTTTTTTATATAAGTTATAAGTTATGTACAATGCTTGTTTTTTCAGGGGCTTTCTTTGCATGATAGGCTATTCTACTGAGTGGTGTAACCCAGAATTATTGCTTTCTGATTATGAAAAGCTCTTTTCTGAGTGGATCATTTGGTTTGCATCAGAGAGCTCTTTTTCTGAGTGATACTGACTCCTGGTGGTGATCAGTGAGAGTGGGTAGATTGGCTAACTGGCAATTAGCAAGAGTGGCTCATTGAGTCATTTGTGATGTTTTGGAGGGTTTAGACGGGATTTGAATTTTAAGAATAAACATTCTGGATGCCATTGCATGTAGAATTTAGTATTCTCCATGGGTTCCTAACACCAGTATGACTTTGCAAGGTCAGCTTGAAAAGTTCCCTGCAAAAGTTCCCTATCAAAAAGTTGCTCTGTAGGACCATTCACAATCCTGTCCAAAAGTCATGGCAGATCTTACCTTAGATAGCAGGTTTTTGTTAGTTTTTCTGTTTAGAATTTTATGCTGAACATGGTAAATAAGATGCCACTGCCTCACCAGTTACTATTTTTATTTTTGCTATCTGATTCCCTTTTTTAGTACATTTGCTCTCACAATGACATGGTTCCTGTTTGTCAAGTATTATGTATGTCTTCCATTGAAATGGTAAAGTTTTTAAGTGCTGTAGGGAGATGCAGTGTGTCTATTTCTCTCACGACTCACCTTAGTCATCTTATCACAGAACTGTTGTGCATTTCTCATAACTTGCCCTCTTTAATCCACGTTGCCGCTGGGTTATCACGTTTGTCGTTTCCAGATACTTCAGTGTCTTTCCTAATTATGTGTAATTTATTCCTTCAGCCAAGGGAGCAGGTCGGCCAAGTGGATAGCACACTGGACTTGTGATCCTGTGGTCCTGGGTTCGATCCCAGGCGCCGGCGAGAAACAATGGGCAGAGTTTCTTTCACCCTATGCCCCTGTTACCTAGCAGTAAAATAGGTACCTGGGTGTTAGTCAGCTGTCACGGGCTGCTTCCTGGGGGTGGAGGCCTGGTCAAGGACCGGGCCGCGGGGACACTAAAAAAAAAAAAGCCCCAAAATTATCTCAAGATAACCTCAAGATAACCCTCGGCAATCAACAGATGCCTAGTTGTTATTGTTTATTGCTTGTTTTTAATTTTCAGATACAGTTGAAGAAATGGAAGTAATGCAGGAACCACAATTAACAAAACCAACTAAGAAAGTTAACCAGAACACGATAAAAAACAAGCTAGATGATTTTAGGTATGTAATGGTTGACTTCCTTTTCATTAAAGCTAGAAGAATCCTTCAACTGACTTATTACTTTCTTTTGCTGGCGCCACATCTCTTCTGCACAAAAATACTGTATGGTACATTTATTGCCATTGTGCATTACATTCTTGATAAAATTATGAGTGCCAGTTCTCCTTTCCATTGTCCCTTTTCTTTCTTGCACTATTCTCTTTCTCGCATTTACCGATCCTTTGGTTCATGCTTGTACATTACTCTCTCCAAATATTTCAATTCTTTTTAACTTCTTTAATAGTTTTATTATTCAGTGGGAATGATTTATTATTGATCTTTATCTAATTTTGAAGAAACTTTTCCTTGTACTATATAGTTGAAGTGGGGTGTCAATAAAAGGGTTTAAGATTGTACATTGAATAGGTACTCATAATTTTTTTTTTTTTCTGATTTCCTAACAGGTTCCATTTTGCTGTAAATAGCTAAAAATATACTATATATACAACTTTAGTTTTCTTTCTGGTTAAAATGTTTAAATCCTACTAGGTCACAAAATGACAGCAACAGCACAACCACCAGCACCAATAACAACGAACACACAGAGCCTGCGGTACTGAAGCCAGGACCTATGAAAGCCTTACCAGGAATGAAACTCACTCCTCTCGAGCAGCAAGTTGTTTCCATAAAGAATGCGCAACCAGATGTTGTTCTCTTTGTGGAATGTGGGTACAAATACAGGTAAGTACATTGGACGCGAGGAAATATTGCATTTAGTATAAAATAACCATTTGGAGTGTAATTTACTGTACTATAATTTTCATGAAATTACAAATTAATATATTGGGCTTCTTTTGGATTGCATCACAAGTATTTATATGTAGGTGTTCTGTCTTTCCTATAATCATAGTGTAGTGCAGGATGGCAGCTATACTCGTGGAGTTCTATTTTTCCCAAATTTTTTGTCTTGCTAATGTCTGCGCACGTGAATAGATAGGATGAACGTAACAAGTAATATACTGTATACTATATACAGTATATATTATACATATATTAATCGTTGCACATTTTACTTAAGGTTTTGATTTTTGAAGGTTTTTTGGAAATGATGCAGAAATTGCTGCCAAGGAGCTAAATATTGTTGCACATCTGGATCATAGCTTCATGACAGCGAGTATTCCCACTCACCGCCTCCATGTACACGTACGAAGACTAGTTGCAAAGGGTATGCATTCCTTCAGGCAAATTGAATCTTAACTTTTCTTCAATAAATTAGCTTACTTTGTACATTTGTATTATAAATAAATCGGTGTGATAGTATACATAAAAAATAGAGAAACTTGGGAAAAACCCGAGTGCTTTAATGTCTAATGCCTCATCAGAAGTTTAGAATACCTAGGATGATGTGTTGATAAACAGAAAAACCACTGGAATCTCTTTAATAAAATAAAATGGTTAAAACCTCACGCAGTACCTATATTTGCTTGCAGGTTATAAAGTGGGGGTTGTGAAGCAAACAGAAACTGCTGCCCTAAAGGCAGCTGGAAGCAATAAGACTGCACCATTTGGTCGTGAACTTGCAGCATTATATACGCGTTCTACACTAATTGGTGAAGATGTAACGCCTGCAGGTGGCGGGGAAGCTGTTGGTGACGGGGATCTCGCAGAAGGAGCCACAGCCATGCTGTTGGTAGTTCATGAAGGCAAAAGTACCTCTGGAAAGGATGGCACAGTGGGCATTTCAATTATTGTAAGTAAGATGCATATTGTGAAGTTCAGGTTTTCAGCTTTGTGCCTCTAACATTATTTTAATCGTTGGAAAGTGTCATCTGCTCTAATGTGTCTCAGAGGTTGCGACGAGTTAAGGATTTAAAAGGTGCTTTAAACTCTTGGGCATGTCTTTTAAAGTGTATTCATAAAATATTAAATGTAATAGTTTATATTGAATGCTAAAGTTTGGTAGTAGTATTGAGTATTACAGTTGTCCTTTGTTTTACTTTGTAAACAACCATGTACAGGTTTTTATGCAATGATTTGATGTCCACTTGACCCCCACTGTATGTATCAAGCACACTTGGTACATACAGTGGTGGTCAAGTGTGTTATAGAGTTGTGTATCTGTGAACTGCATCCTGATTTGAATACTTTTGTTAAAAACCCCACACTTGTGTATTTGGGAAATTGATGTAAGAAAATTTACAACATCTTTTGCACTCTCCTGAGTGCTTTATCAAGGTCTTAATGGGTTTTTATCCTATGTTATGTCTATGAGAAGACATTGCTATTACTAACATATTATTACTTGGTTGTTAAACGATTTGGCGGGTGGTATTCTGGGGAAAATTAGGATTGAGGACTTGCCCGATATAAACACTATGCGTGCTAGTGGCTCTGCAAGAATGTAAGAACTCTTGGATTTATAAATAATTTTTGTTTATGTATTATAGAAGGTTTAAATGCAAATTCATATTAAATGAATCAGTGAAGCAAATGACAGGAGTGTATAATATAGTTACAAATAAAATATGTACTGTACTTTTTAATTGAACTATTCCTCTTGTCCTGTTGTTGGGCTGGTTAAGTCATTTCTGTATAATTTTTTTTAACCAACAGGCCATCCAGCCAAGTACTGGAGACATTATATATGACACTTTCGATGACTCGTCGGCTAGAACTGAATTTTGGTGTCGTTTAGACCACATTCAGCCTGTTGAAGCTTTGGTATCTACAAACATATCCGATATCACAGTTCAAGCTATAGCAGCAGCTACCACAAGGTAAGCTTGTTTGTAATTTGTTTATGTAGAACTTTTGGATTAACTATGATATTTAGATACGCATTTACAGGACATAGTGACACCTCAACAGATTAATGTGGAATACACATGTTCTGTCTTATCAATTATATCAATCCACTGGGTATTTTGCTATTTATTGCAGATTGTTTTGCATTTTTCTAACCCCAAAGGATAGAACTCAGCTTATATATAGACAACTATATATATTCTGTATACTGTACTATATGTACTGTATTTGTTGATTTTATCTGTAGGCTCTTTCAAAATAGTATCAATATTTCAGTGTTTGTTCAGTGGTCAAAATTTGATTTTGTTATGTTCATGTTTGTTTCCATAACAGGTGCTGTTTGTTAAAATATTTTTATTGACTTTTAAATCTGTATTACGTGTTCTATATTGTTTTTGTATCAAACCACTGATTAACATTAAATTTTTCTGCTTCTGTTTTTTTAGAAATGAAGATTGTATTAGAATCGAGAGATTGGATGAGGCAAAGTTTGATTATTCAGACTCTTTAAAACGTGTATGTGAGTTGTTTGTGGATGAGGAGGAGAGGATGAAGCACGTGTCGGGACTACCGCCAGATGTAGTTAGCTGCCTCGGTGCTGCACTTCAATATCTTGCCGAGTTCAAACTGGATCGTATAATAAAAATGGCTGGGTATGTTGATTGACTCGTTCACTCAAAAAGTAATGGATATCTTTAACTCTTACACTTCTCCAGCTGCTATTTGCAATTATGTCTGTGTGCAAATCACTACATGCCATTTTTTTGTCCATTTTATTTATTAATTATATTTTGTCATGCACACCATGATGTAGTACAGTACTTTTAAATAGCTGAGCAGTTAAGGAGGTCAAGATTTATATTTTAGAAGTTAATATTCTGAAATATTTAATATCACTATTTTTATGATTGTTACTGTTTGTATTAAGATGTGAATGTTAGAATACAGATGGAAAATACTGGTAATGTTTGTTCTTTATTTTGTTTGCAGATCCATTTGTAAATATAGCTCGAGCAGCCACTACATGAGACTCTCGGGCGCCACCTTGCGTAACCTGGAGGTGTTGACCAATGCTGTGGATGGTGGGATAAAGGGCAGCTTGCTGTGGGCCCTTGATAAAACACACACCAAATTTGGTTCCAGGTCTGTTATATAATGCAGAATTAGGACATGACAGTTCTTGTATGTTTGCTTCAGCTCTAAACAATAACTTCTTTTAGTTGTATTTTGCATTATAAGAACTAATTAATAGTTAATTATTTTTTTCCTATTTTGTATTAGGATAACCAGATGGACATTTCTTGTATAAACTGGTAGTTAGACTTCACAACAGTATCATAAATTTTACCTTTTGATGTATATACAGTATATGTGTTTACTGACTGTGTAATTACGTGTATGTGTGTGTGTGTGTTTTTGACAAATTCAAACAATATCAGTTGAATCATATAATGTACATTATATTCATGGACAGGGTAAACAACTGCTGCATGAATTGATTTGCCCCCCTGTGAGGATGGGTTGCAACAAGGACCCAACAACTGCTTGCCTGTTACAAAATACCCTCAGTGATCATTCACAACCAAGCTCAACACTTAGCTCGAGACACTAGATCAAATTCTCCCAGACCTAACTGTGCATTAAAACAGTAAATCAGATGTTGAAGAACTTGTGAATAGATTGTCATAGAAAACAAGTTAAAATAGGTCTCGCTCTCCTTTTCTTATAATCAGAGTTACATTCATAATGATTAATAATCATTACTTGCAGAGTTTACTGACTGAATGTTTATTTTACCTGCAAACTCATGTCTCTTAACTCTTTCAGACTCCTTCGTCGATGGATAGTCCAGCCATTATTAGACGTGGACCAAATTACGGAACGCCAAGATATGATCGAAGAACTAATGAGCTCGGAAGCTCCAATAATAAATAAGCTGAAGAGTGTACTGAATAGGCTGCCAGATTTTGAGAGAGCCCTGACAACCATTTTTCATAAAAAGGTATAATCTATCTTGAGGTTATCTATCTTGAGATGATTTCGGGTTTTTTTTTTTAGTGTCCCCGCGGCCCGGTCCTCGACCAGGCCTCCACCCCCAGGAAGCAGCCCGTGACAGCTGACTAATACCCAGGTACCTATTTTACTGCTAGGTAACAGGGGCATAGGGTAAACGAAACTCTGCCCATTGTTTCTCGCCGGCGCCTGGGATCGAACCCAGGACCACAGGATCACAAGTCCCGCGTGCTGTCCGCTCGGCCGACCGGCTCCCTTAAGTACATAGTTATAGTTTAAGTACATAGTTTAAGTACATATTATAAGTACATAGTTCTAGTCAATTTTTTTTTTTTATGACATTTTGATTTAGTTTGCCTATTACTTTTTCTATTTCTTTGTATATTGTAGGAAGTGGTATTCTGTTCATTCTATTCATCTATGGTACAATATTACACAGACATCTTGTGAATGTTGAATATATATCGAGTGTCAAGGACCTAAACCATATTCAAATATTTTATAAAAGCATAAAAGATGGCACATAAAACTATCACTACACATTTTTATATGCCATTTCATTGAAAAACTATCCTTTATTTTTTTTTTAAATTGGTTGTCATTGCCTTATAATTCATCCTTACTTATGCAGATCCCAAAATTTCCTTTGCACTGTATGAATTAAGAACCCAACCAAGAATGACTGTTAGTGATCCTTTCACAGAAATTCAAAGCACTTATGAGCCTTCATTTGACATAACAACCACTGAGAGGGGCTCTTACTAGCTTCGAGTCGTACAAAGGACACTAGGAAATAAGCGATGGGATGGAAGAAATTGAGTAATCTGTTCAGAAAAGCATTTTTCCTGTACAGTACTGAGCACTATTTTATGAGCTATTTGGATCAATCACTCACTAAAGCAAGACTTTCCTGTGGGAAAGAACAATATGATATAAAATAAAAAAAGGGGAACAACATTTGCTTATATTGCAGAAGTGGTTTCCAGAGGATATTGCAGGGTAAAAACACTCCACAGTTCAGAACCTCCAAGAGACAAAGGCTTGTATGCATCATGGTGAGCTGTCGAAGGGTGCTTCACCTGACTGCCAAACATTGAGTGCACAATGGGTCTAAGAAGACTTGGTGCATGTCACCAGATCCACTGCCCCTAACAGCAGTAACAGGCAGATGCCTTACTCCCAACACAAACTTTTTAGGTTCCCTAACATAATGGTGTTATTAGGTGGGTCACAGGGAAGCCCAGTTTTGTAAATGGTGCTGCCGTATGGCAGGGTAGGTTGCTAATTCCTTGCGAGAAGGTACGATAATGTTGCTCTGCCTCACTGCCGAGTAGCTTGCTTTAGAGAGTATTTAAGTGAGATAGCTCAGAAAACAACTTCCTATCGTCTCTGTTGCTTGGAGGGGCATGCAGCTGCAATGTTTTCTTTTTCTTGTTATAATAACATTGATAGCATTTATGCTGTTCATTCTTAAATGGTACATGATGTATTCCCCATGAATCTCTCGAATGGATACAAATCGCATAAACAAGATGATTCGCAAATGGATTTTGAAACCTACCCAACCTAACCGATCCCAGTACACCCTAAACTAAGCTCATACATCCTAGCATAATATATATATATGGTTTTAACAAACAGAAAACAAGCTTCATCAAATCATCTCTTGTCCGAAATGACCATACCCCTTTCCAATGTATTCATGTTCTTCTTGCAGTGTAGTCCTCATGAATTTTGGCTGGCTGTAGAAGGATTACATCAAGTTCATGCAGGACTTTCAAGAGTCAGTGGCAATATGGAGGACACTGTTAACACACCTGGACTTGTTCACCTACTTCATGAAGTTCTCGATGGCCTGTCCAATGTTGAGGCATTTGCAGACAACATTAATGAAGCCAGTGCTAGGTAAGAAAATATTATTTAATGGACTATGCAACTGTTAACAATTGCAGAAAGTTAATTTTACATCTATGGGAATATATGGTATTACAATTTAATTATAATGATTGGAAAGTCTTATTTGGTCATTAAAGTACTGCACAATCACCAACCTACAGAGCAACCACATCAAGACTGTCACCAGTCAAACAAAAGGTTATGTTGGTTTACACACGGATATTTTGAAAGGGCCTCTTGCCCTTACAAAATATCCGAGTGTGTGTAAACACAGCATAATAGAAATAGGAATGTGGTAATTACCAATGATTGAGCAGTCCACATGCCTTAAAAGAAAGGGCTTTGTTGGTATTTAAGAAAAAATAATACCTATGTTTTGATATTGATTTATTTATATCCAAATGTCCTTGTACGTGTAATTTTTTTACTTGACAGATCTAGACTTTAATTATGCTTCCTCAACTTTATTATCTGCAGGGAGGGAAAGAAAACAAGTTTTCTCAAAGATTTCTCAGAGTTTCCTAAAGTCATTAAGAGGCAACAGGAAATAGCAGATGTGGAAGAAGAGTTAAAAGATCTCAAGCCAGAAATTGCAAGGGTATGTAGAGCAGTTTTAGTGAATTCTGAAGAAGATTCTTGTGATTTTATGTGACATATTTGTTTTATGTAGATTTGAAGCTTGTATATGTTACTTAACTACAGTAATTATATTTTTAAATGAAAGTCTGGGAAATGTTTATCCATGTGTGTTAACAATTAACAGTAGATAAATGGGTGGATACTTTTCCTTGATTTATTAATTCATGTTAACTTTTTCAGATTCTAAGAATTCCAAGTTTTAACTACACAACAGTATCAGGTCTCGAATTCCTAATCGAAGTAAAAAACTCCCAGTTGAAAGCTGTTCCAAAGAACTGGGCAAAAATCAGCTCGTATGTATTGAGAAAACCGTATGATTTGTGTGTTTGATTTTTAACCTAATGCCTTGGTTAATTCTTTGCTTGATAATTTGTATAACTTTTCTTAAATATTCTCAGTAGGGGGATGGTCTTTGGTTTGTTTTGACTGTTTTGATTTCTAGTGATTCACGCCATGTTGGATGATCTGTGTCTTGGAAATTAATGTACAGTATATGTATGTATTAACTCGTGGTATTTTATTCATGTCCCCATGGCAGGCTATCTTGGCTCTTTTAATGTTATGGGGTCGTCATCTACTATCGATCATCACTATATATAATGTGCATAATACAATAACAACTCCCTATTCCATTCATCCGGGCTCTAGGAGACTTGATCTAAGTTAGAGCTAAGAGAGCTCTAAGTTATTTTTAATAATAACTTGGCTCTCTTAGAGAGAGAGAGAGAGTGGGGGGAGGGGAATGTGTGGGTGTGTTTTAATATTAATTGATACTATTGTATTAGATATTATGACTAGCTTTGTCCCTCACAGCATGGGTGCACGCCATAATGACAATCGATAACATATTTTAGTTAATAACTTGGTTGGTGTTGAATTTACAGACTAGATTTTAGTACTGTAATTCCCAAAAGTTTGTATATTTCTAATTCTGCTTGGAGTCCTAATAACTTTATGACAATAGGTCAATCAGGGGGGGGGCCCCTCACCTCCAGATATATATTATATACTATACTTTATTACTAATATATGCTGATTTCACACCCTTTATCTAGTACCATTTGACTCCATTGCTGGTCTCTTGCTGTTGCTTTCATACAATTTATTTCACTATTTTCATACTCTTCCCTTTGCCTCCAGCTATTAGGTGAGGGGTTATATAGGATTGTGACCACCATCCTCTTGGCAATTATTTTTGCTCTAGTTATGAAAAAGTCCCCTGGGTTAGCCACATCTACCAGAGTTATTACCCCAAAATTCCACTGCATTTGAATCATCAGTGCCATATGCAGACGATTCACAATAGTGTGGCTGAAGATATGATGAATCGACTTGATAATGGTCCAGGACGGATCGAAACGTTGTCGTTTCTTCATCTTCTGGTGTGTGGTTTGGTCAACATCAGTGCCATTACCCCTGTACCCATTTTGGTTCTCCCAGTAATCACTTCCGGGCCACTTGGAAATCTTGCATTCGCTTGACTTTTGTTTGTTATTGCAATGACCTTGGGCTGCAGTTCTTGTACACTTTTCTGTAGAGTTGTACTGCTGCTGTTTTATTAGCTGAATTGGATACTCTGATACTATTAAAAGACCAATACCAATATATAATATTTTTTCCAAGATATCAGAACCGTACAAATAATTATAAATAAAATATATTTGTATCGGTTGAAACTTTACCAATGCTGTACTGTGCTGCAAAAATTGTCCGATATCACTGTTGTGCCAGTGATAATATTTGCGATCATGTATGTTCCTGTATGTTACTCTTCTGCTGCAGTAGCTCCTTACTACCGAGTTGGGTTAGTTTGAACATGAGCTGGGTTAAGAGGGCAGACTAGTGGTGTGTTATCTTCAGTGTGTGCTTGTGTGTTTGTAATTACCTAAGTGTAGTTACAGGATGAGAGCTACGCTCGTGGTGTCCCGTCTTCCCAATACTGTCATATAGCGCTTTGAAACTACATGCACTGATGGTTTTGCCCACTACCACTTTCTCACTTGTGTGCACTTATTCTCTTCATGCAGTATTAAATATTTAATTAGAAAATTAAGGTTATTTTTGTTTCTTCCAGAGATGTGTATATAGGGAAATTGGCTAAGAATGTTCTCGATACCCTTCTACAATACCTTAAGATAAAGTAGGATTTTGTAGATCTTCCTTTTGTAGAAAAGGTTTTTACTTTATTTTCAAGTTTCACCATGAGCAGTAAGTTATTTATTTACTCCTCATTCTTATATAGTTTAATTTGTATTCCTTATCATTCACAGAACCAAGGCTTGCTGCAGGTTCAGGTCGCCTGAGATTGAAAAGCGTTTCACTAAATTACAGCAGCTGCGAGAACAGTTACAAGCTGATTGTCATGAGGTACTTGCTACAGTACAGCTTCTTTGTATGATGTGTTTACTTTGTCTCTAAAGTTATAATGACATATTTTTCAATTTTATGTACAGTAGTATGTCATTTTTGCCTAAATTGATGTTAGTTTTGTCACGTATTTACTACTTCCTTCCAACAGGTCCCCCAGCCAATATCTTGAAAATGTCTGATCATGATAACTGGGAAAATAAATAAGCTTTAGGAAAAAAAAATTGGCTAGGTATTGCTACAAATTTTGTGATGTATGTCACCATAGCAATTTTTTTTATATAAATTTTAACGTGATAGCTTGTGAGCACCTACAAAACTTGCATATGATCATAAAACTAGACTGCCTTTTGTTATTGAGCGGTGTAACCCAGTGGCAACTATAGTAGTATTTCTGGGCTGGCCCTTCATTTGCTTCTTGGTGCTTAAGTCATAGATATACAAAATGCTACCAGAGCCTTAATCTTGCACAAACGTACGTCGGCCATTCGTAATTTGGGAATTTGACGACTTCCAAATTGGCTTGTATAGAGGGACGAGGGTCTAAAATGGGAACTTGCGATTCCATTCATAAGTTGGGGACCACTGTATGCATTGTTGATATGTATAGTGTATATATATGTACACATTCATAATTTTTAAGCTGAAGAGTTTTAACTACAGTATTTACAAAATGGTATATTTACATCTACATAACGTAATGCCTAAACCCATCCTTACTTTTGCCCCTCTCAAAAGCAGTCAGTCTACAGTTCTTTGGCCTTTATAGTATTGTGCGGATTCTGTTTGAAGTATAAATACACTACATAGCATTAATATTTTGTCAAGAAACAGCTGAAATTTTTAGATTAAGCAAGAATTTAATTTTAAATTATTTTAAATTAATGATAATATGAATGTTTATTCGTAACTGTATTGATGCATGTATTTATTATGTATGTAACTGCATTTAATTCAAGGAATGTCCTGCTTGAATTTTATATTAATTCTTTGGTTAAAAATTTGTTATTTATCATTGTCTTGATCCATTTTCCTTGTTTATGAGGTAGGCAGGTATTAACTTGATCATTTCTACACTTTTCGCATGTTCATGAGCATCACTTCCATCACCGCTTGCAAGGCAGCAAAAAGAGATAATGCTGTCACAGATAGCCTATTGAGAAATTATATCTTGGAATGTGTGTGTGTGTTAGTGAGGATCTGAGTATGCGTGGGTCAAAAGTGATTTGTAAGGGGAAGGGAATGGGCAAGAGATAAGAAGGGAGTGAACAGTACTTTATACTTGGTCTTTGAAAAAGCTGAAAACAACCACTGTGGATAGTTTGCTAGTTAATGTTTTTGTTACTTTTATTTTAGGCCTGGCTTGAAGTCTTGGAATCGTTTTCTAGTCACTACCAGCTCCATCGTCAAGCTGTCAGAAGTCTTGCTACCCTCGATGCTCTGACTTCATTAGCAAACGTCGCAAAAGCTCAGGGATATTGTCGGCCAAAACTGTATGCCCGGGAGAGTGGTAAAGGCATGCTGAAGATTACTGAAGGAAGACATCCTATTGTTTCTCAGTTAAAGCTGGGAGATGACCAGTATGTTGCCAATGATACTAATTTAAAGGTAGGAATAACTAGAAAGCTTTTTGGTTAGAGGAAATAAGGTTTGATACATTTAGTATATTTGTATTGTGGTTATATTAACATTTCTCATTAAGACGTGCCTTCCTAATTAATGTTCTACAGGCTTATGCTTTCTCTAGGTTGATGGTCAGCGTGTGATGCTTGTGACTGGACCAAATATGGGTGGAAAGTCGTGCTATATGCGACAAGTAGCACTAATAGCTCTTATGGCCCAGACTGGGAGCTATGTACCTGCTGAATCTGTAGAAATGTCAATTTTGGATGCAATATATACCAGGCAAGTGAAAAGGAAAGGGTAATGAAGGAGTACCTGTTTTATCTATGAATAAAAACATTGATTATTTGGTAAAGCCTTAACTTTTGATCCAGCTCTAAACTTTTCCTCTAGCCCCAAACTTATACAGTGGTACCTCGGAATACGAGTGTCCCTGTATACGAGTTTTTCGGAATACGAGCAGGATTTCCTCGGAAAATGTGTCTCGAAGGCGAGGGTTACCTCGGGACACGAGTTTGTTGATACGCGTACAGGCTGACCTAGCGCGTGGTGGCTGGGCGATCGTCGCCCCTCCGCCCGTCCGCCCCTCAGTTTACCATTGTCTCTCGCGCTCAGTGACTACCTCTCATCAATTCTTCTCGTGGATTTTCAGTGTATTGTTGGATTTTTGGTGATTTGACTATACAATTTGTTATTATATATCTCACCATGAGTCCCAAGAAGCCAGTGGTAAGGATAAAGGCCAGAAAGCCCATGTGAGGATGACAATAGAGGAGAAACAAGAGATAATTCGGAAGCATGAGAACGGTACACGTGTTATTGAACTTTGTAGGCAGTACAAACAAAGCCACATCAACAATATGCACTATACTTAAGAAGAAAAATGAGATTATGAGTGCTAAAGTGGCAAAAGGAGTAAGAACAATAACGAAACAAAGACCACAAATACTTGAAGAAGTGGAAAAGTTGTTATTAATTTGGATACATCACCATCTTCCATACGCCTACAGCATTCATCAGCAAGGTAAGTAATAACTTGAACATAGTTTTGTGTGTTTATTTAGATGAATTAGGTATAAAATTTAGTTTGATATGGGGTTTCTGGGGTAGTCAGGAACGGATTAATTCATTTCCCATTATTTCTTATGGGGAAATTCGCTTCAGAATACGAGTTTCGGAATACGAGGCGTCTCCAGGAACCAATTAAACTCTTAAACCGAGGTACCACTGTACTCTGGCCTGAAGCTTTAGTAATTTTGCATGTTGTATTCATATTGAAATATGAATTTGCATGTTGTATTCATATGGATTTTGCATGTTGTATTTTACATGTTGTATTCTTTGGAAAACGGCAGACTTTAAACACTAATGCTGAACTTGAAACAGCGAGTTCATGCCAAGAGGTGAATACAAGAAACACTGACTTGTGTAATGATTGCCTGCTACAATTATAATGGTTGGGTATGTTTCTTTTTACCTAGTGCTACTGTTCACCTAGCAGTCAATAGGTACCTGGGAATTGGCCAACTGTTGTGGGGTTTCAGTCTAGGGAAGGTCAGCAGTTCAACCTTGGAGAGAGCCTCAATGAAGCCTAAAGTATATATTTACACGAGCTTCCCAGCCCCGAAAAAACGAATTAATGTTTACATTTTGGACCTACTTCCTCTGTTAACTATTACAGTACAATCTCTTTAAGTTGTATTTTATACAATGTTATCATTACTGAATTTAAAAAAAAATATTTATTTTGATAAAATTATTTTAGCTATTGTAGCACAATGCCTCTAAATTGAATGAAAATAGCCTTCTGTATGGCGAAATGAATCCAGATACAGTAGTTTTTAGTTTTAGTTCATTTATTATGCACCCCATACCCATCCCGTGGCGGTAGTGGAAAGGGTTACAGAGGCACATAATGGGCTCAGGGACTGAACCCCACAATTTATTTAGCTAATCAAGTTACAATCTTGATGAGCTAGTTACAAAATTCAATATAAGTCGTCACATCAACAATGGGTTCGAGATCGACCTCAAATACAGGTTTTAATTAAGCAACTGACTAGTGTCACAATTTATATGTTTGTCCTGCACACCGCCCCCCATCCAGCGGGCAGCGGTGGATAGGTTACAATCACTTAGTTACTACCTACAGTTAGCAAACTGGGTATTTGGCTAAATATCCACATACAGTATACAGATACAGTATGGTGTAACCTTGCTAGGAAGGACTAATATGTACTGGACCCCTTCCAGCTCAATAAGAAGTTGTTCCTTGATCATTATGCCATTTTTTCTCTGCTAATGTGTTGCAAATTTTTCTGAATTATTTTCTTATGCCTAAATGATAAAATATCTTTCGAGCACAAAATGTATATAAGCAAATATTATATAACCCATATGTTTTCAATATCCTGGAGAGGATACTTGATGAAGAAAATATAATAATTTAGAGGAGGAAAACTATATTTTACCCTGAGATGACCACATTATTAATACAGGTCTTCTATCTGTTGCTTGTAACAGCCACAGTATAAAAGTCATTTACTGTGTACTGTATGTAGAATACATGCTGGGGAAAATACATACAGTATACAATTTATGTATATGTTTCTCCTTTAGTATTTTCCAATGATATTTGTCTTCATATACTGTACTCCAGATATTTGGCATGTATAGGAAAATTTTATTAATAAATATTATTATTAAATAAATAAATTATAATATTATTAAAAGTACTACTTTTGCTTTGCCTCTCATTACAGAATGGGTGCAGCAGACGAGATATACACTGGGCGGAGTACATTCATGGTAGAAGTTGGGGAAACTGCTGACATCATGCACGAAGCAACAACTAATTCCCTTGTAATTTTGGATGAATTGGGACGAGGCACATCTACACATGATGGCGTAGCTGTTGCCATGGCAGCACTTGATTTTTTCCTAAATCAGGTACGATATTACTTAGCAGTACCGATTTGCTTTCTGAAGCGTCTACTAAATAATTTTGGAACATTTTTACCTCAAAATGATCCTTGGTGGATCTAATACCTTTGACATTGGCTCACCATGTGTCTTTTTGCCCTAGCGCTAACATCCCAAGTGATATTTAGAACCTTTTAGAATATTCCATGATGCAGGCTGTGCCAGGTTGTTGTTGTTGTTAAAGATTCGCTTCCTGGAACAAAGTTCCATGTAGCACGGGCTATGGTATTGTGCCAGGTGGTCTTCCTGGCTTGGTGCCCTCTTCTTATAATTACCTACTTACTTTATCCTGACATTATGTAGCAACAACCTGTTATTTCTGTGAATGCATTTATTGCAGATTTTTTTTTTAACCCTTAGGTGAAGTGTCTCACCATATTTGTGACCCACTATCTGCCTCTCACCGAGTTTGAGTTACTGTATCCGGAGTGTGTTGGCAACTTCCACATGTCCTTCATTGTTAACGAGGAAGGTTTGTATTGCTTTCTTCTAGTTGACGTATAATTTTCTATTTTTGTGGTAAATTTATTAAACAAGACCCAAGAATTGTTGTGGTTTGGTTTCAGAATCTTGCATAGTGACTGAGAAAATATTATGCATGGAAAATTCACTATTCTTGGGAAATTGAATATATATCAATGGAAGAACCTGAGGCATTTTTCAAATAATAAATATTAGTGGATGTTTTAAGCAAAATCCAATTATACACATTCATCGCAGGAGACCAAAACAAATGTGGGTTTGGGGTGTGTTCATATTTATCACAACAATCCAAAGTAATGTTACTTTTTTGTTTATTAGGGGAATTCATGCATAAAATAGTTGTACAGTATATATATATATATAACAAGTTGTATTACTTTATTGCATTATGGCTGTGTATTAAAATTCTTGAATGTGGGTTGATTATGTTTTTGAATGGTTCATTTTCATCTATATTAATGTCTATGATGCCTTTTTTCTTTTGGTAACTTCCCATTTTTTAACTAAAATTGCAGTGTGCTGCTCTGGGTTATTATATGGATAACTTAGCACATTTTTTTTTTAACAGATGACGGTGATGATGGCATTGATGTTGTAACCTTCTTATATCAACTCACTTCTGGAAGTGCAGGTCAGAGTTACGGGTTAAATGTAGCACGTCTTGCTCAAGTACCACATCCCATACTCGTGAAAGCGTCTGAAAAGTCCAAAGATCTGGAAAAGATCTGCAAAATGAGAAGGTACTGTATTTAAAAATGGTATTCTGTATTTTATTAACAAATTATGAATTTGTTTATAATAACTACTACTACATTACAATCTACTATTGTGGTCATTACATTTAAAGTTTCTGAGTTACATTTTAGTGTGTATAATTAGTTTACTGTATATTATTTTCAGAAAGGGAAAAGACATGTTCCAGAGGCTTTTCCAGCCTACTGAAAGCACCAAAGAACTTCTGCAAATGCTTAAAGATTTTAAATAAATTAAACAAAAGTGAGTGAAAAACAAGAAGGAACATTGGATTGTTAATGCAACACCCGTTAGGCCGAGATGTGAATTCAGTTGTGAGTTCGTGGAAATGTTTACCTATATGTGACTCCTGCTCTGTTAAATACTGTACGGTAATTTTAACTATGTCGTAAATTTTATAAAATTTGTACAGTGTTATGAAGGCAGGTATTTTCGAAAGTTAGAAAACTCATGCATTAACATCATGTAAAATTATTGAATTCAATATAATTAAGGATTTTAATTATATAAGTGATTACTATAATTGGAATTCATTTTCCTTCAATTATATTATTATACACTGTACTGTAATGAACAATGTTACATTGATGTTTATATCGTTAAATATTTCACAGTGAGCCCCTCATAATCCACGATAGATCGATGCATCCTGGTAAAATCTTGACTCGTTTGAGTATATGAATAGCAATTTACAGTCGCAGAATACGGGAATTATTGGTTGTGTTTCAGAGGCCTCTCAAAATCCACATTTTCTCACCTAAAAAAGTGCTTCTTGTGAGCAGCACAATCATCACTCCTGTCGGTAGCAAGTTTTTCTGAATACAGTACTTTACCTTGATCTAACCAATAATAAATCAAATTGCAGTTTATATTTTATGTTTATATGTTTTGCTCATATATGTACAGGATATCTTGAGGTTATCTTGAGATGATTTCGGGGCTTTTTAGTGTCCCTGCGGCCGGTCCTCGACCAGGCCTCCACCCCCAGGAAGCAGCCCGTGACAGCTGACTAACACCCAGGTACCTATTTTACTGCTAGGTAACAGGGGCATAGGGTGAAAGAAACTCTGCCCATTGTTTCTTGCCGGTGCCTGGGATCAAACCCAGGACCACAAGTCCCGTGTGCTGTCCGCTCGGCCGACCGGCTCCCCTGGATACAGTGCTGGATTTTTTTGATGGATGCCATAGCTTGCTGTAAAGACACATTCCAGCCATGTGCAATTTTTCTAATTGCTTGTGAGGTGTGACCAATTGTTACTTGAGGATTTTAATTTATGATATTTCATTATTTGTGAGTGGAAAAGATGTCTTACCAGTAGTAGTAGTAGTCAGGCTAAACCTAGAAGAAAAAGTTTAGTTTATTGAGAGGAGTGTGACTAGGAGAGGCATTCAGTATCGGCTGTAGTACTCATTGTGGATTAAAAAAATATATATAGTGCCAAGAAAGAAAGCGAAAGAGAGAACTGCTGGCAAAAGTGCAAACAAAATTTTTAAAGCACACATGAGTGAAATGTATATTAAATGTGACACTTTCTGCAATAACAGCCTTTCAGAATGTATTTGTAAAAATAAAATGATGTGCACCTGTTTTAGCAACACAGGGAAAGCACATTTGACCTTGCTAGGTAAAGTCAGATGATTTAAATTTAAAAGGAATATTCGAGTTACAAATAGCACTTGATGGAGTGGACTTTCAACTTATTGTAAAAGCTGCATTGTCATTAACAATGGTACCTTTTCATAGAATATTTTTATTTTCATGATGATCTGAAATTTTACTTCCTCTTATTTTTCCTGCAACTGTGGGTCCCTTGGTGAATATAATATCATTGACNAAATTGCTGCCCAAGGAGCTAAATATTGTTGCACATCTGGATCATAGCTTCATGACAGCGAGTATTCCCACTCACCGCCTCCATGTACACGTACGAAGACTAGTTGCAAAGGGTATGCATTCCTTCAGGCAAATTGAATCTTAACTATTCTTCAATAAATTAGCTTACTTTGTACATTTGCATTATAAATAAATCAGTGTGATAGTATACATAAAAAAATAGAGAAACTTGGGAAAAACCCGAGTGCTTTAATGTCTAATGCCTCATCAGAAGTTTAGAATACCCAGGATGATGTGTTGATAAACAGAAAAACCACTGGAATCTCTCTAATAAAATAAAATGGTTAAAATCTCACGCAGTACCTATATTTGCTTGCAGGTTATAAAGTGGGGGTTGTGAAGCAAACAGAAACTGCTGCCCTAAAGGCAGCTGGAAGCAATAAGACTGCACCATTTGGTCGTGAACTTGCAGCATTATATACGCGTTCTACACTAATTGGTGAAGATGTAACGCCTGCAGGTGGCGGGGAAGCTGTTGGTGACGGGGATCTCGCAGAAGGAACCACAGCTATGCTGTTGGTAGTTCATGAAGGCAAAAGTACCTCTGGAAAGGATGGCACAGTGGGCATTTCAATTATTGTAAGTAAGATGCATATTGTGAAGTTCAGGTTTTCAGCTTTGTGCCTCTAACATTATTTTAATCGTTGGAAAGTGTCATCTGCTCTAACGTGTCTCAGAGGTTGCGAAGAGTTAAGGATTTAAAAGGTGCTTTAAACTCTTGGGCATGTCTCTTAAAGTGTATTCATAAAATATTAAATGTAATAGTTTATATTGAATGCTAAAGTTTGGTAGTAGTATTGAGTATTACAGTTGTCCTTTGTTTTACTTTGTAAACAACCATGTACAGGTTTTTATGCAATGATTTGATGTCCACTTGACC
This sequence comes from Procambarus virginalis, assembly GCA_020271785.1. Taxonomy (NCBI): domain Eukaryota; kingdom Metazoa; phylum Arthropoda; class Malacostraca; order Decapoda; family Cambaridae; genus Procambarus; species Procambarus virginalis. Next base: position 4,177,913 of record WNGS01159612.1, read on the forward strand.
CCCACTGTATGTATCAAGCACACTTGGTACATACAGTGGTGGTCAAGTGTGTTATAGAGTTGTGTATCTGTGAACTGCATCCTGATTTGAATACTTTTGTTAAAAACCCCACACTTGTGTATTTGGGAAATTGATGTAAGAAAATTTACAACATCTTTTGCACTCTCCTGAGTGCTTTATCAAGGTCTTAATGGGTTTTTATCCTATGTTATGTCTATGAGAAGACATTACTATTACTAACATATTATTACTTGGTTGTTAAACGATTTAGCGGGTGGTATTCTGGGGAAAATTAGGAATGAGGACTTGCCCGATATAAACACTATGCGTGCTAGTGGCTCTGCAAGAATGTAAGAACTCTTGGATTTATAAATAATTTTTGTTTATGTATTATAGAAGGTTTAAATGCAAATTCATATTAAATGAATCAGTGAAGCAAATGACAGGAGTGTATAATATAGTTACAAATAAAATATGTACTGTACTTTTTAATTGAACTATTCCTCTTGTCCTGTTGTTGGGCTGGTTAAGTCATTTCTGTATATTTTTTTTAACCAACAGGCCATCCAGCCAAGTACTGGAGACATTATATATGACACTTTCGATGACTCGTCGGCTAGAACTGAATTTTGGTGTCGTTTAGACCACATTCAGCCTGTTGAAGCTTTGGTATCTACAAACATATCCGATATCACAGTTCAAGCTATAGCAGCAGCTACCACAAGGTAAGCTTGTTTGTAATTTGTTTATGTAGAACTTTTGGATTAACTATGATATTTAGATACGCATTTACAGGACATAGTGACACCTCAACAGATTAATGTGGAATACACATGTTCTGTCTTATCAATTATATCAATCCACTGGGTATTTTGCTATTTATTGCAGATTGTTTTGCATTTTTCTAACCCCAAAGGATAGAACTCAGCTTATATATAGACAACTATATATATTCTGTATACTGTACTATATGTACTGTATTTGTTGATTTTATCTGTAGGCTCTTTCAAAATAGTATCAATATTTCAGTGTTTGTTCAGTGGTCAAAATTTGATTTTGTTATGTTCATGTTTGTTTCCATAACAGGTGCTGTTTGTTAAAATATTTTTATTGACTTTTAAATCTGTATTACATATTCTATATTGTTTTTGTATCAAACCACTGATTAACATTAAATTTTTCTGCTTCTGTTTTTTTAGAAATGAAGATTGTATTAGAATCGAGAGATTGGATGAGGCAAAGTTTGATTATTCAGACTCTTTAAAACGTGTATGTGAGTTGTTTGTGGATGAGGAGGAGAGGATGAAGCACGTGTCAGGATTACCGCCAGATGTAGTTAGCTGCCTCGGTGCTGCGCTTCAATATCTTGCCGAGTTCAAACTGGATCGTATAATAAAAATGGCTGGGTATGTTGGTTGACTCGTTCACTCAAAAAGTAATGGGTATCTTTAACTCTTACACTTCTCCAGCTGCTATTTGCAATTATGTCTGTGTGCAAATCACTACATGCCATTTTTTTGTCCATTTTATTTATTAATTATATTTTGTCATGCACACCATGATGTAGTACAGTACTTTTAAATAGCTGAGCAGTTAAGGAGGTCAAGATTTATATTTTAGAAGTTAATATTCTGAAATATTTAATATCACTATTTTTATGATTGTTACTGTTTGTATTAAGATGTGAATGCTAGAATACAGATGGAAAATACTGGTAATGTTTGTTCTTTATTTTGTTTGCAGATCCATTTGTAAATATAGCTCGAGCAGCCACTACATGAGACTCTCGGGCGCCACCTTGCGTAACCTGGAGGTGTTGACCAATGCTGTGGATGGTGGGATAAAGGGCAGCTTGCTGTGGGCCCTTGATAAAACGCACACCAAATTTGGTTCCAGGTCTGTTATATAATGCAGAGTTAGGACATGACAATTCTTGTATGTTTGCTTCAGCTCTAAACAATAACTTCTTTTAGTTGTATTTTGCATTATAAGAACTAATTAATAATTAATTATTTTTTTTCCTATTTTGTATTAGGATAACCAGATGGACATTTCTTGTATAAACTGGCAGTTAGACTTCACAACAGTATCATAAATTTTACCTTTTGATGTATATACAGTATATGTGTGTGTGTGTGTGTTTTTGACAAACTCAAACAATATCAGTTGAATCATATAATGTATATTATATTCATGGACAGGGTAAACAACTGCTGCATGAATTGATTTGCCCCCTGTGACGATGGGTTGCAACTAGTACCCAACAACTGCTTGCCTGTTACAAAATACCCTCGGTGATCATTCACAACCAAGCTCAACACTTAGCTCGAGACACTAAATCAAATTCTTCCAGACCTAGCTCTGTGTATTAAAACAGTAAATCAGATGTTGAGGAACTGGTGAATAGATTGTCATAGAAAACAAGTTAAAATAGGTCTCGCTCTCCTTTTCTTATAATCAGAGTTACATTCATAATGATTAATAATCATTTCTTGCAGAGTTTACTAACTGAATGTTTATTTTACCTGCAAACTCGTGTCTCTTAACTCTTTCAGACTCCTTCGTCGATGGATAGTCCAGCCATTATTAGACGTGGACCAAATTACGGAACGCCAAGATATGATCGAAGAACTAATGAGCTCGGAAGCTCCAATAATAAATAAGCTGAAGAGTGTACTGAATAGACTGCCAGATTTTGAGAGAGCCCTGACAACCATTTTTCATAAAAAGGTATTATAAGTACATAGTTCTAGTCAATTTTTTTTTTTTATGACATTTTGATTTAGTTTGCCTATTACTTTTTCTATTTCTTTTTATATTGTAGGAAGTGGTATTCTGTTCATTCTATTCATCTATGGTGTGCAATATTACACAGACATCTTGTGAATGTTGGATACATCGAGTGTCAAGGACCTAAACCATATTCAAATATTTTATAAAAGCATAAAAGATGGCACATAAAACTATCACTACACATTTTTATATGCCATTTCATTGGAAAAACTATCCTTGATTTTTTTTTAAATTGGTTGTCATTGCCTTATAATTCATCCTTACTTATGCAGATCCCAAAAATTTCCTTTGCACTGTATGAATTAAGAACCCAACCAAGAATGACTGTTAGTGATCTTTTCACAGACATTCAAAGCACTTGTGAGCCTTCATGTGACATAACAACCACTGAGAGGGGCTCTTACTAGCTTCGAGTCGGACAAAGGACACTAGGAAATAAGCGATGGGATGGAAGAAATTGAGTAATCTGTTCAGAAAAGCATTTTCCTATACAGTTCTGAGCACTATTTTCTGAGCTATTTGGATCAATCACTCGCTAAAGCAAGACTTTCCTGTGGGAAAGAACAATATGATATAAAATAAAAAAGGGGAACAACATTTGCTTATATTGCAGAAGTGGTTTTCAGAGGATATTGCAGGGTAGAAACACTCCACAGTTCAGAACCTCCAAGAGACAAGGCTTGTATGCATCAGGGTGAGCTGTCGAAGGGTGCTTCACCTGACTGCCAAACATTGAGTGCACAATGGGTCTAAGAAGACTTGCTGTATGTCACCAGATCCACTGCCCCTAACAGCAGTAACAAGCAGATGCCTTACTCCCAACACAAACTTTTTAAGTTCCCTAACATAATCTTGTTATTAGGTGGGTCACAGGGAAGCCCAGTTTTGTAAATGGTGCTGCTGTATGGCAGGGTAGGTTGCTAATTCCTTGCGAGAAGGTACGATAATGCAGGTGATGAGTCACAATAACGTGGCTAAAGTATGTTGACCAGACCACACACTAGAAGGTGAAGGAACGACGACGTTTCGGTCCGTCCTGGACCATTCTCAAGTCGATTGAGAATGGTCCAGGACGGACCGAAACGTCGTCGTTCCTTCACCTTCTAGTGTGTGGTCTGGTCAACATACTTCAGCCACGTTATTGTGACTCTTCGCCTGCAATGTTTTCTTTTTCTTCTTATAATAACATTGATAGCATTTATGCTGTTCACTCTTAAATGGTACATGATATATTCACCATGAATCTCGCGAATGGATACAAGTCGCATACACAAGATGATTCGCCAACGGATTTTGAAATCTACCCAACCNCTATAAACAAGGGAGATCGAATTATGTGACAAGCTGAGGTATTTGCATGTCAAACCAAATACGGTACAATCAACACTGAAATTTAAATGCAGGTCAACATTTTATAAGCTTGAACCAACTTTTATGGGCTACACATCAATGTAAACAACTCAGTTCTGGCAGTTTAAAGAGCTTCCAGTTTCAAACTTTATCAAACTGGGATCAAACTTTAATTTTCCTTAAAAATTGCACATTTAAACCTCGGCTTTTTTTTTTTATTTGGGTGCATCAGTCATATTTCCACACGATATTTAGTTAATAATTATCAAATACAGTATACAGTATTTAAAAAGTGTTAATAAAGTGCCTCCATAACACACAACAAAATAAGTATTCATTTAAATTACAAAAATGTTTGTATTAGTAACTACAGCAACTTTTTTCCTATTTTCCCCCCACTTATCTGCTTATTACACATGGATATACAGACTGCATGGAATACAGAAAACTTAAAACCAAACACTGCATAAAATGATTTGGCAAAAGAACAATCCCACACACTCGTGAAGCTTACACAACTTGTCCCACACACACACACTTCCTTCTTTGATAAAGGAAATTAAATAATTTTGTTTGACACTAATACATGTACATGCCGATTTGCTGGTGCACCAAAGTAAAAACGAGTAGTACGAAAAGTATTCTTTATTTTTTTGGGGCAAAAGATGAATAAACAGGTCAATAATTCATCTTTTAGAGTTGTCTTTAAATGATTGCAATGGACAACTCTATAAATAAAATAAGGCAAGAAAAACTTGCTAAGATTAAACTTCTGAATTTTTACTAACACACTTTTAGCTCAATTTTAGTATGATTTGCTTTCAATCCCATTTAAGAGGCCAACTATATTATACAATATACTGACATTGTAATATGTAAGTATATACATCATATAATAAAATATGATCTCACAAATAACCTCAAGTCAAACAATGTTGTAAATTCGCTTGTCCTTAATTTAAGTCTCTTTCTCACAATCCTCACCAGACTTGGAGCTCTCAAATATCCTTCAAAACACAAACTCCCAAGCAGTAACTACACAGGCAGCCTTGAGCATCACTACGAGATATGTAAAGAGTCTTATCCAAAATATATCTAATTAAGGTTTCAAAGACTACAATACATTCTTATGGAAAAGCACAAACTACAGTACTTAAATATGCAGCATTTAGTGATGCCTAACACACTGGGTAATAAATTTCACCTAAATCTTTTATTTTATTTTCAAATTCCTAACTTGGATATAGTGTGCAATTAGGCCATAAAAGTCATATTTTACTATTATCACAATTAAGGAGAGATTCAGGAAGATAAATTTAGAAAAATTAATGATGAAAATGCTACCTAACTCCTTTCTTAATAAAACCTTGTGCTATGAAAAGTGGAAGGTTTTGGTAGTAAAACAATGCAATAAATTAATGAAAAATTGGGCTGTTTAGGAAGCAACTTTTAAGGCTGAGGTGCAGGCGTAGGCGTAGTGGTAAATGGCTGTGGTGGAGGTGCAGGCATAGGCGGAGTGGTAGGTGGCCGTGGTGGAGGTGCAGTCAGAAGTGGCAACTAAAGGAGGGAGCAGCACCTGCGAGGAATTATGATTCAGCTGGCGTGACTCACAGCTCCCGCCTGTGGAATGAGACAAATCGTGCGGTGTACACTCCTGCCACACCTACACTCCTCCCAGATTAGTACTTCCACCTACAATACATGGAGTAGGAAACCACATTCAAAAAGGAAATTACAAGTCAGTGCCTTCCATAATTTAGTTCATAGTTAAGGCAATATATAATAGTAAATTATAATGTAAAAAAAAAAAAAATAAACTGTGTTGAATGTAACGAAACGCCTTTTTATGGGCGAGACCCGGAGGCTCCCAGGAGCTATCCAGGCTGATATGGATATATTAGCTTTCTGGTATCATTCAATGTGCATGGAGTTCTTGCCAACTGAGGAACACGAGCCAGAATCTGCCCCCCCCCCCTCAGAGAGGCATAAGGAGCAATGGCCTATAGAAACCCCCGTATGGTTGGGAGCATTCTATGCCTGCCATCGACCGGGTCTGGCACCCAGAAAGGTAGGCGTCTCAAAACAAACCCCAATTCTGGTGAAAATATTGCTACCAAAAGCTGAGCAAGTGAACAGAACTCCCCAAACTAAAATTAGCAAACGAGAACATCCTCATTCTTATCACAACTGAAATGAGTTTGGAACTGTTCTATATATCTGGCCACTAGCCTCGGATTCTCCCCACATCCAGCTTATCATATTTATTCATAAAAAAAGCCTACTAAACACTGAAGGCACTAACAGCAGAGAGCAGCAAAAACTGCTACAACAATAAACATGAGACACTTACAATGAATCTTTTTAAAACTAATGAGTAATGCTAATAACAAAACACATTCATATATTGCATATACTTGAGTATAATTTATAATTAAAATAAAATAAGATTGAGCTTGTGGATCTCATTTTATGGCCGAGAAGGAACGGGAATTTCCTGGTAGTTTTGTGATGGCGCTTATACATCATATAACCTTCTGACAGTGTATGTGCTAATACAGTCATCAATAAATGAAAACCTTTCCTTAAACACAAGGTTATAAATGAATAGTTAAACTGGGGTAGAAGAGGGGGAACCTGTTTTAATCCCACATCACCCTTTGAACCTTCAAATTCATGGTAAATAAAGTAATTATCCACAGAAGGTGTCAAGCTCAGAGGACCATATAAGTACTATATATCACAGTATTCAAAAGTTCCTAGATATAATTTTCATGGTCAAAAAAGTACAGTAAAATAAAAAAGGTATATGTTTTATTCTACAAGTTTACTGGCAATTTAGGGATGGATCTAAGGACGAATCTGTACTTTTCAGGATGCACTGTGAATGTCTTTTGAGTTTGTGTCGATGAGGATTCCTCTAATCCTGATATTACCTAGTCGTTGATAGGCCTCCTGATTATGTCATGGGTCATGATGGCTCACAATCTAATATAAGAGCATAACTGATACAACTTTTAAGGGACTGGTGAAAATTCGTCTTAAAAACAGGACAGGTTGCAACATGAGTGTTGGGATAAGATGCAGCAATACATTATTTTCAATTGATTTTTAATTTTTTGATTATCAAGTTTTATATATTTTCCACAATTTATTTATCAACCAATTTATCAACATTTATAAGTAAAATTTTCATAACTGCGCTTCATTATCATCATAATTTTTGTTCCCTACGTACTGTTCTCACATAACACATTCACGTTGAGACTTGGCTCACTTTACAACAGGTGGTATGCATTGAATGCAGTGCCACAGTGCCTCTTCCCAGAGTCTGTCGTGCAGACGGTGTCTCATGCAGGGTACTTTGACTCGACCCTCGGTCTGCCAGGTAGATGTTAAATTTGCCCACTAATGTTTCCAGTCCAATTACCACCAAGTACATTTCACATGCTCTTAGCATAGTGAGATCACCCAGATGGTGAGAGTTCCTTGTACCTGCACCACCACCACCAGCACCACTCACACCACCAGCACCACCAGCTTATGATCACTAACTCCCTGATCAGTAAAACTCTTCATTCCATATTTTTCCCATTAGACTTAGGAGCTTGAGGCAGCAAATTTCCTCCACTTGACAACAACGATGGTTCTCTCCGCCATGACCACTGACATAGCTAGTACAGTACTTGCATCACCAACACCAACAATTAGCATATAAACACCCACCCCTCATTACTAGCAACAAAACTAGGTATCACAATTATACATTTCCATTGGAATCCAATCTTAAAGTGCCAGTAATTTATTTTGGCAACTCAAGGAATAGCTTTGTGCCAGTCATTACTTGCAGTATGATAAATCATTTATGGAAGATAGTGTCAGGGGCCAGTAGTAGTTAGCGGCATTGACTGCTGTATGAGACAAGTACAACAAGAGCTGCATGGAGCCATCTAAGAAGCACTAACAAGACAACAAGAGGTAAGGTAAATTAATTATGAGGAGAAAGTGCCATGATTGTTCTGTGACATCATCCATACAGTATACACTTTCATCTTATTTCAGTTTCTAGTCTACTGCTTACAGTACTGCACTCGCAGATGACGGTAGTATTAAAAGGTATCGTAGGTTGCAACTATTGTTAAATATAATTAGTAAATACAGTTTACATATTTCTTGAGTTATCGGTCGAATTCACAGAGATTTGTGGCAAAAACTGCAGGGGCATTTCAAATTTCAAATTAATATTAATGATAATGTTAGACTTTTATAAAGAATTTATATTTAAACTAATCACTTCAACATAAACAGCTTTAAGAGGCGCATCACTAAAAATCTCAAAACTAACGTTTAAGAAGTCCAGTAATTAGAAACCCAACAATTGTCCACTGTAGAGCCAATTATCAAGAAATCTGTAAACAAAATTGATCATAGGCTTTTGGAAAACACCACCTCTCAGAGTAAATTGGAATTCCTTCCCTCTCTTCTTACTGTTTTAAATGTAACCTAAAAGTTAAAACAACCAGCATTGGTTGGCTATAAAATTTCACGATCTCTTAAAATCAGCCGACCACTACCTGAAGCAGCATATGTTAAATGCAGAATGGAATTCATCTGCATTCTGTGACATACACAGTCACTTTTGCTGTCAATAGCACGACAATACACCGATAAATCGGGTTTCTCAACCGACTATTCCGGAGAGATATAGGCATCACTGCTTCCCCATACAGTGTATATCTGGTCTGTGATTAGTTTTGGTGTAGTTCTGAATGATTGGGGCGCGCACTCTCGCATTTTTTTTCTATTTTTACACGTATCTCTAAGGGGAGGATTAATGAACAAGTTAAGGAGTCACTACCAAATAAAAAACAAATTAAAATATCCTAAGACTTCAAGTAAATAAATACTATGTGTATTATGTACAAAAATGGCAAAGAGAAAACAAGGCATTAAGTTAAAACTTGTTTTCACAGGAAAACTAATTTTCACTATGAAAATTTCTGAGAATATTTTCAGTGAAGATATAATATAATCTATGCAGCTCAATTAATTTTGTTTAAATTCATTACTACCTAAAAATGAATTAAGAAATGTACTTACAGAACAATGTACCAAGATCTTATATATCAAAGGTATCAGATGTACAGTAATTTACTTATTTTAATAATGGCATATAAGGGCCAAATTATTATCCTATATTTATATTTGGAGTTAAAGGGCACAAAATCATTAATACCACAGAAATTACATACTTATGCAGACAGTAACAAAGCATAGCATTTACTTGATAATATCAGGTTTAATGGTATGTTCCTACACATTCACTTTGTTATGCAAAACAACATTTTTAATGCCAACACAATTAGAATACTTAATTAATCTTTTGCCCCCTCCTCCATTTCTTTTTTCTCAAGCTCTTTGCGAGCATTTAACGCTGCCATACACTTTCGCACTAACCTGCCAGGCCACTGATAGTCCTTATCAGTGAGAGGAACGTAGATGACGCCCATCAAGACCTGCCGCTTCACAGTGCCATCTTCCAACTTGTCAATCTACAATGTGGGTGTGCCAACACAGTAAATAAAAGATTAACATTTAGAATTGTAATCCTGGACTAAAGGAATCTTCATTAATTTAAACAAGGTGATTAATGTTATCTTCAGCCTCTGTAGGGTTCAGATTGGTTTGCTGATAATCAAATTATTTATCCATAAACAACCATTACAAGGAGTGTAGACAGCTTTGTTCCAAAGAATTAATTACATTTTGGACTTAATGATATAATCTATTAAAGGATACATTACAATTACTATTATATAATACATATTTAAGAAAATTATTAGTAAATCTTCACAAATTACTAATAGTGACATTATTAAAATTAAACTAAACATCAGATGCAGTTTAAAATATTTTGGATTAAATTCAAAATGAATTTAATCTGTTTAAAATTACATAGAAAGCATAAAATCTTAATAAAACAAGCAAATGACAGGAATAACATGCAACATATACAAACGGAGAAATTATTTTAACAACTTGAAATACATCAACTCATTTCGAGCAATTAGACTATTTATGACATGACAGTAATCCTGCAATAACTTCTCTACCATAGAGGTGCCATCATCTCAATTAACTTGTGCCATAATCTCTACAAGCACTTAACGCACCTGTTCTAAATTCTGATTTGCTCCTTCTGGGCCAATTGGAATGATGAGCCGCCCACCTGGAGCCAGCTGCTCAACCAGTGCTTGGGGGAGAGTGGGGGCTGCAGCTCCTACATGGATAGCATTATAGGGTGCTTCCTCTGTATGGCCTAGTCGACCATCACCAACTGTAAAAAGACATACAATAGGCCTATATATATATATTTCCTTAGAATAAGGAATTCAAATAAGCATATTAAACATGAGAGATGAAACTGCTGACAAAGTTTGACACCATTAAATATAATTCACGTATAGAAGAACAGCACATGAGCAATGTGTCAATGTAATGAAATCTTAACCAGAATGCAACAAATTTGGTTCTGTGATAATATCTAGATCATATATACAAGAACAAAACTATAGAGGAATGTTGGTCCATGCTTGACAGCTAATATATGTATACTTCCTCCCCCCCCCCCTCTCCCACACATATTTATGTCTAACCTCGGATTGAAACAATCTAGTGATCCCACACCAATTATGTTGCCCACCAACTTATTCCATAAATCCTCAACAATACTTCCAACCAGATTTTACCCATTTTTTGTTAAACATTTAAACTAATCCAATTTATACTGTATTCTTTGATTTTTTACTTTTTTTTTTTTTACTATAAATTTTAAGCACCATACTTACACCCCTTCTGTTACATCTTTTTCACCCGTTTGTACACATACTGTATTTCAATCGTGTTCTCCTCCACTTATTTATACATATTGTCAATTAAGTTTCCTGCCCAAAAGCACAGTAATATATCCTGTAACTTTCACTGTATCAATCAAATAAATTATGGAATTTACTTACCAACAAGCTTGACTACGCCCGATGTCAGCAGCTCTGGACTATCCTTCTCAATATTTTCTTGAGAAAATTTAATAAGCTCACTAATGTGGTCAATTCCTACAGCATGGCCACTTTCCCCAACCTGTATAGCAACAGAATATATTATTATAATAAAAAATTGAAATTACTATTTATCATAATGTTACTTAATAGTACAAATTTGATTTTAAAAGTACTTTATGATACTGTATTAAAACAACGGATAAACAAAGCGGCAACTTCATATATGATTTTAAAACAAAATACAAGAGGGGATAGAAATGCGTAATTTAAAATGTAACGTGACAGATTTTTTGTTTTCAATAATATATAACATTAAAAGACTATTAAAAATATATAAAAGGCTAAGCAAAAATGAATCATTTTAAGAGCACATGAGTATCAAATATTAGCAGATACAGGACTCACTTAGAGCTTACCATGTGACCCATGCAAGCAGTAAGGTAACCACTGCCCGAGCCAACATCCATGGCTCGATTGCCTTTCTTAAGGTGATTACTGAGCAGCTCGAGGGCATGTGCATGCTGAAAATATACAAACACTAAGACTTAGTAATTATCACCACAAACTCCTAGGGCCAGATTCATGAAGCAGTTACCAAGTACAGTACTGTAACTTTTCTCAATCTTTGGCGGCTTTGTTTACAATTATTAAACAGTTAATGAGCTCCGAAGCACCAGGAGATATATATTTTTTTATTCCACTTAGAACAACAAGTAGCTGGATAGGGGCAACTTTAACCTCTTTTAATCTATTGGTTAATGCTATGTATACTTTGTTCAAATCACTTAATGTTAACTAATCAATTATTAGTCTTAACACTTTACCTGTGATTAGTCCATTCATTGAAAAGGTCAAAGTTTTGGAATTACATATACAGTATTCATTTTAAGCTTATTTTTTAACAGATAAAAGCCAATGCCATGTGGAAAATCCATGAGATGTCAGCAGCCCAATCACATACAGTAAAATACCTGTAATTTACACCCATATAATTCATGTTATTCAGGGAACGGAAGCCTGTACACTTGGGCTTATCGAGATTCTAGTAAGCTAATTACTGACCTTTCCCAGGACTCAACCCACAAGCATTGCTCATCTCCTGGGTACCTTCTAAATTACTAGATGATCAAAAGTATCAGGGTGAAAGGAAACTTTGTGTTGCCCAGAGATTGAACATGAGTAGTACCTAGATTGTGAGCCAAGAAAGAAGACCACTGTGCATCAGATTATCAATAACCATGCAAGGTGCACTGACAAGTGATACCATAGCCAATACCCTGGGGAGGAATTCAGAGTTGTGCAAACTGCATAATTTTTGACAATACAGGATATGCAGCCCACTAACCATGTGAGGTGCACTGATGGTGACTCCATAACCAATGCCCTGAGGAGAATCCATATAGGGGTTGTGCTTGGAGTACAGTCCTCGGTCAACTCGCAACATAACGCGCTCAACTTCTGGTGAGCGAATAATCTGGTTTGCTGCAATAAAATGTACCCTTATAATAAATTGTACAAAATAATAAATATATGGCCAAGACTATATACTGTATATGAAAAATAACTTTAAACACACAGACATACATACAAACAAATACACAGACAATCAGAGAGAGGGGAAGGAAGGAACACAGTATCAGATCTAGTAACAACAGGAATCTTCATGAACTCTTCAGTGGCCTAACCCATCCTTTCTCTAACTTCTGGGCAAGGTTGAGAACCGTATCAGACGATTCACCTCTAGTCTCGATCCATCCTGACTGAATGAGTTAGTGTAGTACAACAGAACCTTCAACATTGGAGAGATGTCGATGGTCTTACTGTCATGTATAATGCCAATAAATTCTTGGTTCACCATATGGTTCAACTTCGTGAACAAGCCGAAGATGAAGACTGTTAAAAGTGCTCAGCCAACCTCATACTGGATGTGCCATTCTCAAGTATATCACACCATGAAGAATCATTCATTCCTCAGATGATTCGCATCTGAAACATGTTCTCTCAACAAGTAGATACTGTACTCGTGAAATCAAGTGAACTGTCCATATGAATGCTCTGGCACACAGTTTGATCCAGTGTCATTCAGTACAATATCTACTATATGATATGATTATTGTTTAACAAAATTTACATGCATAAAAGAATAATAAATTCATTAAATACATCAGTTAATAAGGTATAACAGATTCCCTGTTCTGTTAGATGAATCATTGTTTAACTTGAAGTCATTTATTTTCAGTCTAGCAAGATTTCCATTCTATTGCAGTTACACTGTACTGAACTATATTAACAAACACCACTAAAATTATATGCACTACCAGGCTTGAAATTTGCATTCTTATTAATGTTAGTGGTCTTATAAGAATTTATTAAATCTTAAATTTCACAACCAATTATATCTTATAGTATATACTGTCTATAAGGTAAGAATAATAAAATATGTATATACTGTGTACAGTATAACACCAAGTTAAAGACACAAAATACTCTCAGTCCGCATAAGATACATAAAACTAAAAATGCCATCTCACGTATATTAACATCCTCACCTTTCAAATGCCTAACCATGTCAGCATTATCACGTCCATGAGATCTCCAAGCCATGATGGAGCGTAAACAAGACTGTGAAAGCACTCCAGCCACTAGAAACAGTTGAAAGGTTCTGTTGGCTAGCATTCAGTGCCAGTGACAATAATCTGAAAAGTGAATGTACTTTTAAAATTCACATTGGCCTAAAGAGCCTGAGGTGGTCTATACAATTCTGCTTGTATAAAATTAATGTTTCTTAGAAAATGGAAATTCAAATACTGTACTGTATACAGTACATGGGGATATTCATACAGATCTTGCTGCTTTATGCCTGACAAATAATGGAAATGATATATGAATCAACAAGCTCCTTTAGATAAAAAATAAACCTAAGTCACCCTTTCAGTTAAAACACACAAATCTGTTAATGATTAGGCCCCATACATTTCAATGCCTTGAAGTTCTATAAAAACGATAAAANCTTCTTGAGGCATTATGCAGTCAATAAGGGAGTAGACGAGTCAACCACCTAGATCTAGTGCTCGCCAAAATTAAGCAGACATTAAAAGGACAGATTATGAGAAATCATTTGGTGCCCAGTATTACCGTCATAGTATTCGACTGCATAGTCATCCTGATAAAGGGAATAGTCATCCTGATTTAGGTAATGGGTCAGGGATACAAAAATATAGACAAACTGCAGGACAAGACCTTTCAGACACGAAGTCCATTGGGAGAGTCTCCCTTGAGGGAAGACACTGAATGAGATAATGGAGCACTTAGGCTGGAAATATGCAAAGGCCACAAGAAAGAGTGAGAAAACTAGTGTATGTGTGTGTGTGGAGTACGGCTTGGATAGGCTTGTTCCTTAGTGATATATAGTGCCTTTTGAATATCCTACACCTTTGATGGTGCTACATAAGTTTCCCGGCTTGGTGCCTTCTTTTGATAATTACTTACTTGAATAGGCATGCATGGCCTTCCTCATGAAAATGAGTGTTGCAGGTGTGGCAGTACTTTATAACGCAGGATGAGATCCAGCAGAAGGAGTACCTGGAAGCCATTCGTCCTAAGAATAGAAATCATGCCAAGACTTTAAGTGGCTTCTCCTTTACTCAAGTGCCTGTAAATGTTGATAATCCTGATGAAGAGAAGCTTTCAGACGCAGAAGGTTAGTCATGAACTTTAATTTTGTATGTAGTATTATGATTCTGTATTTTATATACTGTACTTGTGTACATCCATTTCTATGGTGTATGTATTACCAACAATGAAACTTTTACCATCACCCACTCGCTAGGTGCGAATAAGGAACTTCAAACAGCAGGTCAGTACTACTGTACTTGCCCAAAAATCATTTCAACAGTTTTCAGTTTGAAACACACACAGTTAGCACTATTAATTTTAAACAATAATTTTAAGAAATACTGAGGTCCTACAGTGGAATCAAACCAGCATCCCTCGACTCTCAGGCACACACACCAATGACTGACCACGATGTCTGTAGTGTGAGTGCCTGGGGGAGTCCAGGACAAATGTTTAAGGTTTCGCTCCGACCTTAGTGGATTAGGATTTCCAGGGGGCTCTTGGTGTTTTGCTGATACCAGGCGGCCTCTGAGAGATTAATCCCATTGTTCCTGTGTATTTTCCTAGAAAAATATAAGTTATTTAGAATGCAAGTTGTAAAATAAATAAATATATATAATATATTTATTTTTGTATAGAAAATTTGTATAGAAAAACTGGTAACATGGTAAAAACAATCATTTCACTTATACCTTTTAGATTGTACTTTATACTTTCCATTAGTCATTAAATTTAAAGTTAAATTAATTTTACCAAAACAGGTACTGTAGTTGTTGCCCGCAATTCTTTTCAGGATTTACGATTGTGTCACCAGTAACTGACTGTCGTGGTCGCATCCCGCTTGCAATGAAGAGCAGCGGTTTGGCCTGATGGAGTCACAAATACAATCCCTCCTAAAGAAAAAGCACATGCCACTGGTTAGTTTGTGCATTACCTATGTGGATATTGTGATCTGCTTAGATTTTTTTTATTACTCAATGCTCAGCTTGTAGACAGATGCTTTTTTTCCAGAACTTGGTGACATGTTGCAAGAGGAGTTTTAAGATTATAAAAAAAGCATATTTTATGGAAACAATCAAATGAAAGGCCAAAAAAGAACGAATAGTATGATTCGGTTAAAAGTACAGTATGTGAAAAGATTAGTTAAGGAGAAATAGCGAGAGGTAATGAATAGTGAAGTGTTTGAACAATTTAATAATTGCTCATCTCCCTTCCTTGTTTGCTTCCTGACCTTATATTATATTGTCAGATTTTATATATCCTTGTATTATATTTTTATATCTTATATAGATTATATACAGATTATATATCCTTATATTATATTTGTCAGATTTTAGCCACCATAATAATGAACTTTGGACCATCAATTTAAGTACTTGTAATGTGTGGTTGAAAAAGTGTCGGGCAATTGAAGTTGAGAATATGATAAGCCAGAGAAGAAAGTGGCTGGTACAACAAAAACAGGAATAGATGTGGCCAGGGGTCTGCATGAAATGCTGTAAAGTGTATGGTTGCAAGACAGTGGTGTTACCTGACTGGGAAAAAATCATGAGTTAAAGCAGTAGAAATGAATAAACCCGACAAGCATGTATGGTGTTAGGAGAGTAGAGAAAGGAATGAATGTCATGGATAGATGTGAAGTGCAAAATTTGATAAACTGCAAAAGTTAGGAAAGTGTATCAAGATGAGGTACCATTGTGTTGGATGATTGGATGATGGTGTGTATTGGAACGAATTTGAAGGTAGGAGGCAGCAGCCCGGAAAAAAGGTGAGTGGACATGGCAAGTGTACAAGTGTCGGGAAGCTGGGAGCAAGTGTGAACAATGCATAGGGGTGTAGTAAGAGACGAGGCTTCATGGAAGCCTTTTATAAGAAAGGAATGAATGTATTTATGTATGCAGTTTTTTTTTTAGGTGGTGCAATGTGGTATAGATTGCAAATGTAGTACTCCACATGATTGATTCAATAATTAGTTATTACTAACTTGGATTAAAATATTTCTTGCAGGGTGTGCTTTCCTACTTAGAAGAGGAGGTAGTGGAATTATTCACTGCTGATCCTTCGACTGTCTACATCACCCAAGAACTAACCAGCTTTGAGAGGCTCTTAGTTCATGCCCTTTGTCAGTACAACTTTTTAAATTCCAAAAGTAAGTGAATTCAACTTAGTCAAGTTATCTGTTCTGAATTTAAACTAGAAGACTATATTTACCAAGTGTTGATGTGTAAAAGTTTCTTTTGGAAGTAAAGGTAGCCTTGTTGGTTTTATTGCATGGCCGGAGGCCTAAAATACTACAGCAAAATGCACAACTTTCACACACTCACACTTTCACATACTCTCACACTTTTACATACTCACACATATACTCTGTAAAATACTGTAACAGATCGAAATTGATTGAGCAATGCACATGATTTATTATAGAATTGCTGTCCATCATGGATAGGCCCATATAAAAGTTCAAAATAGAAATCAAACTAAGCATCTCGGGAATGGAATTGTGGGCCAAGTATGAGGATGCATTTCTTGATTACTATGCCAATGAGTGAAAAGGAAAGTTATAAATCCAGATTTGTGTTCACATTACAGGTACTACTATAGCAAGTGTGAGAAGAACGAAGGTAGAGAATGGTAGAGGATGTTTCCATGCTCCAAGAGTGTCGCTCACTCGGTATATCGAGACGTATTACAGAGCCAAGTAACATTTGCTATTTCAAAATGTTTTATGAAATTAATTTCTGGATTGTAATTCATAAAATTTGTTCAGAATTGAAGGTAGTTACATAAAGAGCTTATATTGTTGGAAGCTTTAGATTTTTGCTGATGTCATACAATTTTAATTGCTTGTAATGCACTTGGTGTTGTATTTGTTAATGCACTTATGACATACATGGTTGTAATTAATAGCTTAATACTGTAGTTTGTGAATACATTTTTAAGTAACACTGTCAATGTGAGCTTTGAGGTGACATTTATATTACAATATTTTCCTATACAAAATTTGACTATCAAACACAAACGTGTTTATTTTTCCAGTGGACTTAACAGTAATGTTTTAATATAAATGTCTATTTCGGTTAAGTGTTTTCATGTAGTAATAATATAAATTTTTATTGTATCATTATCCTGAATAAAAAATGAATACAGTAATGTATATTTATACTGTTATAGTCACTTGTAATACTATTATATTTGAGGCTCTTATCAAATAAGAGAAATCTGTAAAGTTTAAGTAGTCACAGTATAAAATATTTTCTTTTATACGTTTTATTAACCTGTTTCTACGTGGTGGCCGACATATCTAGAGGTCTTGTTGGGATTAAGGCTGTGGCCAGTAATAGTCACTTCCATTTATACTGATTATTCCCCAGGCAAATCTGGGAACATGACTTTGATGTAAAATTGAGTCAACGTTAATGACACTGATTTCACGGCACTCGATCATATTTTGCTCCTTAGTAGCCTGTTGGGAAGCATACATGTGGTTTTGCAGAGCTGAATGGTAATTTTTGTGGCTTTCAATACAAACATGAATTTGTTAGATTCTGTTAAAGAGAGCCAAGAATCTTAACATTTGTTGACCTCTCTCAAGAATTTATGCATTGTAACTTCTAGATCTCTCTCCTATAGAGAGCATGGCAATATTGTACAGTACTTTTAACGGTTACACATGTCGTGAGGGTGGATGGCTCGCTGGAGAACTGAAAATTTCTATCTTCGGATAATCTGACAATCCAAAGAGGGGAAGCGGGATACAGTAATAGCATTTTCACTATCACAAGCTTACTTTCACTGAAAAACAAAACTGTGGAAAGAATATTCTTGCTGAGGAAAGCCTGAAACAGTACAAGGGAAGATTCAAATGCAAGCTGCCTTACAAAAATTTTAACTATTCTTTTAATACTCTGTAATTGCAATGCTATGAAATCATTTACTGTATGGTAATAGACAAACATAAAATAATTCACTGTGTGTGAACTATAATTTTTATTCTCTCCTATAGATGAGAAAAACAAATTATAGTTCACACAATGTGAATTATATTTGCTTCATGCAGGTCGGTGTTCAATCACAACCGTCCAAGTGGTTGGGCACCATTCCTCCCCCCCCCCCTGCCATTCCCCTTCCAAGTGCTATAAAGTTGTGATATCTTGCTGCTTTCTCCTGTAGACGAATTGCAAATTATATTAAATTAGCATCAAAGATTGTGTTTTGGTTAGGATAAAAAAGTTACAGTATAATAATAAGCATATTTAATTTTTCTTCAGGTAGAAATGAAACATGTTGGGGGGGGGGGGGGAAGTGAATAAACTTTCCCAGTATACATTATTAAGGTGAAAATGTTATAATCTCACTAACAAGCGGTACAGAGATTGACAATTTCATGTAACCCAAGTTTTAAAAACAATCCTATTACAGTATTCTTTTGTAAATAAACAAACTGGCCCAGCATCAGAAACTGAAGTAATTAATTATCAAAAGCATTGGAAACTAAAGGTTCACTTTAGATCAACGTTTATAATTGCCAAAGTTTACATGCACACAAGATATTGTCTACTTTATGTAGAGGACTGTAGTGATTGTTTTTTTTTTTTTTACATTATGAAACGGCCCAGTAAGACAAATTTAAACCAATTTAATTTAGTTATTAACTATCAGTACATTTTTTTTCTGAATTACCATTACATGTGATACTGTACATTGTAAATCGTTTATTCATGCTTTCTTCTAATGCTGAGGTTGGGTCACTTCCTTATTATAAATATCACTGAATTGGTGCAATTTACCAAGCATGTCCAAAAATTTAAGTTCAATTGAACAGGATTAATAAATTTGATATAGAAAACTTGCATCCATCGGCTGCAGGCACATGCCACATTTTGCTTTACTTGGAAGAGCGGTTTCTCCAGTTGTACAGTACTTATATTAACAAAAAAATAGCATTTGTTGCAAAATTCATATAATTTTCTATTTGGCATCTGCTGTGGCCAGTTTCATGAAGCCAGATGTCAGCATAATTTCAATACACGTATAGTAAATACATCAAAGACAGTACTCACTGATATTTGTTTTTAAAAAGATTATTTCGAGCATTGTATATCAATGCAATATTAGTGTTGACTTATAATACATAATAGTATTAAAAACCTTTGACTAACTTTCCAGGAGGATACAGTAATAATCTGTATACAAGAAAAATATAAAATTTTCACAGAAAATAAATTAAAATTTAACAAAATAGATTGCACATACACTAAAATTTCATTATTAAATAGATCATGATATTATGCTATTAGTTTTGTATAAGAAATATAAGGGATAAAATAGATTAAACGTGCTTCGTAGAATTGTTAAATTTGCTGGTAGTTTCTCATGTCAGCCTGGACCATGAACTATAAATCTGTGTATTAAATCATTCATGCTGAAGCAATTCAGTACTGCATTAATTATTATGGAAAAAAAGCATCATCATCTGTGCATCAAACTATCTTAGAATTAAGCATTAACAGTCATATGGGACCCAGATTTTATCCTTTTACTTATGTTCACTTTAATACAAGTCAATTTCAGTTACACGTGTGTACTCTACACTCCTACTAGCTTGAAATTTTTAAATTGTAACTCCTTTAAATTCAGCTACTCGGACCAAAACTTTCAAGTAGCACAGGCTATGGTGAACCCGTAGTGGACTTGTCTTTGCCCTTTTCTCTTGTATTACTGTCCATTATGCCTCATCACTGGTCCATTGTACAGCCACATCAGAATGAAATGTTACATTTCTTCTGACTCGTACATAATAAAAAAACTCATCATGAGTACATTACACACACACACACACACACACGAAATGTGAAGTAGTATTTTCTAGAAAAAAAAAATCAATACTGTACCTCATTATGAAAAAGATATGGGCAAGAAATGTATTGCAAATTTTGTTCTAGATTAGAGAACTCTTAATTTGCATTCACACTGCAAAAATATACTCGATACAGAATGCTCATATTTTTTGAACACGAGATAGATTAATTATTAAATAAAATTATTTAATTTGTAATTTCTGTATTACAAATAAAAATAAATTCACATTTTATTAATAATTAAGTATTGCAGTTTTACATTTAAATGAGTACAATATTGGGAATTCCATGTCAATATTTTGAATTTTGATTTGTAATCAGTGTTCTAATTAGTAATGTTTAAACACAGATTCTTGGTATAATAAATGTATTGAGTAAATTTTTGTATATGTAAATCATATTTTTGGAATCATATGATTCCAAAAATTATTCCAAAACATAATACTGTACTGTATAAATTACATACGAGTGCTATGACTGCAGAATCTATATAAGTTTATCTGTTGAAATAAAAACATCCCTTTTATTCACCGAATCTAACACTAACTATAGTCATCACAGAAGTCAAATTATTGTACTCGGGTCACTTGGTAAAGAAATAGCAACTCAAAAACCTACCACATCTCACTGTAATCTGTGTGTTAGGACATGTCAGTTCATTTTACCACCTCTGTGAGCCAAGGATCAGAACATTCACTCTGCCTGGCCTCCTTTGTAAGCCAAATATTAGAACATTCACTCTGCCTGGCCTCCTTTGTAAGCCAAATATTAGAACATTCACTCTGCCTGGCCTCCTTTGTAAGCCAAATATTAGAACATTCACTCCACCTGGCCTCCTTTGTAAGCCAAGCATTAAAATGCTCACTCCACCTGGCTTCCTTTGAGAGTCAAGCATTAAACGCTCACTCCACCTGGCCTCCTTTGTGAGCCAAGCATTAAATGCTCACTCCACCTGACTTCCTTTGTGAGTCAAGCATTAAAATGCTCACTCCACCTGGCTTCCTTTGTGAGTCAAGCATTAAAATGCTCACTCCACCTGACTTCCTTTGTGAGCCAAGCATTAAAATGCTCACTCCACCTGACTTCCTTTGTGAGCCAAGCATTAAAATGCTGACTCCACCTGGCTTCCTTTGTGAGTCAAGCATTAAAACGCTCACTCCACCTGGCTTCCTTTGTGAGCCAAGCATTAAAATGCTCACTCCACCTGACTTCCTTTGTGAGCCAAGCATTAAAATGCTCACTCCACCTGGCTTCCTTTGTGAGTCAAGCATTAAAATGCTCACTCCACCTGACTTCCTTTGTGAGCCAAGCATTAAAACGCTCACTCCACCTGGCCTCCTTTGAGAGTCAAGCATTAAAACGCTCACTCCACCTGGCTTCCTTTGAGAGTCAAGCATTAAAACGCTCACTCCACCTGGCCTCCTTTGTGAGTCAAGCATTAAAACGCTCACTCCACCTGGCCTCCTTTGAGAGTCAAGCATTAAACGCTCACTCCACCTGGCTTCCTTTGAGAGTCAAGCATTAAAACGCTCACTCCACCTAGCCTTCTTTGAGAGTCAAGCATTAAAATGCTCACTCCACCTGGCTTCCTTTGAGAGTCAAGCATTAAAACGCTCACTCCACCTAGCCTTCTTTGAGAGTCAAGCATTAAAACGCTCACTCCACCTGGCTTCCTTTGAGAGTCAAGCATTAAAACGCTCACTCCACCTGGCTTCCTTTGAGAGTCAAGCATTAAAACGCTCACTCCACCTGGCTTCCTTTGAGAGTCAAGCATTAAAACGCTCACTCCACCTGGCCTTCTTTGAGAGTCAAGCATTAAAACGCTCACTCCACCTAGCCTTCTTTCTGAACCGGGCGTTATAACATTCCACTTGGCATTGCTGTGTCAGGAGATATCACCACCTGGCTGTCAGCACTATAACTTGAAAATGGTCAACAAATTTGTAGTACAAGTGTAATAGCTGATGTATCCTAACAATACTGTTTTTAAAGTCAAATGGCAACAAAAGAAATTGAAACATACAGTCACTAAAACTGGATATGTATGAGCACCTACATAAAATGCAATCTAGTTTTGAATACAAGATTCAGCAAGCAAAAGTAACTCTAAAATCACATTTTACACAGCTGGACAGTTTCTGTACATTATACTGTGGCTTCTGGTATCAAAGTAGAAATACTTCTACAATGTAATTACTTGGCAAGAATTCTATTAGCACTGCTAAAAACAACTGCACGTACAACAGTTCAGTCAAGAGACCAGGCAAGGCCAAAAAGAAGATACACAAGATCTAATTTTTCTACGTAAAAGAAAAAGAAAAAAAGGAGCAGATAATTTATAAATTATTTAAAAAAATTCAATTTACATTCAATGCAATTCACAACGTATATTACATTAGGAGTTATAGTATAAAGCTCCAATTCTTTATTATTCAAGTATAGTCCCACCCAGAGGGCACAATATCCACAGCAACATTAATTCAACGCTTTCAACGTTGATTTAACAAAGATTTAAAGTTACTCTTTGATACTGTTACCCACTGGGTATATGCTCCAGTTTATAACTCCTACATCAACAGCCTTATAATATGCAGAACTTAAGAGGTGCACTAAATCAATGAAAAAGTACACTAGATCATAAATTTAGCATTTTCTGTAACAGTACAGATATTGAAGTGACTTGTGGACAAGTTTCAACATAGCTGTTTGTTACACGATTAAATATACATAACACACACACACAGTTATCAAACTGTACAGAGGAGCTGCCTCATATGGGCCACTAGGCCTTCTGCAGCTTCCTTGATTCTTATGTTACACTCCTGTGTGAATCTAACTTAATTCATCATTTCCCCACAATTTGTCAAATATCAAAGAAATAGCTATGTCATGTTAAAGTATAAGTGTATGTTAATATTCGAATCTCTCGGTCCTAGTGAATTTTCTCAATCTAAATTATATATTATAAAGCACAGCATTGTGATAAAGACGTCTTTCATGCACTTTCGTAAGAAAAGTTGATAAAAATGGGATATATATAATGATAACATTTCGATACAGTGTTGCACAACCCTCATAGTGACCTGCAGTACACACACACACACGCATGTTCTCTTAGTGTACAAACTTGTATGCACAATAATAATTATAGTACAGTACATATTATACTAATAAAATTAAATATTATTAATAAATCTACTACTCAAACTGTTTATTCCCAAGAATGAATTACTGCAAAAGATTTGCACTCAAATAATTATGTATATTATATATTTAAACCTACATGGTATTAATAGCAGAATATTTGTTACCAAATATTACTCATTTATACAATGCAGTACTTTATAATATAATTTAGATTGAGAAAAGCCACTAGAGATGAGAGATTTGAATATTAACATTCACTTATTCTTTAACATAATTAAGTAAGTTATGTCATTGTAATATTTATAATTGATTTATTTATATTTTTCAAGTGCTGTACTGTACATTAGTCTATGATTGGATTTTTTTTATGTACTGTGCAATAAATATTTTCATTCACCAATTTGAGTCTTGTAGTGATTAGCCCTAAATGTTGACCAGACCACACACTANGTTAAGATACGCATCTTATAGCTTCGTAATTACAATTGTTACTTAACCTATTATAGGTATAGGTTAAGTAATAATTGTAATAACCTATTATAGGTATAGGTAAGTATAATTGTAATAGCCTATTATAGGTATAGGTTAAGTAATAATTGTAATACTATTATAGGTATAGGTTAGTAATAATTGTAATTACGAAGCAATAATAATTAGATGCTTATCTAACATACTAACAAGGTTAGGTAAGGTCGGTGGTTTCTATGAAGCTTTTTAAGGGTACTATTATGTTTAGTATATCACCTATGCACGTATTTAATAGTCAATATGACTATACGATTTGTGAGGACGGGTTGGTCGATGCGCCCATCCTCATAAACAAAGTTCATCTATGCACCCGCCAAACCCCCAGCTGTTTATGAATGAAAAACAGTTTACACACGACACACAACTGATGACGTTTGAAACATTTCTCGAACACGTGCTTCGCTGACGACTTTTGTTCGAACCTCGACTCGGTAAATGCTTCACCCACATACTACAAATGCAAATAATCGCCAACAGAACCTAAACACCTAACTTACCAATCCCTAAATAAACCAGTATGCAAATATATAACACTATTAATTATATTTGAAAAAATTCCTATTTTGAATGAACAGCATATTAAAATTGATAAATGCGTCTTTGGGGTCGACCGCTGGATGGAACGGACTTGATCTGAGGACGGGTTGACAAATGTTTTTGATGCAGACCGTCCTCTAAACATAGACCCAAAAGTGATTCCATGCACCCGCCAAACCCCAGCTGTTTATAAATGAAAAACGGTTTACACACGACTCACAACTGATGACGTTCGAACACTTCCGGAACAAGTGCTTCACTGACGAATTTTGTTCGAACCACAACGCTATAAATGCTTCACCCACGTACTACTACAGCCCGTCCTCCAAACAAAGATCCAAAAGTGATTCCATGCACCCGCCAAACCCCCTGTTTATGAATGAAAAGCGGTTTACACACGACTCACAACTGCTGACGTTCGAACATATCCGGAACAAGTGCTTCACTGACGAATTTTGTTCGAACCACAACGCTGTAAATGCTTCACCCACGTACTACAAATACAAATAATCGCCAGCAGAACCTAAACACCTGACCTAACCTAACCTATGCCTATTTATACACAATATGCTAATATATTATAATATTAATTTATACTTGAGAAAATTCCCGTTTTGAATGAACAGCATGTTAAATTTATGAATGCGTCTGTGGGGTTGACCGTTGAATGTAATGGACTTGAGTCGAGGATGGGTTGTACTACTAATACCAGCCCGTCCTCCAAATAAAGATCCAAAAGTGATTCCATCCACCCGCCAAACCCTCTGTTTATGAATGAAAAACGATTTACACACGACTCACAACTGATTTCGTTCGAACACTTCCGGAACAAGTGCTTCACTGACGAGTTTCGTTCGAACCACATCGCTATAAATGCTTCACCCACGTACTACAACTGCAAATAATGGCCAACAGAACCTAAACACGTAACCTAACCTATGCTTATATATGCACAATATGTTAATATTATAATATTAATTTATATTTGAGAAAATTCTTGTTTTGAATGAACAGCATGTTAAAATTTATGAATGCGTCTGTGGGGGCGACGGATGGATGTAATGGACTTGAGTCGAAGACGGGTTGACTAATACAAATAATCGCCAACAGAACCTAAACACCTAACCTAACCTAACCTATGCCTATATATGCACAATATGGTAATATATTATAATATTAATTTATATTTGAGAGAATTCCTGTTTTGAATGAACAGCATGTTAAAATTTATGAATGCGTCTGTGGGGTTGACCGCTGGATGTAATGGACTTGAGTCGAGGACGGGTTGCTTGATAGACGCTTTCTAGTGACGCAGACGGTCTAGTACGGTGTGTGTGTGTGTCAAGTGAAAAGAGAAGGCAGCATTAAGTATTTATCCAGGTATCGAACATTTTCTTCAGCCTTCAATTAATGGTTGGAATATGAAAACCCCTTTTCATGGACTAGGTTTCCAGCAAGAGCAGATTAGCCCATAGGGGAAATGAGCCGCAACAGAATTTACGAATTAACCCAATCTTGTATAAACTAAAAATAATTCCATATATATTTTGTTCTTTAATAAATATACAGAAAATATTTGTAAGTTCCAGATACCCACGTTTTTTTTCCCATACATTTATTAGCGGGCTGTAATGGACCTGTAGCCTATAAAATCCACATGTGTTTAGAATTGTAATTAAACACTTCAGTAAACAAAAAATATGTTTTTGAATTCATTTTTCCTTGAATTATAGTTTCCTTTTCGATAGGTCACTGATAAGACCGAGCAAATAGCTGCAATTATTAGCAGGCGTGAGAATGAATAGAAAGAAAGACTCCTTGGTTACAGGAAAGATTTGCTAGGTCTGTATCATGGGCACACACACGCCCTTTTCATATATATATATATATATATATATATATATATATATATATATATATATATATATATATATATATATATATATATCATGATTTCTGTGTTGTTTGTTAGAACATATATATATATATATATATATATATATATATATATATATATATATACACAAAAGGAAGGGGGTGGTAGGAGAAAAGCACATAGAAACTGTATTGGAGGGGACCTAAACATCCCCTGTTATGCGTTATGTGTGCTTTCCTCCGAGGCTAAGTGTCCTCTTCTCTTCTTCCAGCCAGAGGTGGTACTCCCTTCCATATTAAAAGCAAAACAAAACAAAAATATATATTTATATATTAACAAGAAACGAAAACATTGTTATTAGCCTAAAAGAACATTCATTGTGAAAGTTTGACATGCCACTCACCTGATGATAATTAAGTGCCTTCTTGGTGTAGAAATGTGAGAGGTGGAAATTATTTGCCACAACACATTGGCCCGTTACTGTTAAATAGCAGTGTCGGACACAACACGCCACCGTCGTGTAGCACAGTGTCGGACACAACACACCACCGTTGTGTAGCACAGTGTCGGACACAACACGCCACCGTTGTGTAGCACAGTGTCGGACACAACACGCCACCGTTGTGTAGCACAGTGTCGGACACAACACACCACCGTTGTGTAGCACAGTGTCGGACACAACACACCACCGTCGTGTAACACAGTGTCGGACACAACACACCACCGTCGTGTAGCAGTGTCGGACACACCACGCCGCCGTCGTGTAGCACAGTGTCGGACACAACACACCACCGTCGTGTAGCACAGTGTCGGACACAACACACCACCGTCGTGTAGCACAGTGTCGGACACAACACGCCGCCGTCGTGTAGCACAGTGTCGGACACAACACACCGCCGTCGTGTAGCACAGTGTAGGACACAACACACCGTCGTCGTGTAGCACAGTGTCGGACACAACACGCCGCCGTCGTGTAGCACAGTGTCGGACACAACACACCGCCGTCGTGTAGCACAGTGTCGGACACAACACACCGCCGTCGTGTAGCACAGTGTCGGACACAACACACCGCCGTCGTGTAGCACAGTGTCGGACACAACACGCCGCCGTCGTGTAGCACAGTGTCGGACACAACACGCCGCCGTCGTGTAGCACAGTGTCGGACACAACACGCCGCCGTCGTGTAGCACAGTGTCGGACACAACACGCCGCCGTCGTGTACGGGTTGACACTGGCGCCGCAACCGTCCAATATCAAACACAATGTTAAGACACAACACACTCTTTATGAAATTTTTTTAATCATTAATCATTATGATTAATGAATAACCACAGGCTGGTTATGATTAATATTCTTCTGAGATCTGAAACCAAACTGGCTTATAGTTTATTAAGTCTTATATAGCAGTATAGTTGCTAATTTATCATCTTTACAAATGTTTTTGCTAGTGCTGGTAGATTTTATATCGGTCTATAATAATTGATGTCAGTGGGATTATCCAGTTTGTGTAATGTAGACACATATAGCATTTTTGTTTAGTATATCAATCATGGAAGAGTTGAGATTCGAGAGGTTTAGTGAAGAAAAAACAATGATGGTAGTAATCCCTAGAACATCTGTATCATGATATACCCATAATATACTTATCTCGTGCTTTGCCTGTCACCCCCTCCTGTGGGAACGCTTACCTTTCTTCCCTTTCACTTCCTTTTCAGTAAGTACAAATACATTTTGGAATTTTTTGTTGGCGGAATTAGATCTTTTTGTCGGCGGAATTTGATTTTTTTTGGGAGGGGCGGAATTGCATATTTTTATTGGCGGATTTGGAATTAGTTATTGGCGGATTTGGGATTAGTTATTGGCGGATTTGGAATTAGTTATTGGTGGATTTGGAATTAGTTATTGGCGGATTTGGAATGTATAGGTAGCAGAATTTGATTTGAATTTTTTGGCGGGCTTTTGACTTTAAAGTCTTGTCCTATACTTCCTCCCCCCCCTCTCTCTCTCTGTATATATATATATATATATATATATATATATATATATATATATATATATATATATATATATATATATATATATATATTAGTGGAGGTGACTGTTCAGATATGGCAACCCTAATCTATTTTGGGTTTAAATGTGTGTATTATGGATACATAATCCAAGGAAGAATATGTATATATTATAATGAGTGGACAGTAGCCAGCAAAATTTTTTACATTTAATTAATTTATCTGGGTTAGTTGGTTAATGAGTAAGTATATTCAGAAAATAATTGCTTCTGATTAGGCTCCTGAGGTTATTAGGAAATTCAGTTATATTAGTATGGGTTAGTATACAGACAGCTCCAATATTTTTAAGGGATTTTGTAGAATATATTCTACCAAAATAATATGTTCACCATAGTTATCTCTCACTTGATGACTTTGGTACAGGTAAGTCATTTGAACATTGATTGCTCTATCTCCTTTTTGGTTAGGTCTGCAGTTTTGAATGATTTTGTCCTCGGCATGTCAGGGTACACAGGTGAGAGAAGTTATCATTTAATCGTGTTTCAGTTAAGATAACGAAGGGAATTCAGCGGTTGTGGCGCTATAAATATATATAACTGATTTACATTGAACTATGTAACTAGATTATCGTGACACTGTAACTTACTTGCAAAATGTATTGTGGGGTTCAGTCCCTGAGCCCATTATGTGCCTCTGTAACCCTTTTCACTACCACCCACAGGACGGGTATAGGGTGCATAATAATAAATGAACTAAAGCCCATATGAGACAGCTTCTATTTACATTAAAACCAAACCCATTCGTCTAACCTACGCTTGAAACAATCACATGATCCCACCTGTATTATGTAACCCGGAAATGGTTGACCAGAAAAGTGAAACATTATAAGAACTAAAATAAACCTCGTCTGTGTCTCTCAAGATGTAGAGGTGAGTCACTGAGGCGGCGACACGCCTGGGTGACCTCTCTAACCTTCTCAAGGTCACCCAGGAGCACAGGTGGGGGAGGCGAGGTCACCCAGGTGGGGGGAGAGGCGAGGTCACCCAGGTGGGGGGAGAGGGGCGAGGTCACCCAGGTGGGGGGAGAGGGGCGAGGTCACCCAGGTGGGGGGAGAGGGGCGAGGTCACCCAGGTGGGGGGAGAGGGGCGAGGTCACCCAGGTGGGGGGAGAGGCGAGGTCACCCAGGTGGGGGGAGAGGCCAGGTCACCCAGGTGGGGGGAGAGGGGCGAGGTCACCCAGGTGGGGGGAGAGGCCAGGTCACCCAGGTGGGGGGAGAGGCGAGGTCACCCAGGTGGGGGAGAGGCGAGGTCACCCAGGTGGGGGAGAGGCAAGGTCACCCAGGTGGGGGGAGAGGCCAGGTCACCCAGGTGGGGGAGAGGCAAGGTCACCCAGGTGGGGGGAGAGGCCAGGTCACCCAGGTGGGGGGAGAGAGGCCAGGTCACCCAGGTGGGGGAAGAGGCCAGGTCACCCAGGTGGGGGGAGAGGCAAGGTCACCCAGGTGGGGGGAGAGGCGAGGTCACCTAGGTGGGGGGAGAGGCCAGGTCACCCAGGTGGGGGAGAGGCAAGGTCACCCAGGTGGGGGAGAGGCGAGGTCACCTAGGTGGGGGGAGAGGCCAGGTCACCCAGGTGGGGGGAGAGGCAAGGTCACCCAGGTGGGGGGAGAGGCGAGGTCACCTAGGTGGGGGGAGAGGCCAGGTCACCCAGGTGGGGGGAGAGGCAAGGTCACCCAGGTGGGGGGAGAGGCGAGGTCACCTAGGTGGGGGAGAGGCCAGGTCACCCAGGTGGGGGGAGAGGCAAGGTCACCCAGGTGGGGGGAGAGGCCAGGTCACCCAGGTGGGGAAGAGGCGAGGTCACCCAGGTGGGGGGAGAGGCGAGGTCACCCAGGTGGGGGGAGAGGCGAGGTCACCCAGGTGGGGAGAGGCGAGGTCACCCAGGTGGGGGGAGAGGCCAGGTCACCCAGGTGGGGGGAGAGAGGCGAGGTCACCCAGGTGGGGGAGAGGCCAGGTCACCCAGGTGGGGGAAGAGAGGCCAGGTCACGCAGGTGGGGGGGGGGAAGAGAGGCTAGGAAAAATGACACAACAGGCCTTCACTTCCACCCAACCATCGCCACATTAAAAGCCTTTAAATCCCTTCAATTGAGTCCAATATAACAATATCTAACAGCAAAAAAAGATCTTGAAAGGTCTCGTGTGAGGATTGCGTGTGGTGGCGTGCGGCAGCACCAAGCAGCGAGGCCACTCCCCAGCCACCACCAGTACCACCACAACCACCACCACTACCACCATCCACCAGACTCATCACCACCATCATGGGCGTCATCAGGAAGCTGGCCAACACCGCCGGCGTCATCACCTTCAGCGAGGAGTCCATCAACTCGTGAGAATCTCCTCCTCTTTCTCCTAATACAACACCCAAGATCGCCGTCTTGGCCACTTGCTCCAAGACATTCCTAAGACATTCCTCTCCAGTGTCCCTCTCCCCTAATGACTGAATTAGCTGTGGATAAATTATGTTGGCTGCTAATGCCTTTAGGTAGCGAGTACTGTAATAGTAGTGTGTCTGTGGATTGTTATTTAGTTTAAAGGAAATCAATATTTGGGAGTAGCAGCAGGGACTATGTAAATAATTTACTATAAATTATTTATCTAAGAGACAGTCATAATAATGGGTTAGGTTACACAAATTTACTGTAAATTATTTATCCAAGAGACAGTGATAATAATAATTAGTGCTATGATGACAATATCCAACTCTGGCCCCAGACATCACTCGGCACCCCTACTCAAATCTCTGAATATGTTAGATATTAAGTCACTGCACATTCTCGCATGTGTATTATACATATATAAAATGCTGAACTGTAATGCCAATCCTGACCTTAAAAGCTTCATTGAAGGTTGTAACAGAACCCATAAGCACCACACCAGAAATAAATAGTTTTGATATTCCAAGAGTATGACTTAATCAAACTAGAAATGCTCTACAAATCAAGGGACCCAGAATGTGGAATGACTTTCCCAACCATGTTAATTAAAGACTATACCTCTCTCAACCAGTTTAAGATAAAAACGAAGCACCACCTAATAAATTCCCTGTAACCTACCTTACCCCCTCTATTGTCAATCCATGTCTTTTTTTTTAATCAACGCTGTTTGTCGACCTAATTGTATTTGTGCTGCTTTTTCAGCCATGTTCCCCCCCCCCTTTTTTTTATCTCTATTTTTATTTGTTCTTAACACATTTTATTCTTTATACTCAATTACTGTAGTATTAAGCTTTAGTCATTAATGTTCTTCATGCCCGAAACGCTTTGCGTAATAGTGGCTTTAGGCATTGTATGTACTAGCTCTATCTATAAATCCATCATTCTTTGTAAAATCTCTTGTATGTATGTACCTTACCTAAATAAACATTTATTTATTTATATATTTATTTATTATTTATTTAATAACATAGTGTGTAATATATACTAATTATAAGCACTGCTCTCTAGATACAGAAGTAACATTTAGCCGTGACTTTAAAAATCATTACAGTTGTCAAATTCAGAATCGGTAGTTATATTCGTAGCAACTTGTGCAGATCGTTACAATAATGCCTGGATTAAATAGGTGTACAGCAGTCTATATAAAATTTAACATTTTTGGCATAAAGTGATTACTGTACTGTAATTTAGTACAAAAATTATACAGGGGGTTAAAATCCCCTTTTAAGTCCTCCAGGGGAGGTCTGGAATTGGGTAGTTTGGTTACAGCTCATGTTCGGGAAAATTCAGGTACATATGTATACAGCATATTTATTGTGTTTAATATTTTGAAGTTCATTTCTAATTAATATTTTTCTTCGGGCATGAATACCTGTACTGTATCAATAAACAAAACCCTGAATACTGTAGTTGAAATACCATTGGATAATTTGTATAAATTATCTGAATCCCAATTATTTGCAATTTCCTTCAGATATTCAAGATTATTATCCAATCAGTTTACTTGAGGTTAATCTGAAACTTCAGGCAAAGCTGTTTTGGATAATAAAGGCTACTATGCAGATACAGTACTGTATAAAGAACAAAATTGTATTCTACAAGATAATAGGTACAGTCTTTCATGTTAACATTTAGCCCATTACAAAGTTATAATAAATGGCTCTCGCTCAATTTTCCAGCTGATATTAATTCAATGAATGCTCTTCAGTGAGCAATAATGTATGCAAAGCTCAGTACAACTGTCATGCTCTTTACAGTACCTCTGTACCCTTATTTTGGAATAAATATTGATTGTGTAACATCACTGACCATTTTGTTTTGTTTTGCAGGATAGATGTTCTCCAAGAATTCATCATGGCATTCATTCCTGCATCAGTGATCCAGTCATCAGTTAAGCTGGGAGCAGCAGTACCAGAATCTCAACTTCAGTCAAATCTATATCTTCCCCCTACATGTAAACACTTCCTTTCAGTGTGTTCAAAAGGGACATGAAGCTGATCGTGCAGAAATTGTTGTTGCTGTTAATGACAAAATAGTTTACAGATTCTAGGTACGAATGAAGACAACAGGCTTGAGACGTGACGGGTAGGTGATTTCATGATGTGTGGCCGCCATGTTTGTGGTAAGATTTTAGTATTTTAAATATTTCTGTTTTTCAGATTAGTCGATGACATTATTGAAGTTGCAGAAAGGTATGTGCAGGTTCGAATAATTTTTTTTAATCAAAGTAGGAACGAATTACATGGAAGACAAGCTGAAGATTTGTTGGAGTTTGCACAAATAATTCATTGGCTTATAGCTACAACTTTCTTGAATTCCAGGTGTCTTCTCAAATTGCACTGTAGAAAATGTGTGGTTTAGCAAGGTTTTTCAGCTTAAATTATTGCTTAAAATCTATGCTTATAGGAAGAGGTAACTATTAAGAACATAAAGATAAATACTGTAGTTATAGCTTATACAGGTACAGTACTACTTTTCCAAAAAGATGGTCCCTGTGTTAATATAATTTGATCAGCATGTTATCACCTCATACTTGACACCACATGGCTGACATCCATCCTGTCCTCCTAATCGAATGTTGCATTTTGATGTATACTCTTCCCAAGGTCAAAAATTGTTGTAGCAGAAAATGGTAGCATCTTGCGAAATTGACATAATGTCCCGTTCAATGTTTTGGCTTCTCTGGTAGGTTAGGATAAGGGCGCTTTAGTATAACAGTTCCTTGACATTGGAGAAACCTTAGGAGGATGGGCTGTGACATCACTTGTGCTTGTGACTTCATATGGACAAAGAGTTGAAGCAAACCTACAGAATGCAAGTATGATAAATACTTTAGTTGTTTTATTCAAAATATTTAAATGTTGATATTCACATACAGAGATACTGTAGTTATATTAGAGAAACAAGACATAATGATTTATAGTTAAGAGGGAAAAAAAAGTGTAGCATAAGATCTGCAACCAATATTAATAAACTGCAGACCATGTTCAGAGTGGATGCTGTGGCTTGTTTTTATTTGATGTCGTGTATCATACACAATCTGTGTGGAGAGCGGGCAGGGTGCCCAGAAGAGAAGGGTAGTTTGCCGATGGTAAACAACCATCATCCAAAATTTGCATTTGTATACCACCAGGTGCAAATGTGAATTTTTCAAATGGAGTTGGTTACCTGGGGACCAGCCAACTAACACACTCATTCATGTTCAGCAACCCATGGGAAGAAGGGCAACTGAAGGGCAGTGATAGGTAGATACTACTGGCCATCCAGAAAAGAAAATTTTATTTTATTTGATGCTTGTTTTCTGGGTAGGTGTTCACTACGAATGGTGCCATGTAGAAAAAACCCAACTGTACCAAAAAAGAAACAGGTCAAGAAAGAACAAAGCTGGAAAGGGCTGACCCAGAAGTATGCTAAGAAATAAGGCTCGGTAGTGGGGAAGTACAGTAAGAGGTGTGGCACCCTCCCAAATGCAACAGAAGCATCACTAAAGTGTGTTGAGGACAAGAAAACCAGCCAGAAATGGCTGAGCAACCCTCGGGAACCATAACAAAATAAGGTCTGAAGGAAGGCTTAAAATGAAAATGGCCAAGAACCCTGTGAAAGTGGCCCTAAGGGGGAAGCAGAAAAAGATCAACCACTTGGGGGGAAAGACAAACGCCTTGCCAGGCCACCGTGGCCGACAAATGTCACAACCAGCAGATGCCCACTGTCCTCAATTACCATCTGCCTACCTAAACTGCCTGATACACACCACATATCTCAATTACCCACACACCACCCACCTACCCATCTTTATGTAAATCCAACTCCATCATTACCCACCCAAACCACAACTTCTACTTAACCACCTGCCTAATCCATCCACATCTCTACCCTAAGCATATGAATGCCCACCTTCTATCTACCCCACACGAACATCTTTCACCTCTCCAAACCCTATACTTCCTACCTGTCTACCCACTCTCTTAGCACCAAGCTGCACATATCAACCACCCAGTGCAACACTCTCCCTCTCCTCTCAATTTTGCTCTGCCACACTCATTCTCCCCTTCTCTTTTAATATGAATACCATATTATTCATTATATTTAAGACATGAGCTTGGCCACAGGTCGGGCTCGGGGAGTAGAACTCCCGAAATCCTCTCCCCAGGTGTGGGATGTAATTGTTTGTACTCTATGGTGAAATATACTTGACATAAGTGACTGGGGACATACCTTCCTCAATCACTAGAAATAAAAAATGTCTAATTGTTATAGCTTTTTACAGTTTAGCCTTCTGTTTCACTTTCTATTTCAGGAAGGTAATGCTTCTCATTTATATATTTGCAGATTGCATGTTTTCATATTCTATTGGTTACTATATTGCTCACGAGTAGACTCCCTGTACATTCGCTGCAGTATTACTTTTTATTTTTTGCAATGGTTTCTTTTAACAATGTCTTAATAATGTTAGGTTTACACACTAGGCAATATTTTAAATTTCATTAAGTACAGTATAATAATTTTGACAGATTGGGAATCAGCCAGCCAGCTACACCACCATCAGAGCCCGAATCTGTAGATAGTGAGCCCCCAGTATTTGTACCGCGTCGTCGTGACCCAGGATTACTCTTTCAACGTTTGGAAAATCACCGTCGAAATCAGCATGCTGGGGCACGAAAAACTAGAAGGGCTAATAATAGTGAGTTTCAGTGCAGCATCATATTACATTTACCTAATTGGGTCTTTGTGATTCATCATACTAGTGTTATTCTTGGATATTCTTGTGGCCATCTTTCTTGATTCAGTACTAGAAGTTAAACTAAAAAAATTCCTAAGAAATTCATGTGATTTGTAATACTGTACTTTATTTAGAAACGGTAATCTGTTGACTTGTTTAATTGTAATTATTCTTCAATTGTTGAGTTTATTATTAAGTATATCCGGTAGGGGGATATCTTGACTTGTCATTCTCATGTTTTCTTCCTCAAGGTTTCCATTCAATATCTTAAAAATGTCTCATTGCATTGATTTAAATTTGGGTGCTTAAAGATTCGCCTGAATGCGAATGTGTCTGGTATTGAAATGGAGCAATGTAGCCTATGACAACTACTATACAATACAGTACTTTAGTTGTAAGGAAATTCTTGTACCCTGTACAAGTGGTTGATCAGTTGAATACAGTACATTGAAACAAGTTCTCAAAGTCACTGCTATTCAAAAGCTAAAGGAAAAATGTGACAGCTTGAGCATAAGTGAGATAATTAACTCACCAGGAGCTTATAAAAAGCTAGAAGGCACTGCAGAGCTAGATTTCAATCCCCCATAGTTAACGATATGTAAGCACTGTACAGTATTTGTTTATACCGTTGTACTATACTGTGCACTAGATTCTGTACTGATACACCAATAGCCGGGAGAAACGGTAGAATTGCATTTTGGTAGTACAGTATATTATATTCAAATGCACCAGAAATAATGATGTCTTCAGGTAGAATTAGTTCATGCATTCAGTGAACTGGAATTCATTGCATAGCTAAACAGCTATCCTCCTGTCATCTTGACTGACAGTTCAGGAATCCGGGCTGTGACACAGCTTACCTTGGGAGTTTACCGTGGGGAACAGTGAGGTGGCTCTGTTCACAGTAGTGCTTTTTAGTGGATTCAAAGCCTTATACCCAAAATTAATTAATATATGTTGATCGGATATGGAAGTCCTGTAGAGGATGTTATTGCATATAATTTGTATTAATCTTTCAAAGGAATTTTAAGAAATTTAACAATTTTCACCTAGCCTTTTGACTTATAGCCAAGCCCTGCAGACTCTTGTGGAGGATGAGATGGAGGAAATTGGTGAGCCAAGTATTTCTGATCTCCAGCCCACACCCAGAATGCTTTCACCAAGCTTTTCAATGATTACAACAGTATGAGGGTAAATTTACTGTGTTTGAAATATTTTACACCATATCTTGTTAAAAAACTCAACAAATAACAGGTTATGGTATTCATGCCAGCTCATTTAATAAAGACATGTTCAATGTAATATATATGAGGTGTGCATCTAGTAATACCTAAAAAATTTTGATTGATTTATTGTGTGTTCATACTTGTAAAGTGATTGGCACTACTTACAGCAATCTCACTACAGTTGATTGCAATTGATCCTTTATAGTGGCCAGGTGGTTTCCATTGTATGGAGAGATTTTGGTTATTTGCAATTTTATGGAATACAATATAAACAAAATTATGGTTAAAGACTTTGGGTATGGATGCATCCATATGTTGTCGAGCGACATTAATTGGATAATTAATGCATATTAGTCGGGTAATTTAGTTATATAATAATAATAATAAATAAAAAGAATATGTTTTATTCAGGAAGGAAATCACAGTACAGACATAGAGAGGATTTTTTACATAATGTGGATCAATCTATAGACATAGAGCTAGCTACATTACATGCCTAAAGACACTATTAGCAATGCGTTTCGGGCAAGTTATGCTTGCTTCTTGAGGCATTATGCAGTCAATAAGGGAGTAGACGAGTCAACCACCCTAGATCTAGTGCTCGCCCAAAATTAAGCAGACATTAAAAGGACAGATTATGAGAAATCATTTGGTGCCCAGTAATTACCGTCATAGTATTCGACTGCATAGTCATCCTGATAAAGGGAATAGTCATCCTGATTTAGGTAATGGGTCAGGGATACAAAATATAGACAAACACTGGCAGGACAAGACCTTTCAGACACGAAGTCCATTGGGAGAGTCTCCCTTGAGGGAAGACACTGAATGAGATAATGGAGCACT
This sequence comes from Procambarus virginalis, assembly GCA_020271785.1. Lineage (NCBI taxonomy): Eukaryota > Metazoa > Arthropoda > Malacostraca > Decapoda > Cambaridae > Procambarus > Procambarus virginalis. The sequence goes on from WNGS01159612.1 coordinate 4,215,958, forward strand.
TAGGCTGGAAATATGCAAAGGCCACAAGAAAGAGTGAGAAAACTAGTGTATGTGTGTGAGTACGGCTTGGATAGGCTTGTTCCTTAGTGATATATATAGTGCCTTTTGAATATCCTACACCTTTGATGGTGCTACATAAGTTTCCCGGCTTGGTGCCTTCTTTTGATAATTACTTACTTGAATAGGCATGCATGGCCTTCCTCATGAAAATGAGTGTTGCAGGTGTGGCAGTACTTTATAACGCAGGATGAGATCCAGCAGAAGGAGTACCTGGAAGCCATTCGTCCTAAGAATAGAAATCATGCCAAGACTTTAAGTGGCTTCTCCTTACTCAAGTGCCTGTAAATGTTGATAATCCTGATGAAGAGAAGCTTTCAGACGCAGAAGGTTAGTCATGAACTTTAATTTTGTATGTAGTATTATGATTCTGTATT
>WNGS01159612.1:4220986-4240391 GCA_020271785.1 Procambarus virginalis
GAGAGAGAGAGAGAGAGAGAGAGAGTAAGAAAGAAAGAGAGAGAGAGATTCTCCACATTAAATCTCAATATCCAGCTGTTTTGGCCCAATTTGTCTAAGTGCGTCTATGTTTATTTAAGCTATATTTTTCTGGCGAGACCCCAGCAGGTCCCGACAAAAGAGATGGGGTAGGGAGAGAGGTGTGAGACGCCCACCGACGCCCACACCCACACCCATGCCCACTTCCATGCCCTCTACGACCACCACCAGCACGCCACCCACCTCCTCCAGGACATTCGCGCCTCCCATCACGCCCTCCACTTTCAAGACTGCTCCAGACAGGAGGTAAGGCGCGGAAATCTCAGAGAATTACTTCCTAGCTTTTTCTTGCTGCTCAGCTGCTATGGCTTTCGTGGTGTTAGCTCCTATGGCTTTCCTAGTAGTTAGTGCTTTGGCACTAACTAACCTTCCTCCAGAGTGGACAACGACTGACTAGCGTCTAATACCTTGCAGCCCGGGTATCGTGATCCACGTCTGTGACGAAGCCAGGGGACTGCGACAAGACTTCACCTGCCAAGGGACCTCCTCATACACCACATAGGATTACTTCGCCGACGTCACTGCCGGTAAGTCCCACATTCCCAACATAACAGAGGACACTGCCGAGGCCCCTGGCAAGCTATGCACTATTTATACCCAATCCAACTAATATATATTTCTAACTTACAATTAACTTACAATCCCTTTACCTGAAGAACTGTCAATATATTATTAAGGCCCGTGGGGTGTCACTTCTCTAAGACAGAGACACATTCTAAGACGCTATGTATCCAAATAGCACAGTTCCCCCCGGGTCTGGCGCCACTACCTTCTCAGGTACAGTCCGTTTTCTTTGGTAAATTGTTTGATTTGGTGTTATGTTTAAGGGTAACTTAAAGAAAGAAATTGAAATTGAATACTAAAGCCACCATGATAGCTTTCTGACCAACTAGCATTTTGCAAAGTATACATTCATCGTGAAGGTAGTCCAGGAGTAAACTGTTAGTGTACATACACCGAGAAGCGCGATACACCTCAGTGTATATACAGTAGTGTATCCTAGCTTCGTCTGCCCAAACGCTTCAGTCTTCACGCTGTCCCAGGATGGACCAACTGGTTGCTATTCAGGTAAATAAATTCTTTAATAACTTTTTTTATTTGTATTATTAATCATAATTTTGTACTAGTACTACAATTATACTAATTATGTTTAATATTTTATATTACTTTGTAATTATCAGAATTAGAAATATATAATAATTATTATTTTATTTTTACTATTGTTAATTACTAATGGTTTGCGGGCTATTCATACCCGTGCCACTTCTTGGGTGGGGAGTACTCAGTTTGAAGAACACAGGCAGAGCACACACGGGAGACATCTCCCGTCACGCAGGGTGCAGTTGCACCTCCACAGATAATGGCTCAAAAGGCCACCACTTACGGGCCATTCATGCCCGTGCCACTTTTGGAAGGCTTAATCTTCATCTTGGACACATTCACGGGAGACATCTCCCGTCACGCAGGGTGCAGTTGCACCTCCACAGATCTCCAGTATCATCTATTGATACTGGTAATGGCTCAAAAGAGCCACCACTTACGAGCTATTCATGCCCGTGCCACCTTTTGGGGTGGCTTCATCTTCATCTTAACACATTAACAAGGGAGACATCTCCCGTCACGCAGGGTGCAGTCGCACCTCCACAGATCCAGTATCATCTATTGATACTGGAAATGGCTCAAAAGGGCCACCACTTACGGGCTATTCATGCCCGTGCCACCTTTAGGGTGGCTTAATCTTCAACAATCAATCAATCGAATAGAGGACCATCATTTGGTCACCATTTGGTCCGGGAGACATCTCCCGTCACGCAGGGTGCAGTTGCACCTCCACAGATCTCCAGTATCATCTCTTGATACTGGTAATGGCTCAAAAGGGCCACCACTTACGGGCTATTCATGCCCGTGCCATCTCTTGGGTGGCTTAATCTTTATCAATCATCAATCTTCTTGGGTGGCTTAATCTTCATCAATCAATCACTAATTGGTTAATTGTTATGGTCCTTCAGGCCAACGACTGGAGGATGTGGACATCTCTGTACACTGTGACGTCAGCATCTTCGAGTGGCTGTTGCGCTGGGTCAAGAGAGGACAAACTGAGGACCACGTTGCTCCTGTCTTGGGTAAGACTAATTCAAGACAGGTCATGAACGCGTACTGGCGAACTGACCTGTGGATTTCCTGGTCGTTGGTCACGTTTTGTGGTCATAAGTGCAAGTGTGGGGAGCAGCTGGTGATGCGCATATCTGTGAAGTTAAAACATTTAGCTCTGGCCAGTAACTGGGTGGGTTAGTGGGTGTTACAGCTTCGCCTCTGAGAAGAGAGACCGCGGGCGGCCAAACATTGTCAGTATCAGAATGACAACGCCACAATGCTCTTATTTTTAATTGATTCACTTTATAAATACTTCCACCTGCCATGTATCGTTTAATCGATAAGCAATTTAATCATTAAACTCACAGTTGTGTTGAATAATGGAGGGTTCAAAGAGTATGGAGAGTTCCCGTTGTTTATCATTTTATTAATAATATGTACTCTGGTGAGACCGCAGGTTTTGGGGAGCTGAAGAACGACTGTGTGAACTAGATTGTAATACATCACCACATCGAATTCCACTCTCGTCATTCCGCAAGCTTAATACACATAAATATATATGTATATCACGAAAATAAACACGTGATTAAAAATGTGACAGTGTTAGTGTATCATTGATACATACATCTTCAGAAGGAGCACTCCTTCTGAAGATGTATTAATATACGAAAGTACTTCAGTAAATTCCTGTTTCAATTTTCCTCCGTTGTCTGACACTGTCACACATAAATATCTGTAGCGACATATATTGCCGTACACAACATATGATACTATGCCCGAAACGCTCTGCCTTACTAGTGGCTTTAGGCACTGTACTTACTCATGAATGCTCTACCATTCATGTATACGTATGTATGTACTCTTGCTTAAATAAATATTATCATTATCGTTTCCGGTCCCTGAGGACAATTAAGAAGCCTATATAGACTGTCCATCCTTTTTTGAGATATATACAAGAGTTGTTACATTCTTGTACAGCCACTAGTACGCGTAGCGTTTCGGGCAGGTCCCTGGGGCCAGATTCACGAAAGCACTTACGAACGTGTACATCTTTCCTCAATCTTTGACGGCTTTGGTTACATTTATTAAACAGTTTACAAGCATGAAATCTTCCCATTCAACTGTTGTTATTGTTATAAACAGTCTCCTGGTGCTTCGGAGCTCAATAACTGTTTAATAATTGTAAACAAAGCCGTCAAAGATTTGAGAAAAGGTGTACGAACGTTCGTAAGTGTTTGCGTAAGTGCTTTCGTGAATCTGGTCCCTGGAATGCGATCCCCGCCGCGAAGAATCATTGTTACAACCAAGTACTCATTTTACTGTTGCGTTAAACAGAGGCTACAGTTAAGGATTTGCGCCCAGTAAATCCTCCCCGGCCAGGATACCAACCCATGACAAAGCGCTCGCGGAACGCCAGGCGAGTGTCTTACCACTACACCACGGAGACCCTTCATGCAAACTGCACCTACTTTCAAGAAGACTATCCATGCGGTCACTTAACTGGCAACTTGCCCGATGCATACAACAGTGTTTACGCAAGTAACGTGCACACCAACCATTGCACTACCTGTGTATTAATGGATTAAGAGCGAAACATGAAGCCGTACTGGCAGAAACTCATAGTTGTCCCTAAATATCACAAACTGTAAGAAAACTAGTGACGTTTTCTATGTTAATGAAGGTAAACTTGACCAAACTCCACATGTTTTTATTATTATAATTATTATTATTATTATTAGATATATACAAGAGTTCTTACATTCTTGTACAGCCACTAGTACGGGTAGCGTTTCGGGCAGGTCCTTAATCTTATGGTCCCTGGAATACGACCACCGCGAGCATTCGTTTTAACAACCAAGTACCCATTTTACTGTTGACTAAACAGAGTCTACAGTTGAGGATTGACGCCCAGTAAATCCTCCCCGGCCAGGATACGAACCCAGGCCAAAGCGCTCGCGAAACGTCTTACCACTACTCCACAGGGACTGCCCAAATGATGTACGTCTCGCTCTAATCTGAATTTAATTGAGATTAATTGACCTGAATTTACCTGGAGAGAACACTCCAGCCTCGGCAGCCAGAGCACAACTCCTTAGTCTCCCAAGACTGCGGGATGCCTACTTAGACCTGAGGGCCATTAACACTCTAGTGACCTCGACCAGGACAGGAAGCCGGCGGCCTGTCAAAGATTCCTCCCACATTTGTTCTGATGATTGCTGTCATTCAATTTTTCAAGGTTTTTAATAATAATAACAATAATAATAATAATAATAATAATAATAATAATAATAATAATAATAATAATAATAATAATAATAATAATAATAATAGTTTATTTAGATAAAAGTACATACAAACAAAATGAGTTACATGCAGAATGTTGGATTTCTAGAGTACCTTAAGTACTGTATTTTTTTTGAGAATGTGCTATCTGCAGCTGTGGGAATGATAACACTATATGCCAGTCGTAAAATTAAGAAGAACCAATGTCAAGAATATTCATGAAGAATATTTGTATTTAAATAATGATCTGTATGCCACTGCAAATTATAATTGTGTACCATATAATCTTAATATTTTATTATTATAATTCATCAACTCAGATACGAGTTTAAAATTCTTCTGCTTCTTTCTTCCTTGTGGCAGAACCCAAGACGGCCGTGTCCATCCTGATCTCTGCGGACTTCCTGAAGATGACGCCGCTGGTGGAGGAGGTCCTGCAGTACGTCCACGATAACATCAACCTTATCCTCGAGGCCCAAGTCAACCTCAACTGCCTCTCAGACGCCATACTAGCAAGGTGGGGTTCTTTATAGGAAGGTGACGTCTTGTTTTTTACTACATATGGAGTAGTTTAGCATTAAACTAGTAAAATGGTTGTTAGTTTAGTGGGTCAAGCTTTTTCCACAGCCCTTGACGTGGGGAGAGGGTGGCTGAGAGATTCCAGTCCCACATAGCCATGGGAGAAGACTATGCGGCTATCCTGTGAGTGATGGTGGACCCCATACCCATCCTATGAGCGGTGGTGGACCCCATACCCATCCTGTGAGCGGTGGTGGAAACCATACCCATCCTGTGAGCGGTGGTGAAAACCATACCCATCCTGTCAGCGGTGGTGGAAACCATACCCATCCTGTGAGCGGTGGTGGAAACCATACCCATCCTGTGAGCGGTGGTGGACCCCCATACCCATCCTATGAGCGGTGGTGGACCCCATACCAATCCTATGAGCGGTGGTGGACCCCATACCCATCACGCTAAGCAATTTCTCGATACATTAATTACACAGCTTTCTTATTCCTCCAATGATGTGATCAAGTTGCAATTGCAGTTATCTAATTACAGCACTGCAGTTAATATCACAGTGCACGAGCGATATATAAATAAGAACCTTACAGGCACCACGAGCTTATAGACAGAATGGAGCACTGTATCAGCATTGATGATATCTTCCTATTTCTGTATTATCCATATGTGTAAATGATAAGGACGGGTAGAGGTGAGAACCCCCCAGCAGCTCTCCTCCCGCAGGCTGGCGCGCGTGTTCACCCACTGGGAGCTGGAGGGGCTGAGGGACCGTAGAGACAGAATACAGAGCAAGCTCTACGCCCGCTTCCTCCAGACCCTCTGTGACGTGACTCCAGCTCCCTTAAGAGGCATCTTTAAGACGGCAGCTACGCTCTACAGGTGAGAAGTGGCGAGGCGTATATGAGAGAGAGAGAGAAAGGAAGGAGGGAAGGGTCCCTTGTATATCCACCTGTTGCTTGGGAAATGTGTGGTGTTGCAGGTGCAGCGAGTGTGGGCAGGTGGTGAGCCGAGCAGTGGAGCGGTTGGTGACCTGCGTCCCGGCTAACACCTCCATCACCACCTCCGGCCACGTCTTCTACTCCCACTCAAGGTGCTCCGCCTCCCTCCTACCATCTCTCATTTGTTGCATTCATTAATTCTGCACCCCATACCCATCTTGTGAGTGGTAGTGGACCCCATACCCATCCTGTGGGTGGTAGTGGACCCCATACCCATCCTGTGGGTGGTAGTGGACCCCATACCCATCCTGTGAGTGGTAGTGGATCCCCATACACATCCTGTGAGTGGTAGTGGATCCCCATACCCATCCTGTGAGTGGTAGTGGATCCCCATACACATCCTGTGAGTGGTAGTGGATCCCCATACCCATCTTGTGAGTGGTAGTGGATCCCCATACACATCCTGTGAGTGGTAGTGGATCCCCATACCCATCCTGTGAGTGGTAGTGGATCCCCATACACATCCTGTGAGTGGTAGTGGATCCCCATACCCATCTTGTGAGTGGTAGTGGATCCCCATACACATCCTGTGAGTGGTAGTGGATCCCCATACCCATCCTGTGAGTGGTAGTGGATCCCCATACCCATCCTGTGAGTGGTAGTGGATCCCCATACCCATCCTGTGAGTGGTAGTGGATCCCCATACCCATCTTGTGAGTGGTAGTGGACCCCATACCCATCTTGTGAGTGGTAGTGGACCCCATACCCATCCTATGAGTGGTAGTGGATCCCCATACCCATCTTGTGAGTGGTAGTGGATCCCCATACCCATCCTGTGGGTGGTAGTGGACCCCATACCCATCTTGTGAGTGGTAGTGGATCCCCATACCCATCTTGTGAGTGGTAGTGGATCCCCATACCCATCCTGTGAGTGGTAGTGGATCCCCATACCCATCCTGTGGGTGGTAGTGGACCCCATACCCATCCTGTGGGTGGTAGTGGACCCCATACCCATCCTGTGGGTGGTAGTGGACCCCATACCCATCCTGTGGGTGGTAGTGGACCCCATACCCATCCTGTGGGTGGTAGTGGACCCCATACCCATCTTGTGAGTGGTAGTGGACCCCATACCCATCCTGTGAGTGGTAGTGGATCCCCATACCCATCCTGTGGGTGGTAGTGGACCCCATGCCCATCCTGTGAGTGGTAGTGGACTTCATACCCATCCTGTGAGTGGTAGTGGAGCCCATACCCATCCTGTGAGTGGTAGTGGATCCCCATACCCATCCCGTGAGTGGTAGTGGACCCCATACCCATCCCGTGAGTGGTAGTGGAGCCCATACCCATCCTGTGAGTGGTAGTGGATCCCCATACCCATCCCGTGAGTGGTAGTGGACCCCATACCCATCCCGTGAGTGGTAGTGGAGCCCATACCCATCCTGTGAGTGGTAGTGGATCCCCATACCCATCCTGTGAGTGGTAGTGGACCCCATACCCATCCTGTGAGTGGTAGTGGACTTCATACCCATCCTGTGAGTGGTAGTGGATCCCAATACCCATCCTGTGGGTGGTAGTGGACCCCATACCCATCCTGTGAGTGGTAGTGGACCTCATACCCATCCTGTGAGTGGTAGTGGACCCCATACCCATCCTGTGAGTGGTAGTGGACCTCATACCCATCCTGTGAGTGGTAGTGGATCCCAATACCCATCCTGTGAGTGGTAGTGGACCCCATACCCATCCTGTGAGCGGCAGCGGAAATGTTCCAAAATGTACTCTTTGTCAATCCTCTTAATTACTTGGCGATACTGTGCCTTTATACCAGCAATTCTAAGTAATATACCTGGCACACAGAACAAAGGATTTAACCTCTCTCTTGTCAATACATACCGTCCCAGCTAAGCAGTACCAACGTGATACACAGTTGATTGATTGACAGTTGTGAGGTGGGCCGAAAGAGCCAGAGCTCAACCCCCGCAAGCATATGAATGGAGAGCATTAAACCGCCCTCAGACATTGCGATAGCAACTAGCCTAACCCAAAGTAACCTAACCTAACCTAACCTGACGTAACCGAGCCATATAGAGCCTAACCTGGACCCGATACTGGTCCAGGACTTGATACTGGTCCAAGACGGACCGAAACGTTGCCACTTCCTATATTTTCAGACTTGTGTGTATATAGTAATGGATAAAGGTAGAGCCGCGGGTCCTGCCTGACACGTGTGAATGTTTACAGGGACGCCACCTGGAGCCTGACAGAGCACGTAAGGCAGCTCAAGGTCGACCTCAAGACATGGAGACTCGTCTACTGGAGACTCTGGGGCCAGGTTGGTACATAAACAATCTCCAGATATATATATATATATATATATATATATATATATATATATATATATATATATATATATATATATATATATATATATATATATATATTTCACTTGACTCTTCATTCCCTCTCTCTATTTTTCTGATGTATGGTTTTAACTACTCCTTCCTTCTTGATTCTCACCTCCTCTCTCCCGAGCTGCTCATTTGTTTTCTTACCTCTCCTGTTGTCTCTCCCCTCTAGTGTCATTCCTGTCCCTCTTCACCGCTTATCTCTTCCCTCTGGCGTCTTACCTGTCGATTGATGAAGATTAAGCCACCCAAAAGGTGGCACGGGCATGAATAGCCCGTAAGTGGTGGCCCTTTTGGGCCATTACCAGTATCATTAGCTGATACTGGAGATCTGTGGAGGTGCAACTGCACCCTGCGTGACGGGAGATGTCTCCCGTTTACCTGTCATCTGTTGTTGTTATAGATTCAGCTACTCGGAACAAGTTCCAAGTAGCACGGGCTATGGCGAGCCCATAACTTACCTGGCACAGGAGCTGGGCAAGAAGCACGGGCTATGGTGAGCCTCGTGGACTGGAGATGTCTCCCGTCATCTCTGATGTCTACCTGTCATCTCTCCGCCCGTCTTAATATCTCCCCCCCTTACCGTCAGGTGCACTTCTTGCCATGCTCGTCGTGTGGGGCGGTGTTCCCGGGGTGCGAGATGCATCTGTGTCGGACCCACCGGCTGGACGCCTCCTCCTGCGACCTCGACATCTTCCTCCCCAGTGACGTCTACCCCTGCTGCGGCGCCCGGGCCCTCAGGTTCTCCCCTCTGCCCGTTAGGAATGTATGTCCTCTTGTTCTGTCTCGTTAGGAGAGTGCGTGTATAACCCCTTGTTCTGTGTCGCCAGGAGAGTGCATGCGTGTATAACCCCTTGTTCTGTGTCGCCAGGAGAGTGCATGCGTGTATCCCCTTTGTTCTGTGTCGCCAGGAGAGTGCATGCGTGTATATCCCCTTGTTCTGTGTCGCCAGGAGAGTGCATGCGTGTATACCTCCCTTGTTCTGTGTCGCCAGGAGAGTGCGTGCGTGTATATCCCCTTGTTCTGTGTCGCCAGGAGAGTGCGTGCGTGTATAACCCCTTGTTCTGTGTCGCCAGGAGAGTGCATGAGTGTATACACCCTTGTTCTGTGTCGCCAGGAGAGTGCATGAGTGTATACACCCTTGTTCTGTGTCGCCAGGAGAGTGCATGCGTGTATACTCCCCCTTGTTCTGTGTCGCCAGGAGAGTGCATGCGTGTATATCCCCTTGTTCTGTGTCGCCAGGAGAGTGCATGCGTGTATATCCCCTTGTTCTGTGTCGCCAGGAGAGTGCATGCGTGTATACTCCCCCTTGTTCTGTGTCACAAGGAGAGTGCGTGCGTGTATAACCCCTTGTTCTGTGTCACAAGGAGAGTGCGTGCGTGTATAACCCCTTGTTCTGTGTCACAAGGAGAGTGCGTGCGTGTATAACCCCTTGTTCTGTGTCGCAAGGAGAGTGCGTGCATGTATACCCCCTTTTTCTGTGCCGTCAATAATTTTGTTACATAACCCAATTCAGTGTTGAGTGTGCGTACATAGTTTAGTGAACCAATATGAAGAGTAGCGACCACTCAAGTGATATCTGACGTACCGCTGGTGGCGGCGGCTCCTGACGGTGCAGGGGTGCCAGGTGACGGAGCACACGGTACAGCTGAGCCAGGGAGACGAGGAGACCTGGGGGCCTGTCCCTCTCATCTACGACGACCTCCTCACCTTCCAGCTCCTCATCTGTCTCGACCCCCCACAGCACCTCTCGCCTCCACACAAGGTACGGTTCTCAAGGGGGCAGAGGTGGGGTGATTATGAGGGAGGGAAGGGAGATGGGTTGGTTGGCAGGCAGGTAGGCAAGCAGGAAGGCAAGCAGGTCTGACGAGTATGAGTGGGATACAAGCGGGTATGCAAGGCAACCCAAGCGTGTAAGCAAGCAGGCACATAGACGAATCAAACAGCGAGACAGAGAAGAACAGTGGGCAGGGGGTGACGGTATGGTATATCATGCTGTACTATACTGTCAAGCCATGTTGAGCTGTACTATACTGTCCAGCCATGTTGAGCTGTACTATACTGTCAAGCCATGTTGAGCTGTACTATACTGTCAAGCCATGGTTGAGCTGTACTATACTGTCCAGCCATGTTGAGCTGTACTATACTGTCAAGCCATGTTGAGCTGTACTATACTGTCCAGCCATGTTGAGCTGTACTATACTGTCCAGCCATGTTGAGCTGTACTATACTGTCCAGCCATGTTGAGCTGTACTATACTGTCAAGCCATGTTGAGCTGTACTATACTGTCAAGCCATGTTGAGCTGTACTATACTGTCAAGCCATGTTGAGCTGTACTATACTGTCAAGCCATGTTGAGCTGTACTATACTGTCAAGCCATGTTGAGCTGTACTACCATACCATGTTGAACTATACTACCATCCTCACATACCATACTGAGCTATGCTACGCCCATTCCAACGTAATACCACAGTAACAGTGTGCCATGCTATAAGGCCGTAGCACACTACCCCCCGACCAGCAGTTGACACTGTGTATGTGTGTGTTACAGAGCGTGCTGTGGGCCGGCGTCCCCCTCGTTCCGGCCACCAGAGGGGAGAAAAGCTTGCTCGACCGCTCTTGGTTGTCTCACTACCTCCATGGTAAGCCATTATCTCCACGGCGAGTCACTAGCCCACGGTTAATGTAGTCGGCATTGGGGTAAGTATGCATGGGGAAGGGGGAGGGCAACGTGTAAAACCCTGACTGGGCTTTAGTGGAAGCCTCAGGATTCCTAGAGAATTCAGTGGAAGCCTCAGGACTCCTAGAGGATTCAGTTGAACCCTAGGTTGCATTGCTTTTGACCATGTCGTGGTGTTCTGGTCTAAGGCGTGTACTTAAGAGTACGCAGAATGCAGGTTCGATTCCGCATGACTCTGCAGGCGATGAGTCACAATAACGTGGCTAAAGTATATTGACCAGACCACACACTAGAAGGTGAAGGGACGACGACGTTTAGATCCGTCCTGGACCATTCTCAAGTCAATTCAACTTCAGAATGGTCCAGGACGGACCGAAACGACGTCGTCCCTTCACCTTCTAGTGTGTGGTCTGGTCCTCATGACTCTTATTGATTCTCTCTTAATGTGTGTAGTTCTGCGTCTTTTTTGCGTGTATATCTTTTATAATCTATTTCTTAGTATCTCTGGGGGTCATCAAGCCCAGTCATCGCTGATAACTCTTATTAGACAGGTAGTTACTTCTTGTAGCTCGTAGTTAACACAAGCACAACAATCTGGCTGATCAAGCACCTTATGAAGGAACTTGAAAGGGTTTACACATAATCACCTCCACTTGTGAAGTATAGTGACAAATATTGCTTACTATAATTATGGTTGCTTGAAGAGTAGTTAATGTTCGTCTGCTTCTACGAGTATATCAGAGAGAAGACTACTTCCCCAAGTAGTAGTAGTACTACTACTAACAAGACTACTTGTTACTGTCATTACCGACGCCAGTACCACGGCTGCTGCTAGTTAATAGCACCACTATTACCCTAATTGTATTAGCTACAGTCGCTATCACTGTGAGTGTATTAACTGGTCAGTATTACTGCCAACGTTACCCATAAAATAATCACCACTACTATATTGACTACTGTTACTGCTGTAGAGCGACGGTCTTGCTTCATGCAGGTCAGCGTTCAATCCCCGACCGTCCAAGTAGTTGGACACCATTCCTGCCTCCCGTCCCATCCCAAATCCTTATCCTGACCCCTTCCAAGTGCTATATAGTCGTAATGGCTTGGCGCTTTCCCTCTGATAGTTCCTTCCTTCCTTCCTACTACATGTAGCACTAAGGTCTCACCTCCTACCCGAGTGCACTCACATTGTCCTCTCCCTTCCTCAGCAGGGGAACGCGACGCGCACACGACGAATAACCGGGCTTCGACTAGTGAAGTTGGGGCCCCGGCGACCACCACCACCACCACCACCAGCAGCAACAGCACCACCACGGGGGCTCCCTCCGTCAGCCTGGGCGCCAGTAGCGAGAGTTCGTCGGACGAGGAGGAGGGAGGGGGTCGTCCGGGTCTTACTTCCCGCCTTAGAGCCACCCTCATGCACCGCGCCGCCAGGGCCAGACGGATCATTGCATGCGAGTAAGAAGTATTCCCAGCAGCCGCGCGTTTGGTCCAATCAATCGACGTAAGGTTACCGTTAGAGGCGTTAGATCCACGTTATAGACGTTAGATCCACGTTATAGACGTTGATCTTATGTTAGATCCCCGTTATAGACGTTGATCTTATGTTAGATCCCCGTTATAGACGTTGATCTTATGTTAGATCCCCGTTATAGACGTTGATCTTATGTTAGATCCCCGTTATAGACGTTGATCTTATGTTAGATCAACGTTGGTGACGTTGATCTAACATAAGGGAGGGAGGACTGACACCCGCCGTTTACCCGCAAGACCAACTTATGGCTCCCTTCAGTGCTCTGGCACAGGGAAAGTGCCAGTCCTCAGTCCTCCCTCGTTGGTGACGTTGACCTGGTGGTAAATCGATTCTGTCAAACTTGTACCAACGTCAGTTCAGTGTAGTGCGTCTCTTGGGGAGAAGATACTGTTTGCAAGGTTATCAGTGTATCTAAATGCTCTTCCCTTTGCCCAATAAGATTGATGAAGATTAAGCCACCCAAAAGGTGGCACGGGCATGAATAGCCTGTAAGTGGTGGCTCTTTTGAGCCATCACCAGTATCAAGAGCTGATACTGGAGATCTGTGGAGGTGCGACTGCACCCTGCGTGACGGGAGATGTCTCCCGTGGGTGCCCAATATGCCTTCCAGTTTATAAATAGTATTTAGACAGGGAAAATTATCCCCGAAGAATACTATCATGTGACCGCTAGAGATTTAAACAACACAAACGAGTCTTATTGTGAAAACAGTACAAAACAAAAATAAGATATACAATTTTTTCGGAAATTATGAATATTTACTACCAGAACCACTTAATTGTAGGACACAAACTACCTCCACGTAAATAAGGTTGTACAAACTACCAAAACCTGGAAAAGGGGACACACACACAAGTTACAAGAGACACAACCCACCACCTGCGTGATTGTATATATAAACTATCAACACACCTTCAAAAGTTACGGGCTATTCATGCCCGTGCCACCTCTTGGGTGGCTTAATCTTTATCAATCAATCAATCACCTTCAAAAGAGTACACAAATTACCAACGCCTACATAATGAGACACAAATTACCACTATCTACGGAAGGATGCTACAATTACAGCCACCAACATAAAGAGGGACAAACTACCAAATATCCTGTATAAAGGAGTCATAATCTACCATACCTGCACAAGGAGACAAACTACCATTACTTGCACACACAAATCACAATAGGTAGGGTTCCAACCTACGTCTGGACGTAGGTTCGAATCCTCGTCATGGCGCTTGTGGATTTGTTTACCATTACCTGCATTAGGGAAGGTGAGCTGAAAGATCTTCATTATAGGGGGCAGGGGGTGCCATAATACCTTTCAACACCGGGTAATGGGAACCATGAAGATATCTTATTCTTACCCTCAGAGTGATGGCGGAGCCCAGCCTCCGGTGGGACGCTGGAAGATCTACCCGCCATAATCAGGACGCCCAGCGGGAACGGGAGACTCGTGCCCTACGAGACCTCACAGCCTGGCTCACCCTTGCCGCCCCCAACACCCACGACGCTGCCCACGGCTCCCACAAAGGCCATCGTGGACGTCCCGACCGACGCAGGGAGTGCTCTAGCGGCCCCGACCCTGGCTGTTACTACAAGCTGGAGGCGGAGTTTCGGGAGCGTAATGGCGGGCATTCACACACCCATAGCGGGGGAGGAGGGGGTACTTTTCGTGCCAAGGTCCAAGCCATCTCCAGGATCAAGATGAGACTGAGACACCGCGCCGCTTTCTCGGCGTCCCGTTAGCACGTGGGATTGGCCAGGGGCATTGCTACTGCTTGGGATTGTTGTTGTTGTTATAGATTCAGCTACTCTGAACTAGTTCCAAGTAGCACGGGCTATGGTGAGCCCGTAACTTACCTGGCACAGGAACGGGGCAAGTAGCACGGGCTACGGTTAGCCCGTAGTGGACTTACCTGGCAAAGGAGCGGGGGTACTGCTTGGGAGTTCTTTACACCCTTTCCATTGCTCAGACGGAACCCGTCCTCTTACAAATTACGTCGTTTATCGCTTTTCGCTGCCCGAAACGCTGCGCGTACTAGTGGCTTTACAAGATTGCAAATACTATGCTATGTATTCTCTCTAACCCAATATACCTTCTTGTATATAAATAAATAAATAAATAAATAAATAAATAAATAAATAAATAAATAAATATACGAGCGAAAAGCGACGCAATTTGTAAGAGGATGGGTTGCAACCTGGTTTGATTACTCAGGAATCGCATAAACGAGTTTCGATTAATCCTGGTTATATAAATGCTACCCATCCTCATCAACAAAGGCCAAAGTCAATTCTATGCACCCACCAAACCCCGTTTGTGAATGAAAAATGATTTACACACGACTCACAACTGATGACGTTCGAATACTTCTCGAACAAGTGCTTCGCGGACGACTTTTGTTCGAACCATAACGCTGTCGATGCAGCCCATCCTCGCAAATTCGTATAGTCAATATTTACTTATTAAATACGTGCATAGGTGACATACTAAACATAATAGATACCCTTAAAAAGCTTCATAGAAAACACCGACCTTACCTAACCTTGTTAGTATGTTAAGATAAGCATCTTATAGCTTCGTAATTACAATTGTTACTTAACCTATTATAGGTATAGGTTAAGTAATAATTGTAATAACCTATTATAGGTATAGGTTAAGTAATAATTGTAATAGCCTATATAGGTATAGGTTAAGTAATAATTGTAATAAGATATTATAGGTATAGGTTAAGTAATAATTGTAATTACGAAGCAATAATAATTAAGATGCTTATCTTAACATACTAACAAGGTTAGGTAAGGTCGGTGTTTTCTATGAAGCTTTTTAAGGGTATCTATTATGTTTAGTATATCACCTATGCACGTATTTAATAAGTCAATATTGACTATACGAATTTGTGAGGACGGGTTGGTCGATGCAGCCCATCCTCATAAACAAAGTTCATTCTATGCACCCGCCAAACCCCCAGCTGTTTATGAATGAAAACAGTTTACACACGACACACAACTGATGACGTTTGAACATTTCTCGAACACGTGCTTCGCTGACGACTTTTGTTCGAACCCCAACTCGGTAAATGCTTCACCCACATACTACAAATGCAAATAATCGCCACAGAACCTAAACACCTAACTTAACCAATCCCTAAATAAACACAGTATGCAAATATATAACACTATTAATTATATTTGAAAAAATTCCTATTTTGAATGAACAGCATATTAAAATTGATGAATGCGTCTTTGGGGTCGACCGCTGGATGGAACGGACTTGATCTGAGGACGGGTTGACAAATGTTTTTGATGCAGACCGTCCTCTAAACATAGACCCAAAAGTGATTCCATGCACCCGCCAAACCCCAGCTGTTTATAAATGAAAAACAGTTTACACACGACTCACAACTGATGACGTTCGAACACTTCCGGAACAAGTGCTTCACTGACGAATTTTGTTCGAACCACAACGCTATAAATGCTTCACCCACGTACTACTAATACCAGCCCGTCCTCCAAATAAAGATCCAAAGTGATTCCATCCACCCGCCAAACCCTCTGTTTATGAATGAAAAACGGTTTACACACGACTCACAACTGATTTCGTTCGAACACTTCCGGAACAAGTGCTTCACTGACGAGTTTCGTTCGAACCACATCGCTATAAATGCTTCACCCACGTACTACAACTGCAAATAATGGCCAACAGAACCTAAACACTAACCTAACCTATGCTTATATATGCACAATATGCTAATATATTATAATATTAATTTATATTTGAGAAAATTCTTGTTTTGAATGAACAGCATGTTAAAATTTATGAATGCGTCTGTGGGGGCGCAACCGTCCTCGACTCAAGTCCATTACATTCAGCGGTCAACCCCACAGACGCATTCATAAATTTTATATGCTGTTCATTCAAAACGGGAATTTTCTCAAGTATAAATTAATATTATAATATATTGGCATATGTGTATATATAGGCATAGGATGGGTTAGGTTAGGTGTTTAGGTTCTGTTGGCGATTATTTGTATTTATAGTACGTGGGTGAAGCATTTATAGCGTTGGGTTCGAACAAAATTCGTCAGTGAAGCACTTGTTCCGGATATGTTCGAACGCCAGCAGTTGTGAGTCGTGTGTAAACCGCTTTCATTCATAAACAGGGGGTTTGGCGGGTGCATGGAATCACTTTTGGATCTTGTTTGGAGGACGGGCTGGGGGGCGACGGATGGATGTAATGGACTTGAGTCGAAGACGGGTTGACTAATACAAATAATCGCCAACAGAACCTAAAACCTAACCTAACCTAACCTATGCCTATATATGCACAATATGCTAATATATTATAATATTAATTATATTTGAGAAAATTCCTGTTTTGAATGAACAGCATGTTAAAATTTATGAATGCGTCTGTGGGGTTGACGCGGATGTAATGGACTTGAGTCGAGGACGGGTTGCTTGATAGACGCTTTCTAGTGACGCAGACGGTCTAGTACGGTGTGTGTGTGTGTCAAGTGAAAAGAGAAGGTAGCATTAAGTATTTATCCAGGTATCGAACATTTTCTTCAGCCTTCAATTAATGGTTGGAATATGAAAACCCCTTTTCATGGACTAGGTTTCCAGCAAGAGCAGATTAGCCCATAGGGGAAATGAGCCGCAACAGAATTTACGAATTAACCCAATCTTGTATAAACTAAAAATAATTACATATATATTTGTTCTTTATAAATATACAGAAAATATTTGTAAGTTCAAGATATACCACCAGCCAGTTTTTTTGGGAGTAAAGAGGAAGGAAAGCAAAGGTGAAGGGAAGTATAGAAGTGGGAAATACAGTGAGAGGTATGAAAGCAGCGGCGGGCTGTCCGGCCTTGCTGACACGATGTGTGGGTGTTGGCACTAAGCTAAGCTGGCTCTCTCTCTTGTCAGGGAGCTGTGAGAGTGTGAGAGGTTCTTCACGTGATGAAGGGCGCAGTTTATAAGTCCAAAAACCTGAGAAAAATGTCCCCTCCCTCCCACTTCCCATCACCCCCTCTACAGCGCCGCGACTCTTTAAACGAAACCAACCTGTCCTAACCTAACCTACTACGAAAATAACAGATAACATTTTGTAAGGTCAAAGAGTGTGACTTGTTTGAAAACCAACATTTTCAGTAAGCACATTATTTACTTCACTTCACAGCTTTTCTTCACACTTCACACACAGAGGGGTGTGTGTGTGTCTCTTGTTACTATATAGCAGTAGTACTGTGAGCTACCTGCTTGATCCTGCCAGTAGTCATATGCTTGTCTCAAAGTAAAGCCATGCATGTGTAAGTACAAGCCGAGGTAAGGCGAAACCGAATGGCCCATTAATCAGCTATGTTTCATTGATCAGTAAACCCACTTACTTGGATAACTGTGGTAATTAATTGATTCTAAAATTTTCATATATCACATTGATGAATTCTTCTGGCTTCTAATAACATCAGGTTCCATTTGTTGACAATAACGTGAGATTTAAAACTTTACTGTGCAGATCAGAGAAAAAGTGTAAAATATAGGAGTCTATCGGGACATACGTTTCTGTCAAACCATTCTCTTAAAAAAAAAATTGCCGCATTCAACTTTGTCAAGCACCAGAAGCCCCCTCACAAGGGAGAGAACTAAGCTGCCATGGGAGGGCAGGTAGTATCCGTAGTTTCCAAACTACTACACATTGAGTCGCATTGACCAACCAATTTTGTATGCAAATGAAGCCCAGGCGTATCTAATTTGACCGACCACAATTCAATCTTTGCCTAACTCTCTAAGAGCGGCTGGACTCTTAAAGTAGCCCCTTAATGACGGTGGATGTAATTTATAGCTGCACTATACTCACAAAGAGCGCATAGCTGCGCTTATCACGGTGTAAACTATAGCTGCGCTTATCATAGAATAACTACAGCCGAGTTTATCATTGTTAACTACAAATGTGCGTATCACAGTATAAATTATAGCTACGCTTATCACGAAGAGTGCAAACTATATGCACGCTATCAGTGTAAACTATAGCCACGCTTATCACAAGAAATGTAAAGTATAGTGGCGCTTAACACAAAGAATGTAAACATTAACTACTCTAATTATAATGCCAATAACAGCGCGCTAATCAAAGAAAGTATACCACAACTGCGCATATTCACAACGAAAGTATACCACAACTACGCTATGCAAGATTGTAAACTCTAGCTGTGTGTAGCGTATAAAACACATACCATAGCTGCGCTTATCACAAATAATGTAAACTACAGTACTAATCGCTACGAATAATGCAATACAAAAATAAAGCTAAAATCATCCCATCAACAACTAAGAAATAAAAATAATATACTCTACAATAAATGAAAACGATATAAATCTCTCCCTGAATCGTCGAAGGAAAACAGAAATGGAAACTCGTTTTAATGAACGAAAACCCCCCCAAAAAGTGCTCTTGGCAAGAGCCCTATATAAATGCACTCGAGATTAAATCAAACTGCACTGAAACAAAAAAAATAAAGTGCGCAAGAGAAATACATCAGCGGCAGTCAAACAAATAAAAATAAAAGCCACACAAGAGAATACATCAGCGCATTCAAATAAAATAATAAAAAGTCCCATAAGAGGAAATACATAGCGGCATTCAAAAATAATAAATAAAAGTCCCATAAGAGAATACATCAGCGGCCATTCAAACAAATAATAATAAAGTCCCACAGAGAAATACACAACGGCACATCAAACAAATAATAAATAAAGTCCACACAAGAGAAATACAACACGGGCATTCCAAACAATAAAATAAAAAGTCCACACAAGAGAAATACATCAGCGGCATTCAAACAAATCAAAAATAAAAGTCCACACA
>WNGS01159612.1:4260600-4270906 GCA_020271785.1 Procambarus virginalis
TCACAAAAATATTCATTCTAAATTTTTTCGGTGTTCTCGGGGTCTGAATACATTTGAACGAGTGAATTAAGCGCTTCACAAAAATATTGGCCAATAACTTTCAGCAAGGCTTTAAAAACAATTTCACCGATTGAAAAAAAAAAGATCGATCAATCTTGCCCAAAAGAGCGATTGAGGCGAAGTTGTAATGTTTAACTCCTGACGAATAGCCCTTGTTGGCATATTATCGGCGCGAGGCTATCACACACATTCCTTTTGCTAGTGTGGCACTTTGCTCAATAATTTCTGAAGACATTTCTAGGGTGGAAATTTGTGTAGGATGGGCGGCGACCCGGGGAGCTTGCATGCATTTGTCAGGAAAATGGGAAGAAGGTCGAGCAGGGGTCGACTTAAGAAGTTATGGAAGTCGTTGGCCCATAGTGATCAACGTTGGGAGGATGCCAGAGGGCGACCATCTTAGGTACACTAAATAGTCACAAAACCGAATACATTTACAAGCAAAACAGATGTGCCTTTGTTTACATACATATTAAACTTTGTATGACAGAAAGGGTTAGATTAATAATTCAAGTCATTATATTTATTATGTTCTTGCGAAGGAAGTTAAAAAATTAACTCATCAGGGTTCATTTTACTATTTGATAAGAGATGCGTTCCGCTGATCCAGTCAACATTTACAACAACAGAGTTCAAGTGGATACAAATTATGTTGTTGTTGTTATAGATTCAGCTACTCGGAACAAGTTCCAAGTAGCACGGGCTATGGTGAGCCCGTAACTTACCTGGCACAGGAGCGGGGCAAGAAGCACAGGCTATGGTTAGCCTCGTGGACAGGAGATGTCTCCCGTCGTGGATACAAATTATCTGGAGCAACCTAATATACATCCAAGAATGTGAGGTAAAGGGTAAGGGCTCGCATGAGCCAATAGGCTATTCAACAGTTTTCCTTGATTTGGGATTGGCAGTCTCCAAATGGGTATGTAGGGCACAGACAACATTAGCCTCTTCCATGACGTTCCGCTTGGTGTCGGGAGAGTTCCGATAACTTGATAAGTTGAGAGTTACAACTTGATAAGCAAGTTGCCGGTCTTCTTGCGCCTGTAGAAAATTGCAAACGCTATATTCTGGTTGTTGCCGGGTTGGGGTTACGTTTCTGTCAGTATCTTTCAGGATTCATATGAAGACGAGGAGTCACAATAACGTGGCTGAAATATGTTGACCAGACCACACACACTAGAAAGTGAAGGGACGACGACGCTTCAGTCCGTCCTGGACCATTCTCAAGTCGATTGTGTTTCAGGATTCATATATATAAAGTATATTTTGGTAGCATTCTTGTAAACATATGCTACTAAATATGACTGAAAGGGTTAAATCAGTGATTCTAACACGAGTATAAGCAATATACATATAAATTGTTTTTATAAACAGACATCGTCTGTCAAAATACAAATCAGCTCAAACAAAAGGTAACTTTAGGCCTACCCAAGTGAGTTTTTTTTGGAGGGGGGAGGATGGGGGGAGCGGGGATTTAGGCCTTATACCAGTTACTGAAATAGTTTAGATTATTAAAAATCATGTTTCCTTGTGAACACGATCCACCCGTAAGCACTGATAACGTGCCGATGACAGCTTTGATAAGGCAGTCAATACGGGGGGGGGGGGGGGGCCAGAGCACTCAAATATCGTGACCTTACACACAGAAATCACAATAGCGTGATGCATTGAATAGCGTGATGTGGATGTCTTCATAGTGACCTTCGTTAAACATTTTCAACATACTGTACACCGCCACATAATCTTTTTCACCTGAACACAATAACAACGGCTGTGCCACTGTTAACAATTGAGATGTTTAACTTTTTCAGGGTAAAAAAAAAATATTCAAGTCAAATTATAAAAAATTAATGGATTGATAAGATCTGTACCTCTCCCCCCAGCGGGCCGCGAGGTAGCTGTCAACATTGTGCTTTCAAGTTTCTTATTCGGAAATATGAGAATAAACTACTTTTGTATATTGATTTTTCCTGTCGTGGTGGTTAGGGGAGCGATTGATTGATTGATAAAGATTAAGCCACCCAAGAGGTGGCACGGGCATGAATAGCCCGTAATAGGGGCCCGGGTATAGAGGCAGTAAAATAGAAGGGGAGGAAAGGCGAGATGATGGCGGTGGAAGGGGAGAGGGAGGGAGGGAAGAGGAATACGAGCCCCCCAAGCGCTGTCTACTCAGCCACGAAGCTCTCAGCCTCGTGTGTGTGTGTGTGTGTGTGTGTGTGTGTGTGTGTGTGTGTGTGTGTGTGTGTGTGTGTGTGTGTGTGTGTGTGACAATGCTTCCTCTCGTCACTGCCTCTCCAAGCACGGCTGGAATTCTTTACACAAGATTATTTGACCAATAAACTTGAATCACCCAAGGTCGAATTCTACGCAAAAAAATTTGGTAAAATATGCAGAGAATATATTTGTTGAGGGTATATTCAAATTTGTGGGCGGTAGGAAATGATTGGTCATCATTTTCTGAGGGAACTTAATATATATAATAAGGTTTTGCCTTAAAATAATAATATTAAATAATAATAATTATTAATAATCAAAATACGAATTATAATCAGGTCCACGCAGGAATATCCCTGAAAACAAAATCGGACCCAAACCTACTTAAGGCGGGACATAGGGGGATCGAGCACAACTACCCTAGCCATATAGCATAAAATATTATTATTATTATCTCATAGCTAAATGTGGTACTCGGCTACACCCCGGTCTCTCTCTCCCCCCTTCCCTTCTCCTGCCCTTTCTCCTTTCCTCTCCTTCCTCAACTATCCCTCTCCCCTCTTTCTCAGAAAATTTATATTATGAAGTGCTGAAAAACTGCTAATAGCTCTACAGAAAACACATCCCCACTTTCATTCAGACGTTTGAAAATCGCAGGGGGTCGCTATAGATGCCGATATTTTTTAAAACGTGGCACTGTGGCCGACCCCGACTGGCCAGAAATAGATAAACAAATTTAATAGACTATGTATTAAACCTTTAATACAAAGCATTGCTGCGTCCTATTCTAGAATGATCATTTTAGTTTTAGTCACAATAATCGATAAATTACCGTACCGCACAAGAAGGAGTTGAGCACATATATATAATTATATTATATCTTATGAACAACGTTTACCAGAGTTCGGTATATAGTCAGTCCTGCAAGACGGAGATTAATAAGTGACTAATACCAGTATTCAACATTTTCATATTGCAACGCATTCTAGATTCAGAAAAATTCTTTAATGTTTCTCACAATTTTGTATTTTAGCTAAAATATTTGAATATTGGCAAAAATATATTACCCACAAAAATGATTTTTAAATTACAAATAATAATCAAACTAATAACCTTGAGTAATTGCTTTATAATCGAGTGATAAATAAATGAAGCAATTTACCACAAGAAATAATATTTTTACAATATATTAAAATAATTATTTGGACATTCCGCCACAGCCTTCCATCAGGCAGCATCGCTAGGCTTTTGCTTTCTTAAATACCTTTTAAACACAATACGTGGTACAACTATGCAATTGACAGCCGGGGAGTTGCAATGAATCAATCAGCTAGGGCCGTGACTAAGCATTTATATAAGCCTTGTAGAATCTTTACATTAAACATAGCAATGCAGGCTTTTAGTGTAGTTTTGCTTCGTGCATTATTAGAACACAAAATATTATTCCTAATTTGCTTTAGGATTCTGACGAGGCTTGGGAGGTTGACCTTACTACATACAGCTCATACGACGAGGCGTGGGAGGTCGACCTTACCAGAGAACTCATAACAAAGAAGGCCAATGTTATGTCTACCCTTAAGTCCCGGGATAGTGTGCTTTCATCCTGTACCTTGCTCTTATGTGAAGTTGTGTGGCATCGCCCGGCTGATATACCACTCCGCGCTTGCTAGAATCCGCATTGCTG
This sequence comes from Procambarus virginalis, assembly GCA_020271785.1. Taxonomy (NCBI): domain Eukaryota; kingdom Metazoa; phylum Arthropoda; class Malacostraca; order Decapoda; family Cambaridae; genus Procambarus; species Procambarus virginalis. Next base: position 4,264,556 of record WNGS01159612.1, read on the forward strand.
TCTTACAATTAATATCCCAGTCGTAAGGAACAGCTCTGTTCGTAAGATTATAAAACGTGTGGATTGTTTAGGTTGGCGAGGTGTTTAATGCGAATTCCAGACGCCAGCCGCCGTGGGACAAAGAGCCCGAGGAGCCTTTTGCGTCCCATTATAAATGTCAGAAGCACAGGTGGCTATTAACACTATATTAGTTGTCTCGTGTTTCTTCCTTCCTCTTTCTGTACATTTTTATGTCTGTCTCCAACCTGAGAGAAATGAACAGAAGGTGTTAATAATGCGGCAGATAATGTTGATGTTTTAGATTCCGCTACTCAGAACAGGAAGTTCCAGTAGCACGGGCTATGGTGATCCCGTAAAAGAGCGGCAGATGACAAAGTAGTGTGCTTTATACTCCAGCGGAACCTGACTTGCACCTTACAGCAAAGAACACCTGTTTCATAGTTCGGGAAGCCCCCTTTTCAGAAGAGGGAGGGAGGGGAGGCGGGCAGTGAACAATTCCATTGCCGGCGAATACTTTTGTATATTTTTGCTATGAATGTTAATTGGGAGATTATGTTTTTTTGAGTAAAATGCCGCAGGTGTCTAGCTAGACAATAACCAGTCAGTATTCTCCCTCCCCCCCCCCTTCTTCATTCCCTGAAAACTACCCTAATATTAACAAAATCATTTACATTTCCGTGAACACATTCCGTTTTATCGTAAAGTAAATTAATGCAATAAACTATATTCTTCCCTTTCTGGTCATTTTTTTCCCTCCGTGACTGTCGCAAAAAAAAACCTGATCGACCACCTGACGGCAATATGTGACATGTTCCCAGTTTTGTTCCTGTTCATCTTCCATACACTCGCACCCGCACGGACAGGCAACCACACGCTAAACATATCATTTGTGGTACGCTTTTGTCGTGTCCTTGTCGTGTCCTTGTCGTTTTTTTGTCGTGTCCTTGTCGTGTATGACCACCACGGACGTCCGGGCAAGAAACACTTAATGTCTCACCGACTTGCTGCCATCATATTCCCAAATATAAGTAGTTTTTTTTGGGAGGGGTCTGTTCATTACCTATTCAAAGCCATGTGGGGATATTTTTTTTCCTTCTGCGAAAGAGTTAAGGGAATTACGTTGATTCCTTATAGCAAACATTAGACTGAAATTTGATGGAAGATTGCTGTTGTTCCCCCTGGCGCTTCTATGTACATGTTTGCATACTTCATGTGGGCAATATATGTGTTTCAAGTTGGGCGTACTGAAGAGAGAGGGAGAGGTAGACACACACAAATCACAATAGCGTGATGCATCAAATGAACAAATCCACAAGGGCCGTGACGAGGATTCGAACCTGCGTCCGAGAGCATCCCAGACACTGCCTTAATCGACTGAGCTACGCCATACATGGTCAAAAAAGAGTTGAAACCGAAGTTCTACTGAACTTACTGGATCCTGCAGCCTCTCCGAGACACAAACCAGGGTTTTACACAACTCCCCCCTGCACTCGAGCTATGTCAATAGGCTACGACTATGTTGTAGCTCAGTCGATTAAGGCAGCGTCTCGGACGCAGGTTCGAATCCTCGTCACGGCCCTTGTGGATTTGTTCAGCGCCACTCTAGAATATTTTGCCCATGGGGGGGCGGGGGAGGCGGAGCCAACATTTAAAACCTACCTTTAAAGACGCTGGTTACGAGATGATAAATAAAAGGATCTAATGCCCCCAAAAATGGTGCATGAAGCAATCAATCTTAACAAGGACGGAATATTTACCTGCTCCCTCCTCTATAGTGACGTCCTCCTTACAAAACCACTCACCCTGAAAAGAAAACGGAGAGATGACAGTTAAACAAACGCAGTAACAAAAACGGGGGATCCTTGTGACGCATTTTTTCCCTCTTTTTTTTTTTGGTCTGGTCATTAGGATGAGGCGGGAACATAAAGAGTGCCCCGAGAGACGCCCCGTTACTTGACACCCAGATCCTGACACAAATGACCTGACACCGAGTCATTAGTCGGCCCTCTAGCGGCGAAGGTAAAGACTTGGGGTAGGGGAGGGATGGGTGTTATGAGAGGGAAGGGAAGAGATTTGATGGGTGGGAGGGAATGTTGGATAAAAAGGTAGCGGGGGAAGTTAGTTTTACGGGCTATTCATGCCCGTGCCACCTCTGGCGGATATTAGGCTAAGATTTCTGGTGGCAGATCATTTTGAATGAAATATTTACACATTTCTGGAGCATTTATTATAGAATTGTCTCTGAATTCACGTATCTTTTCGCACTCCATCACATAGTGACGGAGAGTGTGCGAATAATTTTGTTTGAGTTTACATTTCGTCAGGTCTACATCAGCAGCTAATGTGGGTCAATATCTTGCTTATGAATAAGTGCATATGTGACATACTAATTTATTGTGAATATTTGAGTTTACCTTGAAAAGCCGAATAGAAAACCACAACCTAACCTAACCTTCTTAGTCTGCACGACCGAGGTTGGACGTAGCCTTGACAATCAAGTCAGAGGTAGCTTTGGTGACAAGGTCGGACGTGGTTTTCACGGCTAGGTGGAGAGTGTGTGTGGTTTTGCCGATCAAGTGGGATGTGGTCCTTGACCAGGAAGTGTGGTGTCGTGTGCGAGTGTGTGGCGTACCTCAAGGACTCACTATCTCCTCCTAGTGTGAAGGGCAAGTCGAGGATGGCCAGCGGCGGCGACAGCTCAGATGGGATGGAAGTGATAAGGCGAAGTGCACGTGACAAGGGAACGTGGCTTGGCGGGAAATTTGCCCAGGGTACACCAGGGCAGGGCATTTCAGTCTTAAGACTGAAATGTGGGAGTTGTGGAGGGTCAGTCGCGTTCTGGACGTGGTGGTGAGCAGACGTGTTAGTCGTCACTCTCTGCTGGCGTGTTGGCTGATGATCCTCACTTGTCAGATCAATGTTGGAGTGGTTTGTTTATTTATGTATTAATATACAAGATATACAAGAAGGTACATTGGGTTTGTGAGAATACATAGCATAGTATTTACAATCTTGTAAAGCCACTAGTACGCGCAGCGTTTCGGGCAGGTCCTTAATCTAACAGATAATTTTAAGTAGGTAAATTCTAGCAGAATTAATAAAATGATAACGGATACATTGCAAGAAAATGTGGTTTAAAAAAATGAAGGTTTATGTGCCATTATGGTCTCCTACACACACCTCCATTAAATAAAGATATAAAAATCGCGTCCTTCCATCTTAGCTACTGGAGAAGACCGATCGGTTGCAGTATATATACTCAATATATATTCACAGTATATATACCCAGCTATAATCTGGCCTGCCCCCCCCTTGCTGTCTTCGAGAATAATTTTCTCTAGTGTTCCCACGGTCGTGTTCTCTATGACAGCCAAAAGGAACTTGAAGAATCCAACAAGGTTATGATTTTTCTCTCCAATGTTACAGCAGCATCAGAATTCTGAGATCGAAGTTCAGTTCGTAAACTACAGACATTTGGCTGGCCGATATGACAGACATGACACCCGAGGGCAAACAAACATGATGGAGGTAAAGCGATACGCGATAATGTCGTTCAAAAAACTAATTTGACGGAACAAACGCAAGGTAATATCAAAGTGGTTAGACCACTGGCTTTAAATTTCCCAGTTCTAAGCTGACATTTCGACCAAAGAGGTGTCTTCCTGGGCAGATAAAGGGCCTAGACCACAGCCTCTCCCCCTCGGCCCAGGCAGGAATCGGTATCAATTCGCTGAGGAAGGACAGAAACACCCGCTGTGAGTCACATGGAGCGGGGCGTCCACGGTGGATAGAGTTCTCGCGGCAGACCGCGTAACCGAGCTCGGCGTCGCGTCTTAAACCAAGGTTTTGGTTTCCAGTTATCGTGCCGAGAACCCTGTTAGGTATATCGAGATTCCCCGAACCAGCGACTAACAGGATACAACCCCACAACAGTCTTATTAACTATGGACGAGCGAGAACTTGCGCTATGTGAGGCTACTGATCGTTAATAGTTGTTTTATTGTCTTTATTAAATAATATACAATATAAACCTCATCTTCTTGAGATGATTTCGGGGCTTTTAGTGTCCCCGCGGCCCGGTCCTCGACCAGGCCTCCACCCCCAGGAAGCAGCCCGTGACAGCTGACTTAACACCCATGTACCTACTTTACTGCTAGGTAACAGGGGCATAGGGTGAAAGAAACTCTGCCCATTGTTTCTCGCCGGCGCCTGGGATCGAACCCAGGACCACAGGATCACAAGCCCTGCGTGCTGTCCCGTTCGGCCGACGGCTCCCGTACCAACATAAATGTACAGGAGGGAAAAATACTACATTTATATATATATATATATATATATATATATATATATATATATATATATATATATATATATATATATATATATATGTATATATATATACTGTTTATATAATTCTCAGTAAACCCCATTTTTCGTATCACCACAGAGCATGAGCGTAAGCCCCAAATGTTATACTTGAACGTTAATAGCAAGGGCGAACCCCGGCCACCGGTGTCTAGACACTTTACAGACTGATAAGCCACGACATGTAGAGGCGGACACTCTCCTGCCCCCGTGAATGTGTACATAAATCACTCCCAGAAGTTACCACCATAAACATTTATTATGTACACAAGCCATTATCGATCCTTCGAAGGCTTAAAATGTTAATAAGAGGATATTCATACAACTGCCAAAGCCTCATAAAGAAACATGCTAATATGGACAATCTCACACTTTTAAACCCTCTTAAACCGTGCGGGATTATGGCACAAATTTTCCTGAGTGCCTCTAAACGCCAGCCTGATAAGAGATTTATAAATTCTCCTTTGTCATAACTATATTATATGGTATTCTTCTCTAAATCAGACTTTGGCAAAACACATTAACGGCTACAGGCACAACTGAGGTGTAAGGTAACGTCCAAATATAGTCAACAATACAAAGACATGCCATCAAATTTACCAGTTTTACGGGCTATTCATGCCCGTGCCACCTCTTGGTGGCTTAATCTTTATCAATCAATCAATCTTTACCAGTTGAACTGAAGTTCTGAAATATCTGTCACATTCGTTTTCTCATTTTCCAATTACAATCCCTCGTTCTACTGTTCCTCACTTTAAATATTGCTTCTCTATGGTCAATTTTGCTTCGTACATCGTTATCATGTTTGCCCTATTCCTTCTTCCTTCCAGTGTGATGAGGTCCAGTTCCTTCAGTCATTCTTCATAGCTTAGTCCCCCTCAGGTTTAAAACGATCTTCGCTGGATATATTTGGACCGTTCTAGTGTGGTTTTCTGTTTCTTTGGGTAGGGGTTCCATGCCGGGTCGGCATACTCTGGATAGTTCTCACATACTATGTACAAAGCACTCGTAACGATCTTTTGCTCAAGGTCATGAAGACAATTCATGTGTGTACGCACCTGTACCAGGGAGCCGGTCGGGCGAGCGGACAGCACGCTGGATTTGTAATCCTGTGGTCCTGGGTTCGATCCCAGGCGCCGGCGAGAAACAATGGGCAGAGTTTCTTTCACCCCTATGCCCCTGTTACCTAGCAGCAAAGTAGGTACCTGGGTGTTAGTCAGCTGTCACGGGCTGCTCCAGGAGGTGGAGGCCTGGTCGAGGACCGGGCCGCGGGGACACTAAAGCCCCGAAATCATCTCAAGATAACCTAGTTGTACTTATTGGTTCCGCTTCTCAACTAGTGTACAGATTCTGGAGTCTACTTATCTACATATCTACTACTATCATATCTACTCCACATCTACAAATATCTACATTTGAAATTTTATATGGAGTCAGCCTCCACCACATCACTGCCTAATGCAATTCATCTGTTAACTACTCTGACACTGAAAACGTTCCTTCTAACGTCCCTGTGGCTCATTTGGGTACTCAGTTTCCACCTGTGTCCCCTTTTCATGTTCCACCTATGCTAAATAGTTTGTCTTTATCCACCTTGTCAATTCCCATGAGAATTTTCTAGGTGGTTATCATGTCTCCCCTTGCTTTTCTGTCTTCCAGGGTCGTGAGGTTTAGCTCCCATAGCCTTTCCTCGTAGCTCATGCCTCCCAGTTCTGAGACTAGTCTGGTGGCATACCTCTGAATCTTCTCTAACTTGTCTTGTGTTTTAACTAGGTATGAACTCAAGGTTGGAGCTGCATACTCCAAGATTGGTCTGACATAAGTGGCATACAACGTCCTGAACGCTTCCTTACACAGGTTTCTAAAGGCAGTTCTTAAAAGTTGACCAATGTGTGTGCGTGTGTGGTCGAAGAGAGGCGGCAGAGAGCTTAACATGCTAAAATAGCTCCTGTTCCGGCGTCTGCCACGCTCCTGTTCCGGCGTCTG
>WNGS01159612.1:4301759-4312014 GCA_020271785.1 Procambarus virginalis
ATAATAGGTTATTAAAATTACTAACCTAAGTACCTATAAGTAGGTTAGTCACATTGTAATGTACGAAGCTATAAGATGCTATCTTAACATAATAACAAGGTTACGGTAAGGTTCAGGTGTTTTCTATGAAGCTTTCTTAAGGGTATCTATTATGGTTTAGTATGTCACCTATGCACGTATTTAATAAGTAATATTGACTATACGAATTTGCGGAGGATGGGCTGTCATCGACCAACCCATCCTCGACTCAGTCCATTACATTCAGCGGTCGACCCCACAGACGCAATTCATAAATTTTAACATGCTTGTTCATTCAAACGGGACATTTTCTCAAGGTTAAATTAATATTATAATATATTAGCATCTTGTGGTAGAAATAGGGCATAGGTTAGGTTAGGTTAGGTGTTTAAGGTTCTGCTGGCGATTATTGTTATTTGTAGTACGTGGGTGAAGCATTTACAGCCAACCCATCCTCGACTCAAGTCCATCACATCCAGCGGTCGAGCCCCACGGACGCATTTCATAAATTTTAACATGCTGTTCATTCAAACACCCCGGGAATTTTCCTCAAGTATAAATATATTATAATATATTAGCATATGTTGTATATATAGGCATAGGGTTAGGTTGAGGTTAGGTGTGTGTGTAGGTTCTGTGGGCGATTATTTGTATTTGTAGTCACGGGGTGGGTTGGTGAGTAGCATTTATAAGCTGTTTGTGGCTGCCGAACAAGAATATTCGTCAGTGAAGGCACTGTTCCGGAAATGTTCGAACGTCAGCAGTTGTGAGGTAGTCCGCCCCCCCCCCCCTCCCTGTCGTAAACCGCTTTTTCATTCATAACAGGGGGTTTGGCGGGTAAATGGAATCACTTTTGGATCTTTGTTTGGAGGACGGGCTGTTTACAGCGTGGTGGTTCGAACAAAATTCGTCAGTGAAGCCCCTGTTCCGAATATGTTCGAACGTCAGCAGTTGTGAGTCGTGTGTAACAGCCCGTCCTCCAAACAAAGATCCAAAGTGATTCCATCCACACCGCCAAACCCCCTGTTTATGAATGAAAAAACGGTTTACACACGACTCACAACTGATTCGTTCGAACACTTCCGGAACAAGTGCTTCACTGACGAGTTTCGTTCGAACCACAACGCTATAAATGCTTCACCCACGTACTACAAATGCAAAATAATCGCCAACCGAACCTAAACACCTAACCTAATCCTAACCTATGCCTATATATGCACAATATGCTATATATTATAATATTAATTTATATTGAGAAATTCTTGTTTTGAATGAACAGCATGTTAAAATTTATGAATGCGTCTGTGGGGGCGACGGCCTGGATGTAATGGACTTGAGTCCGAGGATGGTTGTGTGTAAAACCGCTTTTTCTTCATAACAGGGGGTTTGGCGGGTGCATGGAATCACTTTGGATCTTTGTTTGGAGGACGGCGGGCTGCATCGACAGCGTTATGGTTCGAACAAAAGTCGTCCGCGAAGCACTTGTTCGAGAAGTATTCGAACGTCATCAGTTGTGAGTCGTGTGTAAATCATTTTTCATTCACAAAACGGGGTTTGGTGGGTGCATAGAATTGACTTTGGCCTTTGTTGATGAGGATGGGTAGCATTTATATAACCAGGATTAATCGAAACTCGTTTATGCGATTCCTGAGTAATCAAACCAGGTGTATGCAACCCATCCTCTTACAAATTGCGTCGCTTTTCGCTCGTATATTTATTTATTTATTTTTTATTTATTTATATACAAGAAGGTATATTGGGTTAGAGAGAATACATAGCATAGTATTTGCAATCTTGTAAAGCCACTAGTACGCGCAGCGTTTCGGGCAGCGAAAAGCGATAAACGACGTAATTTGTAAGAGGACGGGTTCCGTCTGAGCAATGGAAAGGGTGTAAAGAACTCCCAAGCAGTACCCCGCTCCTTTGCCAGGTAAGTCCACTACGGGCTAACCATAGCCCGTGCTACTTGCCCCGTTCCTGTGCCAGGTAAGTTACGGGCTCACCATAGCCCGTGCTACTTGGAACTAGTTCAGAGTAGCTGAATCTATAACAACAACAACAATCCCAAGCAGTAGCAATGCCCCTGGCCAATCCCACGTGCTAACGGGACGCCGAGAAAGCGGCGCGGTGTCTCAGTCTCATCTTGATCCTGGAGATGGCTTGGACCTTGGCACGAAAAGTACCCCCTCCTCCCCCGCTATGGGTGTGTGAATGCCCGCCATTACGCTCCCGAAACTCCGCCTCCAGCTTGTAGTAACAGCCAGGGTCGGGGCCGCTAGAGCACTCCCTGCGTCGGTCGGGACGTCCACGATGGCCTTTGTGGGAGCCGTGGGCAGCGTCGTGGGTGTTGGGGGCGGCAAGGGTAAGCCAGGCTGTGAGGTCTCGTAGGGCACGAGTCTCCCGTTCCCGCTGGGCGTCCTGATTATGGCGGGTAGATCTTCCAGCGTCCCACCGGAGGCTGGGCTCCGCCATCACTCTGAGGGTAAGAATAAGATATCTTCATGGTTCCCATTACCCGGTGTTGAAAGGTGTTATGGCACCCCCTGCCCCCTATAATGAAGATCTTTCAGCTCACCTTCCCTAATGCAGGTAATGGTAAACAAATCCACAAGCGCCATGACGAGGATTCGAACCTACGTCCAGACGTAGGTTGGAACCCTACCTATTGTGATTTGTGTGTGCAAGTAATGGTAGTTTGTCTCCTTGTGCAGGTATGGTAGATTATGACTCCTTTATACAGGATATTTGGTAGTTTGTCCCTCTTTATGTTGGTGGCTGTAATTGTAGCATCCTTCCGTAGATAGTGGTAATTTGTGTCTCATTATGTAGGCGTTGGTAATTTGTGTACTCTTTTGAAGGTGATTGATTGATTGATAAAGATTAAGCCACCCAAGAGGTGGCACGGGCATGAATAGCCCGTAACTTTTGAAGGTGTGTTGATAGTTTATATATACAATCACGCAGGTGGTGGGTTGTGTCTCTTGTAACTTGTGTGTGTGTCCCCTTTTCCAGGTTTTGGTAGTTTGTACAACCTTATTTACGTGGAGGTAGTTTGTGTCCTACAATTAAGTGGTTCTGATAGTAAATATTCATAATTTTCGAAAAAATTGTATATCTTATTTTTGTTTTGTACTTTTTTCACAATAAGACTCGTTTGTGTTGTTTAAATCTCTAGCGGTCACATGATAGTATTCTTCGGGGATAATTTTCCCTGTCTAAATACTATTTATAAACTGGAAGGCATATTGGGCACCCACGGGAGACATCTCCCGTCACGCAGGGTGCAGTCGCACCTCCACAGATCTCCAGTATCAGCTCTTGATACTGGTAATGGTTCAAAAGAGCCACCACTTACAGGCTATTCATGCCCGTGCCACCTTTTGGGTGGCTTAATCTTCATCAATCTTATTGGGCAAAGGGAAGAGCATTTAGATACACTGATGAACTTGCAAACAGTATCTTCTCCCCAAGAGACGCACTACACTGAACTGACGTTGGTACAAGTTTGACAGAATTGATTTACCACCAGGTCAACGTCACCATCGAGGGAGGACTGATGACTGGCACTTTCCCTGTGCCAGAGCACTGAAGGGAGCCATGGGTTGGTCTTGCGGGTAAACGGCGGGTGTCAGTCCTCCCTCCCTTATGTTAGATCAACGTCACCAACGAGGGGGGACTGAGGACTGACACTTTCCCTGTGCCAGAACACTGAAGGGAGCCATAAGTTGGTCTTGCGGGTAAACGGCGGGTGTCAGTCCTCCCTCCCTTATGTTAGATCAACGTCTCCAACGTTGATCTAACATAAGATCAACGTCTATAACGTGGATCTAACGCCTCTAACGGTAACCTTACGTCGATTGATTGGACCAAACGCGCGGCTGCTGGGAATACTTCTTACTCGCATGCAATGATCCGTCTGGCCCTGGCGGCGCGGTGCATGAGGGTGGCTCTAAGGCGGGAAGTAAGACCCGGACGACCCCCTCCCTCCTCCTCGTCCGACGAACTCTCGCTACTGGCGCCCAGGCTGACGGAGGGAGCCCCCGTGGTGGTGCTGTTGCTGCTGCTGGTGGTGGTGGTGGTGGTCGCCGGGGCCCCAACTTCACTAGTCGAAGCCCGGTTATTCGTCGTGTGCGCGTCGCGTTCCCCTGCTGAGGAAGGGAGAGGGCAATGTGAGTGCACTCGGGTAGGAGGTGAGACCTTAGTGCTACATGTAGTAGGAAGGAAGGAAGGAACTATCAGGGGGAAAGCGCCAAGCCATTACGACTATATAGCACTTGGAAGGGGGTCAGGATAAGGATTTGGGATGGGACGGGAGGCAGGAATGGTGTCCAACTACTTGGACGGTCGGGGATTGAACGCTGACCTGCATGAAGCAAGACCGTCGCTCTACAGCAGTAACAGTAGTCAATTTAGTAGTGGTGATTATGTTATGGGTAACGTTGGCAGTAATACTGACCAGTTAATACACTCACAGTGATAGCGACTGTAGCTAATACAATTAGGGTAATAGTGGTGCTATTAACTAGCAGCAGCCGTGGTACTGGCGTCGGTAATGACAGTAACAAGTAGTCTTGTTAGTAGTAGTACTACTACTACTTGGGGAAGTAGTCTTCTCTCTGATATACTCGTAGAAGCAGACGAACAATTAACTACTCTTCAAGCAACCATAATTATAGTAAGCAATATTTGTCACTATACTTCACAAGTGGAGGTGATTATGTGTAAACCCTTTCAAGTTCCTTCATAAGGTGCTTGATCAGCCAGATTGTTGTGCTTGTGTTAACTACGAGCTACAAGAAGTAACTACCTGGCTAATAAGAGTTATCAGCGATGACTGGGCTTGATGACCCCCAGAGATACTAAGAAATAGATTATAAAAGATATACACGCAAAAAAGACGCAGAACTACACACATTAAGAGAGAATCAATAAGAGTCATGAGGACCAGACCACACACTAGAAGGTGAAGGGACGACGACGTTTCGGTCCGTCCTGGACCATTCTCAAGTTGAATCGACTTGAGAATGGTCCAGGACGGACCGAAACGTCGTCGTCCCTTCACCTTCTAGTGTGTGGTCTGGTCAATATACTTTAGCCACGTTATTGTGACTCATCGCCTGCAGAGTCATGCGGAATCGAACCTGCACACTGCGTACTCTTAAGCACACGCCTTAGACAAGTACACCACGACATGGTCAAAAGCAGTGCAAGTCTTGGAGTCCTGAGGCTTCCACTAAAGCCCAGCCAGGGTTTTACACATTGCCCTCCCCCTTCCCCATGCATACTTACCCCAATGACGACTACATTTACCGTAGGCTAGTGACTCGCTGTGGAGATAATGGCTTACCATGGAGGTAGTGAGACAACCAAGAGCGGTCGAGCAAGCTTTTCTCCCCTCTGGTGGCCGGAACGAGGGGGACGCCGGCCCACAGCACGCTCTGTAACACACACATACACAGTGTCAACTGCTGGTCGGGGGGTAATGTGCTACGGCCTTGTAGCATGGCACACTGTTACTGTGGTATTACGTTGGAATGGGCGTAGCATAGCTCAGTATGGTATGTGAGGATGGTAGTATAGTTCAACATGGTATGGTAGTACAGCTCAACATGGCTTGACAGTATAGTACAGCTCAACCATGGCTTGACAGTATAGTACAGCTCAACATGGCTTGACAGTATAGTACAGCTCAACATGGCTGGACAGTATAGTACAGCTCAACATGGCTGGACAGTATAGTACAGCTCAACATGGCTTGACAGTATAGTAGAGCATGCTATACCACACCGTCACCCCTGTCCACTGTTCTTCCCTGTCTCGCTGTTTGATTCGTCTATGTGCCTGCTTGCTTACACGCTTGGGTTGCCTTGCATACCCGCTTGTATCCCACTCATACTCGTCAGACCTGCTTGCCTTCCTGCTTGCCTACCTGCCTGCCAACCAACCCATCTCCCTTCCCTCCCTCCCTCATAATCACCCCACCTCTGCCCCCTTGAGAACCATACCTTATGTGGAGGCGAGAGGTGCTGTGGGGGGTCGAGACAGATGAGGAGCTGGAAGGTGAGGAGGTCGTCGTAGATGAGAGGGACAGGCCCCCAGGTCTCCTCGTCTCCCTGGCTCAGCTGTACCGTGTGCTCCGTCACCTGGCACCCCTGCACCGTCAGGAGCCGCCGCCACCAGCGGTACGTCAGATATCACTTGAGTGGTCGCTACTCTTCATATTGGTTCACTAAACTATGTACGCACACTCAACACTGAATTGGGTTATGTAACAAAATTATTGACGGCACAGAAAAAGGGAGTATACACGCACGCACTCTCCTTGTGACACAGAACAAGGGGGTTATACACGCACGCACTCTCCTGGCGACACAGAACAAGGGAGTATACACGCACGCACTCTCCTTGTGACACAGAACAAGGGGATATACACGCATGCACTCTCCTGGCGACACAGAACAAGGGGGAGTATACACGCATGCACTCTCCTGGCGACACAGAACAAGGGGGAGTATACACGCATGCACTCTCCTGGCGACACAGAACAAGGGGAGTATACACGCATGCACTCTCCTGGCGACACAGAACAAGGGGAGTATACACGCATGCACTCTCCTGGCGACACAGAACAAGGGGTTATACACGCATGCACTCTCCTGGCGACACAGAACAAGGGGTATACACGCATGCACTCTCCTGGCGACACAGAACAAGGGGAGTATACACGCATGCACTCTCCTGGCGACACAGAACAAGGGGAGTATACACGCATGCACTCTCCTGGCGACACAGAACAAGGGAGTATACACGCACGCACTCTCCTGGCGACACAGAACAAGGGGAGTATACACGCACGCACTCTCCTGACGACACAGAACAAGGGGAGTATACACGCATGCACTCTCCTGGCGACACAGAACAAGGGGAGTATACACGCATGCACTCTCCTGGCGACACAGAACAAAGGGAGTATACACGCATGCACTCTCCTGGCGACACAGAACAAGGGGATATACACGCATGCACTCTCCTGGCGACACAGAACAAGGGTTATACACGCATGCACTCTCCTGGCGACACAGAACAAGGGGATATACACGCACGCACTCTCCTGGCGACACAGAACAAGGGGAGTATACACGCATGCACTCTCCTGGCGACACAGAACAAAGGCGATACACGCACTCTCCTAACGAGACAGAACAAGAGGACATACATTCCTAACGGGCAGAGGGGAGAACCTGAGGGCCCGGGCGCCGCAGCAGGGGTAGACGTCACTGGGGAGGAAGATGTCGAGGTCGCAGGAGGAGGCGTCCAGCCGGTGGGTCCGACACAGATGCATCTCGCTTCCCGGGAACACCGCCCCACACGACGAGCATGGCAAGAAGTGCACCTGACGGTAAGGGGGGGAAGATATTAAGACGGGCGGAGAGATGACAGGTAGACATCAGAGATGACGGGAGACATCTCCAGTCCACGAGGCTCACCATAGCCCGTGCTTCTTGCCCAGCTCCTGTGCCAGGTAAGTTATGGGCTCGCCATAGCCCGTGCTACTTGGAACTTGTTCCGAGTAGCTGAATCTATAACAACAACAGATGACAGGTAAACGGGAGACATCTCCCGTCACGCAGGGTGCAGTTGCACCTCCACAGATCTCCAGTATCAGCTAATGATACTGGTAATGGCCCAAAAGGGCCACCACTTACGGGCTATTCATGCCCGTGCCACCTTTTGGGTGGCTTAATCTTCATCAATCGACAGGTAAGACGCCAGAGGGAAGAGATAAGCGGTGAAGAGGGACAGGAATGACACTAGAGGGGAGAGACAACAGGAGAGGTAAGAAAACAAATGAGCAGCTCGGGAGAGAGGAGGTGAGAATCAAGAAGGAAGGAGTAGTTAAAACCATACATCAGAAAAATAGAGAGAGGGAATGAAGAGTCAAGTGAAATATATATATATATATATATATATATATATATATATATATATATATATATATATATATATATATATATATATATATATATATATATATATATATATATATAATCTGGAGATTGTTTATGTACCAACCTGGCCCCAGAGTCTCCAGTAGACGAGTCTCCATGTCTTGAGGTCGACCTTGAGCTGCCTTACGTGCTCTGTCAGGCTCCAGGTGGCGTCCCTGTAAACATTCACACGTGTCAGGCAGGACCCGCGGCTCTACCTTTATCCATTACTATATACACACAAGTCTGAAAATATAGGAAGTGGCAACGTTTCGGTCCGTCTTGGACCAGTATCAAGTCCTGGACCAGTATCGGGTCCAGGTTAGGCTCTATATGGCTCGGTTACGTCAGGTTAGGTTAGGTTAGGTTACTTTGGGTTAGGCTAGTTGCTATCGCAATGTCTGAGGGCGGTTTAATGCTCTCCATTCATATGCTTGCGGGGGTTGAGCTCTGGCTCTTTCGGCCCACCTCACAACTGTCAATCAATCAACTGTGTATCACGTTGGTACTGCTTAGCTGGGACGGTATGTATTGACAAGAGAGAGGTTAAATCCTTTGTTCTGTGTGCCAGGTATATTACTTAGAATTGCTGGTATAAAGGCACAGTATCGCCAAGTAATTAAGAGGATTGACAAAGAGTACATTTTGGAACATTTCCGCTGCCGCTCACAGGATGGGTATGGGGTCCACTACCACTCACAGGATGGGTATTGGGATCCACTACCACTCACAGGATGGGTATGAGGTCCACTACCACTCACAGGATGGGTATGGGGTCCACTACCACTCACAGGATGGGTATGAGGTCCACTACCACTCACAGGATGGGTATGGGGTCCACTACCACCCACAGGATGGGTATTGGGATCCACTACCACTCACAGGATGGGTATGAAGTCCACTACCACTCACAGGATGGGTATGGGGTCCACTACCACTCACAGGATGGGTATGGGGATCCACTACCACTCACAGGATGGGTATGGGCTCCACTACCACTCACGGGATGGGTATGGGGTCCACTACCACTCACGGGATGGGTATGGGGATCCACTACCACTCACAGGATGGGTATGGGCTCCACTACCACTCACGGGATGGGTATGGGGTCCACTACCACTCACGGGATGGGTATGGGGATCCACTACCACTCACAGGATGGGTATGGGCTCCACTACCACTCACAGGATGGGTATGAAGTCCACTACCACTCACAGGATGGGCATGGGGTCCACTACCACCCACAGGATGGGTATGGGGATCCACTACCACTCACAGGATGGGTATGGGGTCCACTACCACTCACAAGATGGGTATGGGGTCCACTACCACCCACAGGATGGGTATGGGGTCCACTACCACCCACAGGATGGGTATGGGGTCCACTACCACCCACAGGATGGGTATGGGGTCCACTACCACCCACAGGATGGGTATGGGGTCCACTACCACCCACAGGATGGGTATGGGGATCCACTACCACTCACAGGATGGGTATGGGGATCCACTACCACTCACAAGATGGGTATGGGGATCCACTACCACTCCAAGATGGGTATGGGGTCCACTACCACCCACAGGATGGGTATGGGGATCCACTACCACTCACAAGATGGGTATGGGGATCCACTACCACTCATAGGATGGGTATGGGGTCCACTACCACTCACAAGATGGGTATGGGGTCCACTACCAATCACAAGATGGGTATGGGGATCCACTACCACTCACAGATGGGTATGGGGATCCACTACCACTCACAGGATGGGTATGGGGATCCACTACCACTCAAGGATGGGTTATGGGGATCCACTACCACTCACAGGATGTGTATGGGGATCCACTACCACTCACAAGATGGGTATGGGGATCCACTACCACTCACAGGATGTGTATGGGGATCCACTACCACTCACAGGATGGGTGATGGGGATCCACTACCACTCACAGGATGTGTATGGGGATCCACTACCACTCACAAGATGGGTATGGGATCCACTACCACTCACAGGATGTGTATGGGGATCCACTACCACTCACAGGATGGGTATGGGGATCCACTACCACTCACAGGATGTGTATGGGGATCCACTACCACTCACAGGATGGGTAGGGGGTCCACTACCACCCACAGGATGGGTATGGGGTCCACTACCACCCACAGGATGGGTATGGGGTCCACTACCACTCACAAGATGGGTATGGGGTGCAGAATTAATGAATGCAACAAATGAGAGATGGTAGGAGGG
>WNGS01159612.1:4332684-4342684 GCA_020271785.1 Procambarus virginalis
GTGGCGCGGTGTCACTAACACGACTGCTGACAGGATAAGAAAACTCAAAGAAATTTGATATAAAGGCCAATAAGTTTGATGACAAATTAAGTAAATAGGAAAAACATAGGAAACTAGCCAATGAGAACAAATTGCTAACTCAGGTGAGGCAAGTGAATGGTTATTGCCTATACTTTATATTTTATAGATATTATATATGGGAGTTTAGTTAAAAGCATTTTGCTTGTTTCCTTATGTTCTCATTTGATTATAAAGTTAAAAAAAACTATTATATATTCCCCCGCCAGCAACGCTGAGGCAGGATTGATAGGCTGGCTTATTTAACAGCATAAGAACAAAAAAGAATCGAATCGGCCAATCGAGTCATACTCCCATACCGTTCCTAAAACCTCTCCGGATCCTATCAAGGAGATTTTCCTCATGATTCTTTTACTCCACTTTCTCAAACTGTCCGTGAAAAAAACGGCACGACCGCTTATAATGCCTGATAACACAACAATTCTGTCACATTAGGGGGAATAATAATGATGATACTGGCGGCCGTGGGTCCCCTGTCGAGCAGCTCTGGTGTTAAGACACAAGGGAAAACTGGTTGTGAGTGAGGTGCTCATCATAGGGAAAATGAGTATCTAAATCAGCAGCGTGGATTTATAGAGGGGGGGGGGGGTTGAAGCATCACTTGTCTTAAGCCTCGCCGGGCTGGATAGATGACTCTTACAGTGTATGTAACATTTATTAGACGCTTTCGTACCAACACCTGTGGGCAAGATTCACGTAGCAGGTTAGGCAACTACTGTACGAACATGGTGGCCCAGATTAACGAAGTAGTTACTGCGCAAGCAGCTGTACGAAACTGGTTCATCCTTTTCTCAAACTTTGGCGGTTTTGTGTCACAATTATTAAACAGTTAATGAGTCCGAGCACCAAGAGGTGTTTATAACATAACACAGTTGATTGGGAAGTTTTCATGCTTGTAAACTGTTTAATAAATGTAAACAAAGTGTCAAGAATGAGGGAAGATGTACACGTTCGTAGAGTACGTTGTAACTGCTTCGTGGAATCTGCCCCGTGAAGTGTGCCTTTAGTTAGAGATATCTAGAGAGTATCAGTCCACACTAGGGGCAACTTGACTTGTGATAACTTGGTTCACAGGCTGTTGCTTGGTAGCACGGGCTTGCAGAGCGGCCCGCACTATTTCACTACAGCCTGGTAGTCCACGACTTGCTTGTAGGAACTTGTCCTAATGTTTCTAACTAATCTTGGACCCTTTCCTGCTAGTTTGACCTAAAATTCTATCCGTCAATCCGTATGCAACATTGGCACCCCCCCCCCCCTCACTTTCTGCTGGGTGATAGGGGGCAAAAAGAATTGAGGATCGGTGCCCAGATACCCTTCCCTGCAGGGTTCGATCCTGGGGGTGATATCGGTGGTGGGGCACGTGGGGCTGAGAGCTCTAATGAACACATCCACAAGGGCCGTGGCGAGGATTCGAACCTGCGTCCAAGAGGAGGTACACTGAGAGCTCTATATCCACTGAGAGCTCTATATCGTACACGGTATGGTCGCATGAACAAATCCACAAGGGCCGTGGCGAGGATTCGAACTTACGTCCGTAGTATGGTCGCATGTTTGTGCATCGGAGATAAGCACCTTCAGACGGGAGGTGCTTGTCAAATGAGGTTGAAAAATGATAGTTGTGTGAAAGTCTACAGCACAATTGGGCGGCTGTTCGGAATACCAATAATGCATCGAATACAAAAAAAATGAGGTCATGTGATGGGATCGAGCCCTCGGCCCCCCCTGGACTCTCCACCATGAGGTCCAGAGCAATCATACGCAGGTTCGATCCCAACGCGTTCTTCTGATGCTATTATTAACATATAATTAAATGCTCCGAAATAACCAATTTGTCCAGGAATTGTCCACAGTAGTAATTAGGACAAGAAGTGTCCGCCAGGGGGACACGTCAACAGGTGAGCCAGGACACAATGGATATAAATTGTGGGGTCTGACGGCTGAGTGGACAGCGCTGGGTATTCGTAGTCCTAAGGGTCTGGGTTCGATCTCCGGCGGAGGCGGAAACAAATGGGGAGAGTTTCTTTCACCCTGATGTTCCTGTCACCTAGCAGTAAATAGGTACCTGGGAGTTAGACAGCCGTTACGGGCTGCTTCCCGGAGATGTGTGTATGTATGGGAAAAAATCAGTTGATTGACGGTTGAGAGGGGAACCCAAAGAGCAAGAGCTCAACCCCCGCAAGCACAACTAGGTGAGTACAAATAGGTGAGTACTAATCCAGGTTGAGATTATTATCCTTGTCTTCATCTCAGGGTGACTTGCGCAGGTCTTGAGGGTGACTTGCGCAGGTCCTCAGGGTGACTTGCGCAGGTCCTCAGGGTGACTTGCGCAGGTCCTCAGGGTGACTTGCGCAGGTCCTCAGGGTGACTTGCGCAGGTCCTCAGGGTGACTTGGGAAACAAATCATAGAGCGCAACACAGTTCATAATAAAAATGCACTAAACCGCAATAGAAAATACAACAAATTCAGATACGAAAAGTCAGACAATTACAGGAAGAGAAGCAAGAATGAGAATTAAGTACATACTGAAGTACAGTTCCCCTCTTAAGTCTTAAGACGTGAAACGAAGAGGAGCAAAGAGGAAAGATATGAATTCAAATTCAAATATGTTTATTGAGATAAGCAAGAAATACATCTCAAAGGGATAGAGTAGCTTAGGCTATTTCTACCCCCACGAAAGATATGAAGAAGAGAGAGAGGGAGGATTCAATGAAGGATTAGCAGAGGGGTGGCTGGGGTGGGGGGGGGTGGGATGATGGTACCTTCACCCGAGATGGAAATGGGGGGGTAGGGGGGAGGTAAGGGGGTAGGGGGGAGGGGGGGGAGGGGTTATGAATGGCGGGCCGCGGGGATTCGAAGGGGATCAAAACAACAGCTGGGTAAACACCACGTGTGTCTTGAACCATTGGTCCCTATCTTGAGATGCAGAAAAGCATGATACAGTCTTACTAAGAATAGTACGAACAGTATTATATCATCATCATCATTATCATCATCATTATTATTATTATATTATTATTATTATTATTATTATTATTATTATTATTATGTTGGTTCGCTGTTATGTTTCTTATCGGTACATTTTTTGTTTTATACATACAAGAGTTGTTACAGTCTTGTACAGCCACTAGCACGCGTAGCGTTTCGGGCAGGTCCTTAATCTTAATTGTTAGTAGGAATACGACCTGCCAAATCGTTTAACAATCAGGTACCTATTTACTGCTGGGTGAACAGAGGCTATAGTTAAGGATTGGCGCCCAGTCAATCCTCCCCCGGCCAGGATACGAACCCAGGACAAAGCGAAACGCCAGGCGACTTGTCTTACCAACTACACCATGGGGACTGTAATTTTGATGCACGGGATCCTTTGATGTAGAATAGACCTGGGTAAATACTGGTTTGGAAACTGTGCTGGTAATTTTATGGATCAGATTACAAGGTGACATAATAGAAGTGGGATTACTGATTTGTAATGAAGGTAACAAGCAAAAACAAAGTTATTAATAGATGGATATATGAATGAATTATTTATGATGACTAACTCAAAGTCTTAATATAACAAAGCAATTAGGAACAATAGTGATTAATAAAATGATTAATAAAAAACTATAATTTAAGCAATAAAACATGGACAGTAAGTAAAAACAAAAATAAGTTATTTAGTAAGGTTCGTACGTCGCTTTTTGCAGGTGTGGTTTCTTATTATTCTGTGCACACCTCTGGTACCACACATCTTGGGGCATGAAGGACCTAAGCGCCTGTGGCCTAAGTGCTAACTTTATTCCCTTGAGGTTCAACTTTGAGGCACTTACCTCAAGCTCACGTCGAGTGCCTCTCTGCTCTTAAAATGGAGTGTCTTTTGAGTTGGAAAGAATCGAAATGTATTTAATATCGCCTTCAATAAGTCAACTGATGCCTTCATCAGTTACTGTCTGAATCATACAATTGGTGCCTCTATCAGTTCCTTGTTGCATAAACTGCTGCATTCAACGTCCTCGGGTTTGGTTGCAACCTGCGGCCTCATGACTGAGGCTTCTGTTGTCTGCTGCGCTCACCAAACCCTCGGCCAGTATTTTATTAAGCATTTACGCAACGAAACCCATACATCTCTCTTGCTCATGACAGCTTTGTTTGCATTATTAAGCAGTTTACGATTTCGAAAATAAACAACACAAAGTTATTATTGTTATAAAGAACATTTCGGAGCTCATAAACTGTTCAGTGAATGTAAGGAAAAGTGAAATAATTGATGATAGATGTACAGGTTTCGTAAGTGGTGGCGTAAATACTTGGGGGATCTTGGTAGGTAATGGTACGCTTTCAACATTCAACGTACGCTTGGTAGGTACGTACACTTTCAACAGCTAAACGCAACAAAATACAGGCGATGAGTCACAATAACGTGGCTAAAGTATGTTGACCAGACCACACACTAGAAGGTGAAGGGACGACGACGTTTCGGTCCGTCCTGGACCATTCTCAATGGTCCAGGACGGACCGAATTCTCCCATTGAGAATGGTCCAGGACGGACCGAATTCTCCCATTGAGAATGGTCCAGGACGGACCGAATTCTCCCATTGAGAATGGTCCAGGACGGACCGAAACGTCGTCGTCCCTTCACCTTCTAGTGTGTAGTCTGGTCAACAAGAAAATACACGCATTGAAGGGCTAAAATCCTTGGGTGTCGGGCACTAAAGCCGATAGTCGACTCCGCCTCACTAGGCACCCTGGTCTTAAATACTCAGCAGGCGGCGTCGTCTCAAGAGACAGTGTCACCTAAATAGGCGGTATCACCTGAGAGGTGACCTTTATATTCTTGCTGCCTGTGTATTGAGCGCTCACTCAAGACACCTTTGAGAGAGCACCTTCATCCTGCTTCATTGTCTGTGGCAGCTTCTTGTCTGCTGTGTAGTCTGCTGTGTCTGTGGCAGCTTCTTGTCTGCTGTGTCTGTGGCAACTTCTTGTCTGCTGTATTTGCAGCAGCTTCTTGTCTGCTGTGTAGTCTGCTCAGTTTGTGGCAACCAATTATCTTCATCTCCCATTTGATTCCTTGTGTCCGGCTCCCTGTTCCCCCACACCTAATTCATTACTTTGCACTTGCGTTAAACTCCATCTAAACATTCTCTATATATATATATATATATATATATATATATATATATATATATATATATATATATATATATATATATATATATATAATATATATATATTAGTATATTTTGGTAGCAGTCTTTCCTGTAGACATATGTTATTAAATATGACCGAAAAAGTAAGATTAATAATTCTAACACGAATTTCTCAATTTTCCTTATGTTTGTTTTTACTGATGACGGTAAATTAAAAATCAATTCTCCAAAATTCATTCTTTATTTCTTAGTCTGACGCGACACTTGAGCGCGTTTCGTAAAACTTATTACATTTTCAAAGACTTTAGTTACACACAGAACAACTATAACTGAACAGAGTTTAAATACCTGCATTTGGGTGAGGTGACATGTTACAATGGTTTGGGGTGAGGTGAGAACAAACACAGAACACGTGTCGCGTCAGACTAAGAAATAAAGAATGAATTTTGGAGAATTGATTTTTAATTTACCGTCATCAGTAAAAACAAACATAAGGAAAATTGAGAAAATTCGTGTTAGAATTATTAATCTTACTTTTTCGGTCATATTTAATAACATATATATATTATATATATATATATATATATATATATATATATATATATATATATATATATATATATATATATATATATATCTTGGTGTCTTCCTCTGTCTTAATCTTTCTAATTATATTTGCATCATCGGGAAACATGGAGAGGAAGGAGTCTATTCCCTCTGCACAATCATTTACATATATAAGAAATGGTGTAGATCCGGGTACCGAACCCTGTAGGACTCTGCTATCTTGCCACCTGGAGACCTCACCCTTCGCAGTGACTCGCTGTCTTCTGTTGCTTAGGTACTCCCTTATCAACTGGAGCACCTTCCCCGTTACTCCAACTTATGATTCACTGTGTCAAGTGCTGTGTATGTATGTGCATGTGTACACGTTTATGTGCGTGTGTGTATGCGTATTTGTGTGTGTGTGTGTGTGTGTGTACATGAGAGAGTACGAGTACAGGCTACAGATCTTGTCTCAACTGTATTTCGTGAAACCAGTCGAAGCAGACCTAATGCAGTTTGTTATGGTCATTAGGAGGGAGCGAGTCAGCGCCTGATGAGGTTTGGCTGAGTTTGGCTCGTGTATTATTGGCCAATTTGCATAGTTAAAATCCACACGGGAACAGGCCCCTGCGTCGCTACTCTACAGCACACACGGAGCACACGGTGACAGGCAAGTAACTACATCAAACCAGAATTAAGAGAATGAATAAAATATTAAGAGAACGAAGAAAAAATTAAAGAATGAAACAAAAATCAACGAACAAAAAATGAGTTTAAAAAGAAGAAAAAGTTTTATACCAACCCTGCCTCACAAGTCTTTCCCAGTGCCGGATATATATATATAATATATATATATATATATATATATATATATATATATATATATATATATATATATATATATATATATATATATATATATATATATATATATATATATATATATATATATATATATCTGAAAACTCACACCCCAGAAGTGACTCGAACCCATACTCCCAGGAGCAACGCAACTGGTATGTACAGGGATGCCTTAAACCACTTGACCATCACGACCGGACATAAGGAAGTGATAGCCGAGGCTATATGAACCACTTCCCGCCGGCACCTGGATGGTTATCTTGGGCATAGCATTTTATCAAATCACCTCATTTTTTGGGGCAACACGTGAGGAACACAAATGCAAACAAGCCTGAATGGTCCCCAGGACTAGATACAACTGAAAACTCACACCCCAGAAGTGACTCGAACCCATACTCCCAGGAGCAACGCAACTGGTATGTACAGGGATGCCTTAAACCACTTGACCATCACGACCGGACATAAGGAAGTGATAGCCGAGGCTATATGAACCACTTCCCCGCCGGCACCTGGATGGTTATCTTGGGCATAGCATTTTATCAAATCACCTCATTTTTTGGGGCAACACGTGAGGAACACAAATGCAAACAAGCCTGAATGGTCCCCAGGACTAGATACAACTGAAAACTCACACCCCAGAAGTGACTCGAACCCATACTCCCAGGAGCAACGCAACTGGTATGTACAGGGATGCCTTAAACCACTTGACCATCACGACCGGACATAAGGAAGTGATAGCCGAGGCTATATGAACCACTTCCCCGCCGGCACCTGGATGGTTATCTTGGGCATAGCATTTTATCAAATCACCTCATTCACCTCAGGCTTGTTTGCATTTGTGTTCCTCACGTGTTGCCCCAAAAAATGAGGTGATTTGATAAAATGCTATGCCCAAGATAACCATCCAGGTGCCGGCGGGGAAGTGGTTCATATAGCCTCGGCTATCACTTCCTTATGTCCGGTCGTGATGGTCAAGTGGTTTAAGGCATCCCTGTACATACCAGTTGCGTTGCTCCTGGGAGTATGGGTTCGAGTCACTTCTGGGGTGTGAGTTTTCAGTTGTATCTAGTCCTGGGGACCATTCAGGCTTGTTTGCATTTGTGTTCCTCACGTGTTGCCCCAAAAAATGAGGTGATTTGATAAAATGCTATGCCCAAGATAACCATCCAGGTGCCGGCGGGGAAGTGGTTCATATAGCCTCGGCTATCACTTCCTTATGTCCGGTCGTGATGGTCAAGTGGTTTAAGGCATCCCTGTACATACCAGTTGCGTTGCTCCTGGGAGTATGGGTTCGAGTCACTTCTGGGGTGTGAGTTTTCAGTTGTATCTAGTCCTGGGGACCATTCAGGCTTGTTTGCATATATATATATATATATATATATATATATATATATATATATATATATATTTAGAAGCATATTCTCACCCAGTGGATACTATTTACACCTAATACATCAAACAAACAGTATAACCTGTAAGCGTTACGCTGATTGGTCGTCGGAATAAGGAGAATAATGATTGGCTGACGGTAAGATACCTAATACTTGCTGGTTAGCGATACGAGCCGTGTTGCTGATTCTGGTATGGAGATGCTGATTGGATAAAAAAATATATAATACTAAATTGATGATTATATGACACTTAATGCTGATTGGTTGACGTTATGCAAATTAGTTTGTTGGTTGGTCGAAAAAGAGTAAATGCTTGTTGGTTCAGAGTTTAATGATGAAAGTTCGTTAGTGCTTTATAAAGTTGATGGAGAGCTCATTATAGCATACAATCACAGTAATTATGATGATAATGATGATATGGTGGAGTGAGGCGTGTAGTGGTGGTGGTGGTGGTAGTGGTGGTGGTGGGGGGGGGTCCGTATGTACTCATTCCACCCCTCTCAGTACTATATGCACAGTAACTTACAATTCACGTCACCACGGCACTGTTTACACACTGATATATCATTAAGACATTACGGGCTCACCATAGCCCGTGCTACTTGAAACTTGTTGTTCTGAGTACCTTATCTTGTGAGTAGCTGAATCTAAACATAACTATAAGCCACAGTGTAGCAAATACGCGTTACTTAAATAAAAAATTTGACCATACAATTATCATTCTCTGACGCGCAGAACAGGAGACCTTCTTTGTCATAATATTAACGACGATGGCTTCTATTAGGAACTAATAATAGCTAATAATGATAACTTATAATAACAATTATCAATGATAGTAACGAACAATGACAGTCATTAACGGTGACAGTGACTAACGAAGATAGTCACTGTTTATCTAAGATGATAAACAACCGCAGTGCCTAATAACGCTTACAATTAATAATACCTAAATAACGATGACTATGATAAATAACTACTAATAGTGTCAAGACTAATAATAGTAATCAGTGCATGATAGGACTGCTTCATATACAGCAATAAAACCCTGGTAGGCCCACTTCTAAATTTGGTATCTAGGCCGCTTCCTACAACGGATAGCAAGCCTGAAGCATCTTCAAATTGTACTACGATTATTGAGACAATAAAATACATCTCAAAACGAGATAGAGTACATAAGAACATAAGAACAAGGTAACTGCAGAAGGCCTATTGGCCCATACGAGGCAGCTCCTATCTATAACCACCCAGTAGCTTAGGCTATTTCTACCCTCTCCAAGCCTCGTCACCTGAGGCTTCGTAAACACCATATTTGCAGGCTGATGCTCACCTGCGTACTTACGGGCTATTCATGCCCGTGCCACCTCTTGGGTGGCTTAATCTTTATCAATCAATCACCTGCGTATACAACCAATTAATTACAGACAATATATTCATTTATGCATTCGCTGTCAGGGATAACATTTGCAACCGATGGATTTGTGGGTTCATCAATATGCGCTCTAAACTCTTTCATTCAAATATGTATTTATTATAGATAATTTTATTATTATTATTGTTATTGTTGTTGTAAACTCGAGATTTGTTGTGCCCAAGTTTTGTCATTACATGAAATATTTTTTATTTCATCAAAATATCATCATAGGAATTGTTATATATGGTGATTTAAAACTTGCTGGGGAGAAATAATGGTCGAGTGGTTAAGGGATCCTGTACGCCAGCAGAGTGCTCCTGGCAGTATGGGTTCGAGTCACTGCAGGGGTGTGATATATATATATATATATATATATATATATATATATATATATATATATATATATATATATATATATATATATATTACTAAAATGAAAGTAAAAATATTTTGAATATTTGCAGGAATTCGAAATGCGGCGTGAAGATTTTACAGTCGAACATGCTAACCACTGCGCCACGAGCAGGTCAGAAAAGTCAGAACCAGAGAACCACAAAGGTTCGACAAGAGCTGTGAGAGGTCGTC
>WNGS01159612.1:4347684-4357777 GCA_020271785.1 Procambarus virginalis
CATTGAATGTGTTTTAACAGTGAGACAAATAAGAAGCAAAATAAGAAATATTCAGGCACAGGCAGAGGTGCCGAGGAGAGGAATAATGAATGAGGGAAGTCAAACCATGCAACACTACAGGTGTGTGAGTCAAAACATCAACATTTCACTTATGGTAAAAGGAGAAACACTTGGAGTGACTGTGTACATGCGGCTCAGGCTTGGGTACAAATATTACTGGGAATATGTGATAGGTGTTCATGATAATGACACGAAGTGTAAACTATGTGGTATGTTAAGGTCTCACACCCTTGCCCATTATGTTCTTGATTGTCCCTTGATTAATGTATATAAAACACGGAGATAAGGACTGTTCCTGAACAAATAGTCTGGATGTGTCACAACGGAAAGGTTGATGATATTCTGGAGTGATATAAGAATTTTGCACCAAGACTAATCTTTTGTTGAATTATCTGCATGTCTCCTGCAAATTGTCTATACAGTATACCTAGGTCATAAAAGTATTTGTTGTGTACGTCTGATACCATACTACTTGTGTAAAGGAGGAAATGTATATGTTTATCTCTCAGAATGTTTGGTAATATGTTTATTGTTTGTGATGTGTGTCTATGTATGTATTAACACGATGTACTGAACGGGGTGAGAATAGCTTGAGCTGCCTCATCCTTTGTGTGTATTTTACCTCAATAAACTTATTTCAATTTCAATTTCAGTTGGGTGGTGTGGAGCAAGACTAGTAACTGTGTGACTCACCATAGATGTAAAGTGCCTTGTATAGTGACTGTTGTGAGCCTCTTGTTGAATCACTTGTGATTAAAAACGATTTTGATGTGTATATGTTTGTGTAAATGATTGTGATATTATTTCCGGTCGGCCGAGCGGACAGCACACTGTGACTTGTGGTTCAATCCCAGGCGCCGGCGAGAAACAATGGCAAAGTTTCTTTCACCTATGCCCTGTTACCTAGCAATAAAATAGGTACCTAGGTGTTAGTCAGCTGTCACGGGCTGCTTCCTGGGGGTGGAGGCCTGGTCAAGGACGGGCCGCGGGGACACTAAAGCCCCGAAATCATCTCAAGATAATCTCAAGATAACTCAAGAAGCCCCCGGGACGGGTATGGGGTGCATAATAAAGAAAGAATTAATCATCAGCGTACGGATGTTATACGTTATAAGGTGCGTATATAAGGCGGGTATACGCAGCGTACGGGCATAATACGCGGCGTAGTGAAGAAGTAACATTACTTCTCTAGTATCCCGGAGGAACTTCGCCCAGGCCAGTAGGATGGCCGGCCAGGTGGTGCACTCCAGGAGAGAAAGTGGAACTTGTATATAAGAGTTTCCGGTTGCGTAAATTGGTTATGAGTTTTTTTGTGTGTGTGTGTAATTGTATCAACCCAACCTACCCTGGCTTTGTGCCCTGGAGAGGCCACTCCAGACCGACAACCAGAGCGCAACTCATGGATGCCTATTATTATATACAACCGGCGTATGTATGGACCTGCTGCATGGGTGACAGCTTCTGTGCCGTATGAACCTACCCTGGCTTTATGCCCTGGAGAGGCCACTCCAGACCGACAGCCAGAGCGCAACTCCATAGTCTCCTGAGACTGATAGATAACTACTACTAATCGTCTAGGGCGGGCTTCAGCTCAGGAGTCCCACCTTTCAATCACCAAATTATTACAGTGGCTTACGTTGTTCTTGCTTCGGATACCTCCCTCTTGTAGATCATTTCACCCAACACGTCTAATTGCTAATACGTCGCATTTTGTTACGGAGTGACAACTCTAGAGAACGGACTGAGTATGCCGATGAGCTTAGTAAGATTGATTGATGAAGATTAAGCCACCCAAGAGGTGGCACGGGCGTGAATAGCCCCGTAAGTGGTGGCCCTGTTGAGCCATTACCAGTATCAAGAGATGATACTGGAGATCTGTGGAGGTGCGACTGCACCCTGCGTGACGGGAGATGTCTCCCGTGTACGGGTACATGTGAAGGCGTGTGTATGTACGGATCCATGTGAGTTCGTATGAATATATGTGTATGTGTATGTGCTTGTGTATGAACGTGTGCGTACTCGTGTACCCATGTGTTTGTGTGTACACCAAAATGTACACACACACAAACAAAGCCTGGGCGAGCGAAAGATACAAATATATGAGTCAAACAATAAGCGGGAGGCACTCTCCGCGACGGGAGAGTGCCGCTCTGCCACGCTAATTAGCAACAGGTAATTACTTCTGTCCAGGTGAAAGGTAAGCGAGGTCCGCCGTGGCCAGACGAGGTCAGTTGACTCCTTTTGTAATGTCTCATGCCTCGGGCCAGGTATGGCTCCCGGTAAATGGCGGAACACGTTCCAAGTAGCACGGGCTATGGTGAGCCCGTAGTGGACCTACCTGGCACAGGAGCGGTGGGGTGACTGGTTAATGATGACGAGCGTCTATAATGCCCTGTAGAGCTGACGACACGATGCAACACGACGCAGCTCCTCACTGTATACTGACCTTGTTGTTGTTGTTATAGATTCAGCTACTCGGAACAGGTTCCAAGTAGCACGGGCTATGGTGAGCCCGTAGTATACTGACCTTAAGGTGCTGTATACTGTGGTGGGAGGTGTGTAGAGGCTTCTCACGTTGTGAATACCTTCCCTCAGTAATGTGACCTTACTGTGTTGCATAGTGACCTCGACAATGTTATATGTGCGTGTTTGCAACATGACACGCTTTCATTAGCGCGGTCTTACGCCACACTGAGCTGCAATACTCTCATTGCAGTTCGTTCACTTGATTTGCCACAACCCACCAAATGCAGGCTGCTAAACAAACAACTTGAAACGCACGAAATCAAGCCTCCGCCCCCCGAAACTACCCTAACAAACCTAACCTAACCTGACCTGACCTAACCTAACCTGACCTGACCTAGCCTAACCTGACCTGACCTAACCTAACCTAACCTGACCTGACCTAACCTGACCTGACCTAACCTAACCTAACCTGACCTAGCCTAACCATATAAAACGTGGGTAATTGTGAGTCGCTACTTTGCACAGTACTTTGTAATTTGCACGTTGGGTGGACCATTCCGTACAAAATGCGACGTATTAGTTAAGAGGACGGGTTGGTGGATGTGTGCTCGGGGTTATGGACAAATCGTACACAAAACGATTACAAAAAAATCTCTTAAAACCGTATGTATCGTCAGGGTATTATTTATTAAATGAACAAATCCACAAGGGCCGTGACGAGGATTCGAACCTGCGTCCGGGAGCATCCCAGACACTGCCTTAATCGACTGAGCTACGACAGGGTTAAAAAGAGTTGAAACCGAAGTTCTACTGAACTTACTGGATCCCGTAGCCTCTCTTCATGTCCATAGTCCGCCTTAGTATAAAGGCGTCCTGTTTCTGTCAACTGGAATTATACAATACACAAGTGTCTCAAGGCAGTTCTTATGTTGGCCAACATATGTTGACATATGCCGCTGATGATATCTTTTTGATGTGGACCTCTGGGGACAGGTTCGGTGTGATATCAACCCCCAGATCTTTCTCTCTATTTGACTCTTGCAGGATTTCACCTTCCAGATGGTACCTTGTATTCAGCCTCCTGCTCCCTTCGCCTAATTTCATTACTGTACACTTTCCTGAGTTAAACTTTAGTAGCCATTTTCTAGACCATTCCTCCAGTTTGTCCAGGTCGTCCTGTAGTCTGTGTCTCTTCATCTGTCTTGATTCTTCTCATAGTTTTTGCATCATCAGCAAACATTGAGAGGAATAAGTCTGTACCCTCTAGAAGATCATTTACATATAATAAACAGGATTGGTCCAAGTACAGAGCCCTGTGGAACCTCGCTGGTGACATCTCTCACTCTGATGCCTCCCCCTCTCACAGTTACTCGCTGTTTCCTGCTGCTTAGATACTCCCTTATCCACTGGATCACCTTATTCCTGCCTGTTTGTGTGTGTGTTATTGTATTATATTACATAGTTACTGATCTTGTTAAAACAATGACAAATAAATCAATCAATCAAACGAATGACTGACACTGTGTTGTTAAAAGCCTCATTCAAACTGCTTCTGTGGATACCGCTCCCCCTCTCACTTCTCCCCTTCCCTTGTCTTCACCCCCTACCACTTCCATATATTCACCCCTACCTAAACTGCCACCCTTCTCTCTATACCACCTTCCACCCCCCTCTCCCTCCTCAACCACCACCACACCTCACAACACTGCGAAACATTCTGCCTTCCCTCCTCGCCAACATCCTTTCAACATCCACACACAATAACTAGGAAAGAGCACAACAATTTAAACTCATCCCCAAACCCGTTTTCAAAGGCTCAACCCACGAGGGATGACACTGGAAGCTTATTAACTCCCTTAATCCCCGTCTGGACGACACTAATACCCTCACCCACCTCATTTTCCTAATGAAAGATTGTTCAGAAGATATATATATATATATATATATATATATATATATATATATATATATATATATATATATATTATGGCTCTCAGCTATGTTATATTTTATATTATTTTATTTAACGATTAATAGTTTTATATGAATTATTAAATTTCATGACATTTGTATGACTGCAGTTTTTTTTTTTTTTTTGGGGGGGGGGGGTGTCAACATATTTTGTGTCATGAACATATTTTGTCTGACAAGGCAGAAACGAGAGTGCAAATATTGCAAATCTTGCAAATCACATAATAGATGTACCGTCTTACGTGTATAATAAATAATGTTGGTTTACTATATAAATTACTATCCAAAGCCCTTAATAATTTCCTCTCTTTCCCCCAGGTCTTCTCACGAGGGGAGTTTAGGGGGTAGTGGTTTGCAACCCGTCCTCGCAAATTCGTATAGTCAATATTGACTTATTAAATAAGTGCATAGGTGACATACTTAACATAATAGTTTCCCTTGAAAATCTTCATAGAAAACACCGACCTTACCTAACCTACTTAGTATGTTAAGATAAGCATCTTATTGCTTCGTAATTACTATTATTACCTAACCTATACCTATAATAGGTTAAGTAACAATTGTAATTACGAAGCTATAATATGCTTATTTTGACATACTAAGTAGGTTAGGTAAGGTCGGTGTTTTCTATGAAGCTTTTCAAGGGAAACTATTATGTTTAGTATGTCACCTATGCAGGTAACTAACAAGTCAATATTGACTATACGAATTTGCGAGGACGGGTTGTGGTTTGAACAGACGGGGTAAGAATAGCTTGAGCTACCTCATCCATTTGTGGGTATTTATACCTCAATAAACTTATTTGAATTTGAATTTTGAACGGGGCGTTATAGCCGTTAACACCTCGGGCGGGTACGTTCAAATGGTACCCCAAGGCGCCTTTTCCCAGTGCTCTGATGGTACTGTTTTTAGCCCGTGATAAAACTATATATATACGTTTATAAGCTTATTATGAAACACTCATAGTTTACCGGATCACCAGGACATATCTAAAACGTCCCAGCGTCGCCAGTGTTGAAAGAACAGATTAATCATTGTCAAACTGTGACGGATGACTTCTGGCGGCGGAGTACCATCCACCACAGATTATCGGAGATTGGTGCAGACATCGGCCAGTTTAATCTTGCTCGTAAACTCGCCTTTATCGTGGAACAAGACCCAGCTGATGCCTCTAATTACTCCATCCCCGATTCCCACCTAATGAGGGAGCTGGGTGGTCCTAGTTAAAACCTCCACGTGCCTAAAGTAGGCATAGGATAGGCCTAGTTCGTAGTGTGAGTGATAGACCTAATGTGTAATGCATGAATTGGATAGGGCTAACCAGAAGCGTAAGAATTCAAACAACGCAGCTATCCTATTGAGTCCGATAGGTTAGATTAGGTACACGGTGCTTCTGCAGTTTAAAGGGATTGGGTACGGTGCCTCTCTAGCTTAAAGGGATTGGGTACGGTGCCTCTCTAGCTTAAAGGGATTGGGTACGGTGCCTCTCTAGCTTGAAGGGATTGGGTACACGGTGCCTCTCCAGCTTAAGGGGATTAGGTACGGTGCCTCTCCAGCTTGAAGGGATTGGGTACACGGTGCCTCTCCAGCTTATGATGGTTGATGTGGCACTTGATTGTGGTAGCGTTCCGGGCCAGGGATTCCGGTCAGGGATAGGTGTGTGTGTGTGTGTGTGTGCGTGTGTGTGTGTGTGTGTGTGTGTGTGTGTGTGTGTGCGTGCGTGTGTGTGTGTGTGTGTGTGCGTGTGTGTGTGTGTGTGTGTGTGTGTGTGTGTGTGTGTGTGTGTGTGTGTGTGTGTGTGTGTGTGTGTGTGTGTGTGTGTGTGTGCGCGCGTGTGCGCGTGTGCGTGTGTGTTTGTGTGTTGCTGGCGTCTGTATGGTCGTATGAGTTTTGTTGTTGTTATAGATTCAGCTACTGGGAACCAAAAGTTCCAGGTAGCACGGGCTATGGTGAGCCCGTAGTCGTATGAGCGTCAGTGTGAGCACATATACTGTATATGGACGGTGAAAATAACCATTTTCTCCAATTCCTTCCCCCCGTCCCATCCCTAATCCTTATCCTGACCCCTTCCAAGTGCTATATAGTCATAAGGGCTTGGATTGATTGATTGATGAAGATTAAGCCATCCAAAAGGTGGCACGGGCATGAATAGCCCGTAAGTGGTGGCCCTTTTGAGCCATTGCCAGTATCATTAGATGATACTGGAGATCTGTGGAGACAAAACTGCACCCTGCGTGACGGGAGATGTCTCCCATGCAAAAGGGCTTGGCGCTTACCCCTTGATAGTTCTCTTCCCTTCCCATTACATAATTCCCAGGACAGACTAAAGTGGTTTAAACAGTTCCTGCCCCTCACCTGTGTCGCCCTAAAACCAGTCCTATTAAACGAAGCCTTATGCCTCATCAGATAAAGAATCATTAATGCCTTTTACCTCATTTAGAATCGATGATAAATTTAGCTTCTAAATCTAAATCAAGATTATACTTTATCAAATGATATTGGTTAACATGTTATGATTATGACTTTTCTGGTAAATAATGTTCTCTATAATTAAGTTATACACAATTAAATACTCTTTTATAAGTTTTTGAATTTGAAATAAAAAGTCAAATACAAAAATGATTTGAAAACAGAATATATTGCACTTACAAATGACGATGGAATATACAACTTTTATGGACGTGTGATTGGCTAGGCATTGTAAATATANTTTAAAGAGTATGTCTACAATTTTAAAAACATACAACCAGGTGAGTGCATTTACTGTGGCGTTTGAAGTTCAGTTTGTAGTTTATGCCTAGACCTACACATATTTTACCTCTGTTAGGCTCTCCAATTGGATATGTTTATTTTTTAATCTATTTCGTGATTTATTTCCAAAATGCAGTATACCTTGTCAGTGTATATTTATTTCTGATTGTTACCCACATATACTTTGTGATTGTGGCATTTGTTGTTGTTTCAAAAGTTAGGATGTGTAGTTGAGAAGATTAGTTGCTAAGATTAATATACATTATATAATAAACAATGTATATATATATATACAGTATATACATACATTAATTTTGTCAGGGAGAGGCAGCCTTTTGTATACAAATACTTTAGGCTTGTATTGAAGTCTCCCCAATGTCAAATTACTGACAATTCCAATAGGCAACCCCACGGGAGTTTCCTAACTCCCGGATACATATTTAACAGATCGGGAATCAGTACATTGAAAGAAATTGAAAACTCCAAATATGTGCAATAACCCTGAATTCCGCTCGTCATATTTCCAATAGTCATCGTATTTTGAAAACTGCAGATCAATTTAGGCAAAATAAAATAAAAATAAAGGCTGGGTCCAAGAGCTAACAGCTCGATACAACAGGCAAATAGTAAATACTGCTAGGTGAAGAGAGGCATCAGTTGGAAGGAATTGTACCCAAGTACATCTGTCCCGCCCAGGATTCGAATCCGAGATTCCCGATTTTAAGACGAGAATGGACGCAATTGTACCGCAATGACCCCACCTTGGTAGGTCATTGATGATTGGGTATAAAGTGAGGCCCCTGAGGAACATCAGTTATTGTTGTTAGTTATAGATTAAGCTACTCGACACGGGCTATGGTGAGTCCGTAACTTACCTGGCACAGGAGCGGGGCAAGAAGCACGGGCTATAGCGAGCCTCTAGAGGAACATCAATATTGATTGACATATAGAGTGTCGTTCACGTCGGCTTCCTGTCCCCGTCGTGGCCATTAGGTAGATGGTGGCCCTTGGGTCAGTTAGTTATCATTGAAACAAAATCGAATGTATTAAAGAATAACCCCTTATTTTATAGTCATGATAAACTTTATTATAGACAATAGTGTAAAATGCCTGTATTCATTCAACAAATTAGGTGCATGTATTTAGTGTTTGAGGTAACTTAATACCGGTTATGTATTATTAACAGAAACAAATGGGCAAAGTTTCTTTCACCCTGAATGCCCCTGTTACCTAGCAGTAAATAGGTACCTGGGTGTTAGTCAGCTGTCACGGGCTGCTTCCTGGGGGTGGAGACCTGGTCGATGACCGGGCCGGGGGACACTAAAAAAAAAAAGCCCGAAATCATCTCAAGATAACCTCAAGATTATCGAATGAAAATAAAATGAAGTAATATTAGTTCCCCATGTTGACCTATTTTCTACGGTGCGACTCTCGACTATTATAGAAAACGTTGTTTTGTGTAACTTCTGCCTTGGACGTACACTTGGCATTATTTCCCTCTTGATGTGTAAATTACCTGAGTTTACCTGAGAGCCACTAACACCGACCACTAACTTACTGGCCTCGACGAGGACAGGAAGCCGGCGGCGTGTCGAAGGTCCCCCCTATATGCCCAGGTGATCTTTTCCAAATGTACTTTAAATGTTAACAGAGTTTTGGCATTTGCAGCTTCGGCGGGTAGGCAGTTTATAACCCTATGGGTGCAAAAGCATCTCCTGTTCTCAGTCCTATATTGTGGCTTGGTTGAAAACGTTGATCTTTGTTTGTGTTACATCGGACCTTTTGAAGACATTTTCCAAATTATTCAGTATTTTAAATTTTCAATGAGATCCGCCCTGTCATGCCTGGTTTGTTGTTAGCCCTGTGGCCCTCAACCGTTCCTGGTACCTGAGTTGACTTTGTTCTAGACTGATTTTGTTGCCGGTGTTGCACTTTTTCCAGAGCACCTATGTCCTTCTGAAGATGAGGTCTTCGTGCTTGGATGCAGTAAAAAAAAATCCAAATGGGGGGGGGGGCACCAGAGATTTATACAATCGACTTGAAAATGGTCCAAGACGGACCGAAACGTCGTCGTCTCCTCATCTTCTGATCTGTGGTCTAGTCTTCGCTGAATCACAACTTTATTTTCCTTAAAATCAAAGGACCGCTTTACTATTCCAAGTGTTTGGTAAGCATTTTTTGACAGCTGCCCCTACCTGCTGTACAACTTTCACTGAGTGGGGGATTTTGCCTCCCAGGTCCTTGTCTTCATCAATCTTCTGTAATGTAATGTTATTAATTTGGTAGTTGTGGCGTGGCTTGTTATGCCCCACATGCAGGGTCTTGCATTTGTCAATATTTAAAAGCATTTGCAATTCATCTGACCATTTGTGGAGCTTAAGTAGATCTCTTTGTAAGGCTTCAACATCATTATCATTTCCCACTTTACCATAAATCTTTGTCATCTGCAAATTTGATGATGTGGTTTGTAATATTCTCATCTATGTCATTGATGTATTGTTCAAAGTCAGGTTTATACCAGACTTTATCCAAACTCGGGTTTATACCAGACTTTATCCAAACTCGGGTTTATACCAGACTTTATCCAAACTCGGGTTTATGCCAGACTTTATCCAAACTCGGGTTTATACCAGACTTTATCCAAACTCGGGTTTATACCAGATTTTATCCAAACTCGGGATTATACTTGACTTTAAATAAAGTCAGGTTTATACCTGACTTAAAGTCAGGTATATTTATATCTGACTTTATTCAGTCAGGTTTATACATGACTTTATTCAGTCAGGTTTATATCTGACTATTCAACCTGACCAAACTGAATAAAGTCAGATATAAACCTGACTTT
>WNGS01159612.1:4358792-4381292 GCA_020271785.1 Procambarus virginalis
GTATAGGTACTCAGGAGCTAATCAGCTTGTTGTGTGGTTACATCCTGAACAGGGTCTGTAATTCGGCCTTGCGATAAACGCCAAACATTTATAAAATAAATAAATAAATAAATAAATATGTTTATTCAGGAAAGGTACATACATAGAGAGATTTTACATAAGTGGATAATTTATAGATAGAGCTAGTAACATACAATGCCTAAAGCCACTATACGCAATGCGTTTCGGCAAGAAAACATTATTATCTAAAACTTAGTACTAATTGGACAAAAAGAATAAAATGGTTCGAGAACAGATCAAATAAAGTACAAAAAAAAGGGGGGGAACATGACTGAAAAGCAGCACAAATACAATATGGTTTATACAACAGCGTTAATAAAAAAAAAATAAGACATGGGTTTGACAATAGAGGGGTAAGTAGGTTACAGGGAGTTTAACACGTAGTGTTTAGTTTTAATCTTAACTTGGATTGAGAGAGGTACAGTCATTTAGACATGATTGGGAAGGTCATCCACATCCTGGGTCCCTTGACTTGTAGAGCCATTTCTAGTTTGGATTAAGTAGTACTCTTGGAATATCAAAACTATTTATTTCTGGTGTGTGGCTCATGGTGTCTGTTACAGCTGTTCAATGAAAGCTGGGTTTGAGTGTCAGGCATTGGCATTACACAGTTCAGCGTTTTTATATATGTATAATACACATGAGAGAATGTGCAGTGACTTAATATCTAACATATTGAGAGATTTGAGTTGGGGTACCGAGTGATGTCTGGGGCCAGAGTTGGATATTGCTCTAATAGCTTTGTGTTGAGTAATTAGAGGACGTCACTGCTAAGTGAACAGAGGCATTAGGTGAAAGGAAATCTGTCCAACCATTTTTATCCCACCCGGGATTCGAACCCGAATTCTCGTTTAATTGTGCGTCGAAACAAATCTGACTGTACTACCGGATATAAGGAAATGTATATGTTTATCTCTCAGAATGTTTGGTAATATGTTTATTGTTTGTAATGTTTGTAATGTGTGTATATGTATGTATGAACACGATGTACTGAACGGGGTGAGAATAATAGCTTGATCTGCCTCATCCCTTTGTGTGTATTTTACCTCAATAAACTTATTTCAATTTCAACTGCATATATACATTTTTTATGTCCTTTGTACAGACCTGTTAAGCATATAGTTCAGTGATTTATTGATCAACCACAGAAGGTGATTGTAGTATTTTCTAAATGGTAATCTGGTCGTGTACGTACGTACGACCGAAAGCGACGCACGGCGAACGCACTCCAACTACCCCCACAAAACAAGACTGGCTGAATCACACAGCACTGAGGGAACACGTTCTAAGGGACAGCGAGAGTCTACACCGTCCCTACCCCCTTTTCTGCAGGGTTGTGGATGAGCCAGTCATCCCATCCACGCCAGGGAGGAGGACAAAGGAAATGTGAAGCGATTGTAAGGTGGTTGTACTCACCGACGCTCGACCCTCCCTGCCACCGTGCAGCGTGGGCGTTGGGAAGTCACTGGTGCGTCCCTGGCATTGTTCGCGATGGTTGGGCGCCTCCCTAGTCCTGCTGGAGGGGCGAGGGGGGAGGGAGAAGGGGAAGGACAGGAAGAGGGAGGGAAGTGGCTCCCTCGCTTTTCTGTTTGAGGGTGTTGGGGGGGGAGGGGAGTTGAGGGGTGGCATGCCTCCCGGCCTCGGCTTGAACAAGGGGTGAGGACGGAGCTGATGGGTGGCAAATAGGGGGTGATGGACTGTCCCCATCATTAACGACGGAACGAGGATTAGAGAGGCGTGGCAGGACTTCCTAAGATAGCGGCGGGAAGGAGAGTATTGACCAAGTTGTGCTTGAGGGGGTTGAACTTCAGCTCTTTGGTCCCGCCTCTCAACCGTCAATCAACTGGGCGTAGATTTCTGAGGCTATTGGCTCTCAGTAGTACAGTTGGGTTCGAGGGGGGTAGAAATAGCCTAAGCTACTCTATCCCTTTGAGATGTATTTTTTTTCTTGTCTCAATAACTTACTTGAACTTGTTGGGTTCGTTCTCCAATCAAAATCTGGAATCCCGGGCGAGACAGAAATGGTTGGATACACTTCCTATCACCTAATACTTCTGTTTACCAAGCATTAAATAGATACCCGGGAGTTCACTGTTGTAGGGTTGCATCCTTAGGGAGGGTTTGACCTTGGGGAGGGGGGGACCTCGACATAAACGTAATATATATATATATACAGGCTGTTTGTCCCCAACAATATTACTATTTATTTGAAACAAGGAGGAAGGAATGGTAGATGTGAGTAAGCGATAATATGAAGCAAATGTAAAGGTAGAGGCAGGAGTGTAACGTATGATTATGTTACGTTGTGGAGTAGATTAGATACACAGTATTTAATGTATCGTATTTATTTAATAGTCTTGGATACAGCAGTGTCGTAGACGTTGAGACGTCTACGACACTGCTCTACGAGCAGAGCAGAGAGCCGAGTGAGGCTGGAGTCGAGGAGCTCTATGTGGGAGAGCGTTGTAGCTGGATGCGGTCCTAGTCTGCTGTCTGTTCTGTGTCGAAGCTGTAGCGTCTTGGGATCGATTAGAACTGCATACGCCGAGTGCTACATTCTTGACTGTGGAAGTTGTACTGTTGGCTATTCTGTTGTTGTTGTTGTTGTTATAGATTCAGCTACTCGGAACAAGTTCCAAGTAGCACGGGCTATGGTGAGCCCGTAGTGGACTTACCTGACACAGAATCGGGGTTGAAACTTGTCTTCTCGGATCCCTTACCAGTACTATATGGTCTTATTGGCTTAGCACTTTCTCCTGACCTTACCTTACCTTGTTATTTCTAATCAAAGTGAGAACTACAGACATTTCAGCCAGACAGCAAAAATTGTGTCAAAAGAGATGTCAAGCCTCAGGACAAAACACTAAATATGATTGTATAGTCGTAAATAAATGTTCACTTTGACCTGTTGTATTTATGTACAATGTGTTTGTTGCTGTTGCATAGAAGTCTATGTTGCCGTTTAATTTTTTTTGTTAAACTACCTCATTACTTTGCAGTCATGAATGTGGCTAGCCGCTAAACCATTTGTATGCATATTGTATGTTTCTAAGTTTA
Source organism: Procambarus virginalis (assembly GCA_020271785.1). Taxonomy (NCBI): domain Eukaryota; kingdom Metazoa; phylum Arthropoda; class Malacostraca; order Decapoda; family Cambaridae; genus Procambarus; species Procambarus virginalis. Next base: position 4,361,910 of record WNGS01159612.1, read on the forward strand.
AGTAATAAAAAATATTCTGTAATAATTTTTATTAAATGACTTCAATTAGTTATGGTGTGTGGCCCTCATGACAACACAAATGTGACCCATATGGCCCTCAGGGGACCCTCAGGGGACCCTCAGGGGACCCTCTGACATGTCTGGCCTGAGTGTACTGTGGCGTGGACCAAACAGACACAGATGACTGTACTCTCCTTGCTAGGTTTCAGCTTCTCTTTGGTTCCGCCAATAAACAGTCAACTGGGCTGTATCATATTTACATTTTAAATAGTGCGTGGAGTCTTTCTCACGATCTTCATCACCTTACATGTTATGCACGTTTTGTTCAGTGTCTATTGAATCTGAAGACTATATATATACAAAGGCTTCAGATCTAAACAAATCATAACTTTTATACTTGTGTTTTCATACCTTTGAGAGTCTGCGATTTCTTTCCAAGCAGACTTGAATGTTTAGAGCAATAATGTCTGAATAATAGAGATGGGATACCTAGGTCTAGTTCAACTTTTATTCTTATTGCATGCTAATTTTGACTGCTATGTCCATCATCATGGTGAGTTATGTGTATGAGATGGAATCCACACAAACGGTATTGTAAGCCTTTTCCTTTTTCTGTGCATCGAGTAAGCTATTCATAATTGATAAATGAGGATTTTGCTCCAATGTTAGGGGGGGGGTGTAGAAATAGCCTAAGTTACTTTATCCCTTTGAGATGTATTGTCTTGTCTCAATAAACATAATTGAACTTGCTCCAGTGGTTTTTTTAGTGTAGCTAGTTGTAGTGCAACTAGTTCAGTTAGTGTAGAGTTCAACCAGCTGTTTAGCCTGACATTTAAAGTCTGAGTACAAATATTATTTATATAAAACCTACAGGCTGTTGTAGTGCGTCCTTTTGACGATTGGACTGAGCCCTCGGTGCAACCAGTGCTCGTGAGATCTTAGGCTTTTGATAGAGGAGTCAGTTGTTTCAAGTGTGACAGCTTTCTTGGTGATGGGTGTGTATAATACTTAAATGGCGGTGTGCAGATAAAGAGCGATATCAGTGACAGGTAGATTACATTTAAAATGTTTTTAGTTAGTTTAGTTCATTTATTATGCACCCCATACCCATCCCGTGGGCGGTAGTGGAAAGAGTTACAGAGGCACATAATGGGCTCAGGGACTGAACCCCACAATTCATTTAGCTAAGCAAGTTACAATCTTGATGAGCTAGTTACAAAATTCTATATAAGTCGTCACATCAACAATGGGTTCGAGATCGACCTCAAATACAGGTTCTAAATTAAGCAACTGACATATGTGGAGAGCTAGTGTCACAATTTATATGTTTGTCCTGCACACCGCCCCCCATCCAGTGGGTAGCGGTGGATAGGTTACAATCACTTAGTGTATGTTCAGTTTATGGAGATTGTAGGATTTTTTTATCAGCCAAATAAAAGGAGTGAATTGGTATGTTAGCACTAATCATTGGAGTATTAAGGGCACAGAATAATTTGTCTCAGCATTGGTGGAGATGAAGGGCCTCTTATGGCATTCTGGTTAAGTATGTTCAGCTACCATATTTAGAGCTAAATGTATACGTGGTGTGGTTTGGCTTGTATCAGCTGTCTAATATAAATCAAGCAATAATCTATAAGAATATATCACTATTCTGGGTCATCCACAGATGCGGTTCGTTCGTAATCTATCTTACGAACCGCGTTTCTGGCACACTCCTCTTGCCTACTGTTATACACTTTCCTGTTGGTGAAAGACAGCACATGCCTACATGGGAGTTACAAGGTTATAACAGTGCACAAGTATGTACATTCAGAGTGGTGCTAGTTGCCAATTAACTATCAAGTATGATAAGGGAAGTATATAAGCAATTATCAAAAAGAAGGCGCCAAGCCGGGGAGACTATAGCGTATGACAAAAGAAGTTGTCTGAAAGCTGTACATCTACTATCCACGTATACCTTTCCTACCCCCCAAATGTAAGGAAATCCACGAGGTAAGCTAAGATAAGGCTTGGATAGAAAGTGGCTTAAGGCTTCCCAAATATTCCTTAAATTACTATAAACAAAAGTTTATAGTATAGTGATAGTACAAATGTTGGTTAAACATACAATAAACAAACAACCACTAACTGCGCCTATAGATAAAAGCAAAGCCTCATCTCCTAGTCTCTTCCAAGGGAGATTTTCTCATCAACCACTTACAGAACCAGTTTTCAGTACATAAGGAAAACCTACATTTACACTATAGAACGTTCTGCTGTGGCACTCCCTCAGTCTGGTCACATGTATACCTTGCTAAGTCTCGCTCTGGAAGGCATGAACCCTCTCAAGATAATCAATCTTTTCTGTTTTGTGACAATCTAGGCATCGATGCAGCAATTGGTAGCCTTAGATTGTCCCGTGACACCACAAACGTTAAAATCTACTTTGTACAATTATTAGTCAGACCCTCAGTAATACTTTTTTATAATATATTACATATTTATTGATTAAATGTGTTGTTATTTATTAAGCGGAATGGTGCGTCCTCTTGACTGACCAAACTCATGTGTAAGGTGGTTGATGCGAGGATGGTGGTTGTGGAGGAAGGGAGAATAGTGGTGGTTTTGACTATAGAAGTTTTGAGTATTGGTGGTAGTAGGAGTGGTGATAGTGAGGGTTGTGATGACCTCCAGTATCCAGGCGGTGACGTTCGCACTTCCGCTTGATAGCGTTAGTTAGTGTTAGCACTTGACACGCCTCTGTGAGTACATGTCTCTGTCTGACCATGTTTATATTTCTCCCCTCACTGCCTCTGTTTATATTTCTCCCCTCACTGCCTCTGTTTATATTTCTCCCCTCACTGCCTCTGTTTATATTTCTCCCCTCACTGCCTCTCTTTATATTTCTCCCCTCACTGCCTCTGTTTATATTTCTCCCCTCACCGCTTCTGTTTATAATTTTACTCTCACTGCCTCTTTTATTTTTATGTTTCTCTACTTCTCTCTCACTGACACTCTCTCTCTCTCTCTCTCTCTTTGTAAACTGACTAGGGTTCATGTTCATGAGAATGTACTTTGAAAAGGTACATTCAACACGCAACAACAACACCCACCAAGGGTTCATCTTATCTCGTTCTCACTAGAAGGTCGTCGTAATAATAACACTAATTGCTAATTGCTTTAATTATATACTCAGCATCGCTGAGTCCTCCCACATTAATGGGGTATAATGCCCCCTCGCCTTCTCTCTCAGGACTACCGTGCCCTTCCCTCACTTATGGGGTGTTATGCCCCTCCCCTTCTCTCCTCTCTCAGCAGTTTGTGGACTAACATGATTCAAATGAGCCTTTGAAAGTGTGAACTACACGGGTTGATTCATCTCTAAAGAAATATATATTTATTAAATCCAGCATTTTTCTATAGTCTCCTGGGAGAAATATCAGTCACTGTGATATGAAACATACACCTCCTTCCAAGGTCGACAGGTATACACGACAGACATCGACAAGCTATATGCGAGAAGAGAAGGAGTAAGGCAAGGGGTGCGACCAGGACGAGAAGATACAAGGGGTGGAGGCCTGGACAAGGGAACACAAGGGGTGATATAGGACGAGGGGACACAAGAGGTAAGAAAAAGACGAGAGGACCACAAGACCTGCGGAGTGACACCAGGAGTCGAACTCGCATCATGCAACTTTACTTATATAGTTCACACACACATAGACTCATTTACCGACACAAACACCCACCAACCGACCTTCAACAATCGATTCAATGTCTGGTCAGACCTGTGACTGCTCATCTTCAAAAGCTGCCGGTAGCTGAGGAAGTCCAGCAACAAACTCAACCTGTGGGTGAGTCAGCCCTCCTGGGAGTTTAGTGCTAGGCTGTTCCCACGAGCGACACGCAAATCTGGGAAGGGCCCATCTAGAAATTAAAACAAAAATTTTATGAACGTTGTGAAAATACAAATCAATATTAATATTAGTCTCATAATGATAACACTAATAACTAATTGTACAAATCATAATTACCTTAACTTAACAAAATACTCGTCAGAATAGCCCTCGAGTTAGTTTTAAGCTCATTCTGAGGTTCACGCTGATCAGCCAGACTGTTGTTGCTGCCCGCAGGTCAATATCGGCAGTATATCTGCTTAACCGCACACAACAAACCTGTTCGCTATTGCTGCGCCTCGCCGCTTACAAAAGAAGAAAGAGGCATCAGGTGAAAGGAAATGTGCCCAACCATTTGACCCGCCTGGGGATCCCCAATTGTGAGTCGAAAACATTGACTACTGTGCTATATAATTAGGTTCAAAGTGTATACAGCACCGGACACGGTTCTTCTTTTGTTTATGTATAGGATAATGTATCAACTGAACACGACCTGTGTACACTTTGTGCATGAATATTGGACACGTCTTCAAATCAATAAATAATCACTCCAATAAATGAGTAATTTGTCTTGCCTGATACACGTTGGGAAAAGAAATAAATACAATGTTAATACTACGTTTAAATTTACGTAGTATGATTAAAATTTAAAAAATGATACAACTTTTTATTACTTTTAATAATTTTTTTTATTTTATCTCAAGATTGTAATAACGTATAGGTAGTTCATCAGCTTTTACTGGTTTGAAGTAGAAACTTATAAGTAATAGTATAGCTCATGCCTCGTTAAATTGAAATAATAGAGCAACTTTCTTTAATTTCGAGAGCTAAATGGATATAAAGTATGTGTGTTTATTTTTCAAAGTTGACTTAAACCACAATGTCTAGATAACGGGAAAAACGTGTTTAAGAGCTGAAAAGCGATATACCATGTTGTTCATCGCTGGAAGAAGGTTGCAGTGTTGTAGCTTGAGGGGAGAGGCTTTTATTTTCTTTTTGGTTAGTGGAGCAGGAGGGAATGTTGATTGGAAGGGAATTGTGGGTGAAGTTGAGAATGGGTAAAGTAAGGGATGTGTGTTCAAGTTCAAGTATGTTTATTGAGACTAGAAAGAAATGCATCTCAAAGGAAATAGAGTAGCTTAGGCTATTTCTACCCCTCAGGGATGTATAGCAAGGGTGGAAGGGCCGGTTCAGACTGGATTGAGCCGCGCATACTCCCTGTCCACCAACTCCACAAACCATACAGGCAGCGTCACCACAACTTGGGCACCCCTCCCTCCCTTCCCTTCCCCCTCAACCCACTGAAATGCACAAAGTATTGACCAGTCAGGGGGGGGGGGTTCGTTCCGCTTTCTTTGTGCTCTGGCGCTTGAGCGGTTCTGGGAGTTGGTGTCATCAAGCAGTTACGCAAGCACCTGCGAAGCTTATCCTGCGAAACTTGTTAAATGATAAATCACCTTCAACGATCTGTTCAATTATGACAGCGAGTCTGCGTACAACTGACAGGGTGAACAACCCAGCTGCGTCTGGGTACGCAGACTTGGCTTAATTGCTTACCCAGACGCAGTTGGCTACCCACAAAATGACGATGAATTTTCTAATTCGTCACAATTTTTATAAGCTCATGCCTTATATAACGAAATAATTATATATATAAAAGCTCATCTAAATTATATGCTTATTTTTTATATATTATGGGGTACCACCTCTGATTGATTGTAGGGACCCAAAAGCCTCGAAGAAGACGAGATGCAGCACCCGGGAGAGCCTTGTTGGGCTCTCTCGTACACTGGCACATATCATATATATAAAATATTGTAAATATCTACCTTTGTTTTTGAACTGCAGGTCACTTTTGGTAAAAATCAAGAATTCTTCATTTTCCTTTATTGTCAGTTTTCCCTCATAAAATAGCAATATTTCGAACATGAAGTATATGCAGTCATCTTCAATTTAAACAATCGATAAGACTGAAGCAAAATATTTTATATATCTGAATTAGTTCTTTAAACTGGAGGTCAGTTTGGGTAATATTTCGGAAATTCTCAGTGTTTTTGCTTTAAGGTAATTTTTCTTCTGTTCGAATCGCTACCCTGTAAATGCTTCACCCATATACTTCAAATACAAATAATCGGCAACAGAACCTAAGCACCTAGCCTGACCTACACCTAACTACATAAGAACTTTAACATATAATAATTTTGATATATAAATGAGGAAGAACCTTTTATTTTAATTCATAATAAGATAAAATTGATAAATACGTCTTGGGGGGGGGGAGGGAGGGAGGGATTGTCAGGGGAAATTGCCAAGCCATTACGACTATATAGCACTGGGAAGGGGGTCAGGATAAGAATTTGGGATGGGGCGGAGGGGAAAGGAATTGTGCCCAACCACTTGGACGATCGGGGATTGAACGCCGACTTGCATGAAGCGAGACCGTCGTTCTACCGTCCAGCCCAAGTGGTTGGACAGAGGGGGGGGGGGGAGACGAACGCAGCTTTAACGAGCCTGGCGTGAGGACAAGTTGGGACGAGGATAGGCTGTGATGTAGCAAGGTACGCAACTCGAACTTTCGGAAGAAAACGAAATTTGAATTGAAATTGAAATAAGTTTATTGAGGTAAATACACACAAAGGGATGAGGTAGCTCAAACGAAGTACAGTACTGCTAAAGTAAAACAAAATTCAAATATAATAAGTAGTGAGACGTGTAAAGTAGTTCAAGTTCATAAACCATTTACATTCACGGTTTAGCGACTGGAATAACAAGCATTTGAACGTTGGTTATGAGGTCAGGCTCTTATTTGCAATTACAGAAGTGAGCTTCCAACAAACGAGAGCAAAGCGCTGCTCCATGAAGACGGATGACATTTTTCGCCAGTTAAGTGTCAATAAACTTTTTAAAGTAAAGTAAATTTTATGCAGGAAAGTACATACATAGTTGATTTACAAACATANCACCACGAGCGTAGCTCTCATCCTGTAACTACACTTAGGTAATTACGTAGGTAATTACACACACACACACACAACTTACACACACCACGTACACACACACACACGTACCCACACACACCGTACACACGCACGCACACACACCACACACACACACACCACACACACCACACACACCACACACACACACACACCACACCACACACCACACACACACACACACACACACGGGCGGGACCAAAGAGCCAGAGCTCAACCCCCGCAAACACACTAGTGAGTACACACACGTATTTACACATGCATGCACAATACACGTACTCACGCATTGTTTATCTCCCTTTTATTACTACTACAGGATCACAAACCAAGTGTTATTCAAGTTATATACAAAAACTTAAAAACACCAGCACTTCACTCAAACCCCATACTACTGGAATGCCAAAACCATTCCACTTAATAACAGTTTAAGTGTGTACATGCTTGGTGTTCTGATCACCAGCCCTCAGTGGTAGTGGTGTTAACTGAGGTTCACTTGCTAGTTCTTTGGCACTTACTTCCGTAACTTCACTTTCTGCATCCTTGTCATCCGAAGGCAACGTCACTTCAACAACCTAGTTCCTCCTCTTCGGCATCGGTATCTTCACTTCTTCTAATCTTCAATTAGTTTAATACTCTCTCCGGGTGTTAAAGTAGCACCACTTTGTCATCGAGAACTCTGGATTGGTTTCAAGAACATGTCAGGAAAACCATTATCACTGGTATCACTATGGACTTCATCAATATTGTCAAACATTTTAACATTACTATTGCTGCTATCTACATCATTAACATTACTATCAACATTCAAATTGCTGCTATCTACATCATTAACATTACCATCAATATTCAAATTGCTGCTATCTACATCATTAACATTACCATCAATATTCAAATTACTGCTATCTACATCATTAACATTACCTTCTTCTCATCCTGGCATTAATATTATCAACATCATCATTATTAGTGAAACCACTTTTGCCATTAACATCATTACTGCCAACATCATCATTACCACCAACTTTATCTTGACCTACAAGATCATCAACACTATCATCACTCAAACCACTGATACCGTCTTTAGCAACATTAATAGTAATATCATTAGGAGAATCATCACCTGAACTGCAAAGAACACAAGGTTCAGTAATGTCTTCGTTTTCCGCATTTGCTGCAACTTCTACCACTTCCAGAGGCTCCACTGCTGCTGCTGCTTCGGCAATCTCTTCACCTGCAACAGGCTTTGAAGTTAACAGCTCATCTACAGGGAAATCATGAATATCCTCAACATCAAAGACTTCAGTTATTTCCCCTTCTGGAGCAAAGCAGCCAGTATTGGGAAGCTTGGGTTCCAAAAGCATTTCTTTTTCTTCTTCTTCTGCATCGACTATTACTGGTTTTATATCACCTTCTCCAAAGGTTTCTTTATTTCCTACCTTCTTTACCCCATATCCTTCTACCTTGTTTTCATTATCAATATCTCTCTTATTATTTATCTTTCCTATGCCAGCTTCTTCCTCTTTTAATTCAATGTATTACCTTCTAATACTTGTTTTCCTTCATCTTCCTCAATCTGATCTTCTTCAATATTTTCTTGCTGTATCGGTTCACCTTTTATATTAGCATCTTCTGTCGATGTTTCTGAAGGTAGCCATGACCAATCTATATTTTCCTCTTCTAGATTCTTCAGCAGGAACACTGCTGGCTTGACTCTAACCTGTAGATACAAGTACAGTATGTAATAACCAACACTGGAATGAAATGCATTCAGTTAACCAATGGCTCCTGCTCTGAGCCCCCATCAAATACACACTAGATGTTTCACTAATGCATATATGATACACACTTTCCATGGTGGAAAGTGTGTCCCAAGCAATAACGCAAAAAGAGATTTAAAACAGAAAAGACTACATAGCATTACAGTATGTGCAAATTTAAATGAAACAATACCTTCACTGGAGGAAATTGCTGATAATTGAAACTAAGATGTGAAAATGCTTCTACTGCAGAGATAATCTCATGGGAAGATGTGTAATGCTTCAGATTGTAGGAGTATTTGGACTTAGCCTCAACTAGAAGGTGACTGAAAGACCGCATATCATTACTTCCGGCCTTCATATTTTCTGTCTTGTTGTACCTGAAAATTTATCACAGTGAAACATTTTTTCAAGTTGAAGTTATATTAAGTATAGAACTATCATTTCATCATCTATCAGGTTTATCAGCAGATAGTATAAATTATAGAGTACAGCAATTATCTTCCATTAACCTCACTGCACTTTTAATCAAACACTGAATGCCTAACTGTAAACATCTAATTTGTAGTCATCCTTTTTGTGTTCTATTTTGTGTTGATATCAAACACCTTATTCATATTATACCCTTATTACTGTATATCCTATATATTATATCCATTTATATTCTTCATTCATGTCATCCCTCATTTTCTGTCTTCCTAAAGAATGTAAATTAAACTTTGTTTCTCTTCACAAGGGAGGCTTCTAATACTACCACACAGATTCATCATTTTACCGTAGTCTGTCGACAGTATTTACAGCAACAGAATTTATTCAATCCTAATAATTTGATCACAGGTAGTCAGTATTGTTTTGAGTATCAAACAAATTTTCCTGACACAATCTCCAACTCACTTCCAGTGATCGTGAAGCTGTGTGAACCTCGATACTCCAGTTTGGGCTGCATAATTATCTATATGAATATGAACCTTAGCGTCTTGAGGAATAATCTGATGCAGCTTGTGAATAGCTGCTCCTCCTGGATAATTGTTGGCCGAGATGGTAAGTAGAAGAGTGGTGAATGCCACATTTATTAGGAGGTGCAATACACAGCCAATCGCCAGCAATTGACGAGTGCCAGATTTTTCTCGACCTTCCCAACTGTAAGATAGATTTAAATGGAAAAGTAAATTAGAACTTACTCTTTTTTGATGATGTATATGAAATTATTCTACTCGCATTACAGTACTAATGAATGCATGTCAATGATAATTGCTGCCATGGTAAGCTTATGTTTCGTTAATTATTGGTCAACATTTTCCCACTGATAGCTTTATCCACTTCAAAACATTGGAGACATTCTAGCTGATTTTATCCTAAAATTCCATCAATACTGTACAAAGATTTCATGATTTTTTATTATTTTTTTTAATTTATTACTAATTGCTGTACTGTATATAAAAGTGAGTAAAGTGGTTGATTCTATTGTAGCATATATGCCAGACAGACAGTTTGATGGAGAGCAACATTATAATGAGTAGACAGACAACCCACTAATCTGACAAAGGAATTAACGACTTTTCAGTCCCTCCTGGGCCACTATCAATCAAGCAATGATAATGGTGCATGACGGACCAAAGTTCGTCAATTTCTTTATTTTCAGATTTGTGTGTTGGGTGTCTATTGTTTAGCCCCATTACTCTCACTTACTGCCTGCATTATAATGGGTGGTGGAGTGCCGAGACAGGTGAATGACAGAATTTAACCCTCTGACACGACAGTGTTTTGCCTTTACGGATAAACAAACACCTGTTTTCTAACACACTTTTCCTAAATTTGTATAGTTTCAAATATGAAACATGTTAAATATACACAAAAAGCATATTGTGTAAATAAACGACATTGGCAAAGCTATGTATATATATATTTTAGGTAAATATTCTGGTGTAACGGGAACCAGTGTGTACAGTACCTAAAATCTGGATTTTCACAAATCCAGAAATCCTGCAACTCCGACCATGCCTGATTTTTTATGCTTGGCTGTGCAGTATTTTTATTGACCATAACCATTTTTAAAGCAATTCTAGGCAAAGAAAACAGAAGCAGAATAGGTGCTGGAAATGTTTAGTTAACTGGATGGAATTTATGGATGTTGGTTCCTACAACAGAAATTTGTATTGGGTACTATAGGTACTTCTCACGTTTTAAATACAAAGTAATTTAAGTAGAACAGATAAATTACAAACCCAAGTATATTACAATGTAATAATATAAAAAAAACTAATGAGCGAGTATCAGTATTAGGCTGATCTGTAGGGCAGATGTACATGCAAAGATGTATCTCATCATAAAATTAGTGTGTTCTGGGAATAATGTTAACTTTCTGAGACTCCACTATTTCTTCACATTAGTACTAGAAAGCATAGACTACCAATATTCCCCAATATTAGTACAGTACTAGGCAGCATAGACTACCAATATTCCCCAATATTAGTACAGTACTAGGCAGCATGGACTACCAATATTCCCCAATATTAGTACTAGGCAGCTAAAACTACCAATATTTCTCAATATTAGTTCTAGACAACATAAGCTATCTGATTCATATTAAAAGAAGGCCATCCCAGGCAGAACCACCTCCTAAAGCCAAGTCTGGTGTATTAAGTTCTGACATAATTTGAGGAACTCACAAAAAGTGACATGCTCTGGCTGCCGCAATGTTGAGAACAGGGAAAACATATATGATAAAGCGGAGTTCCTTGTGGGGCAGAAAAGAGTAGGCAGTGATGAAAATTATAGCTGGTGTTATTAGTACTTGCAGCCGCTTGTCCAAGGCCACACCTATAGGAACCAGAAGCAAGCTTGAACCCAAAGCCCTCGGCAATGCAGAGTACCAGTACCACAATAATGGTGATGTCTGACAAAAGTTAAGGAAATTAGAAATAGACACTTCATTTAATAACAAATTATGATGCTACAGCAACCTCCACACTCACAAGCAAATAAATTTTGTTTAATTCCTAATAGTATATTTAAAAAGACTATATGCAACTAAACAAATGGTAGCAAACAAAACACAGCTCTCATGTAATGTGAAAAAGTCTCACATAAATCTTTAAAACAGGTATATCTTGGCATTCATAATATTTCACCAGTTCCCACATTTTACGATCTTACTTTTTAAACAAAAAATTTCATTCGACTCTTACATTTCCACCATTGGATGATCAAAAGCTCTTTACTCCACTTCTGCCCCCCTCCCCTGCACCCCTCATGTATAGTCATTTTGTATTAATTTGCTGATGCTTCTGTTCACCTACCAGTAAATACAAACTGGGAAGTTGGGCAACTTGTGGGATGCATCCTGGGAAAAATCAGTTGTTGGCCTAGTGGGACCTCGATAAGCCCAACTGGTTTTCGGCCAAACTGGTTTTCGGCGTTCCTGCCCAAAACGCTGTGTGTGTGTTAGTGGCTTTGCATGAATGTAAAAATATCAATCTCATGTAATCTCACTAACCCATTGTACCTTATTGCAAATATATTATTAATATTATTTATTATTATTATTATTATAATTATTATATTTCTTGTCCCCAACAATTGGAAATGGGAAACCATAAGCTGTGTTGTCATAGTATCCACCTACTGAGCTTACAAAATCTCCATGCTACCCTTTTACCCTTGCTACTTACCATTAGTAGTTCTATACACCGGACTTCCTGCACATTTCAAAGGCAGACAATGGAAGATGCAAAACACTAAAAATAATAACTATCTACACTATATTATACACTGAAGTAGAATCGACTTTTGTTTGTGTTATAGATAAGAAAATGAACAAAGATATTAGAAGAGCTGCCTGTATTATGTGATTTACGTGACATATTTGAGAAGCTATAGGCTTTAGTTACAAGTTTGTTTGTTTTTTTTGTTTTGTTTTTTTGCAAAAGAAGGTAAGGATTACGGAGGAAGGTACAGTAAGGTAAGGTAATTATCAAAAGAAGGCACCAAACCGGGAAGACTAAGGATTACGGAGGAAGGTACAGTACTTAAACGCAAGACATTTAAACAACTAAAGATGATCAACGTAATAATGACCAGTTACATATGCATCTTTGAAAAGATATACAGGTACAAATATGGTAATTCTTACTCTTCTAAGTAAGAAAGAAAAGCTAATAAGAAGTACATATGGCAAGAGAAAGATGCTATATAAAGAAACATCGTCAAATTGCAATTAATGCACGAGATACTATAAATGATAATATTTTATACAAAAGAGGAAGACGAACTATATGTAAACAAAGGCGATAATTGGAATTAAACAGACTTTTATGTTGAAAGGATACACCCCAGGTACTGCTTTGGTTTTTGTAGGTGTTGAACCAGAAAACTTCTCCTTCTGGCCACAGCAGGCGGCCCCAGAAGAGAGAATCAATGGCTAATGTCACTGTTAAGCAGCAGAGTCCAGCTGGAATAGCACTCTGAAGAAATCTGTTAAGGGAAATAAAATCACTGAAAGGACAGTTGAACACACATTACATCATATAGCTACATGTCTTTAGGGAAAATAGGGAATAATACAGGAAAGGATATACAAAATTAGAAACTAAATGATGCCCGCTATTGCATAACGTCAACACTTTTCTCTCTCAATGCAGTATAACGTATGTGTCACTAATGGAGAATAGTGTGTTTATGAAGAACCAAACATGAATGGCTGACATATAACAATTTTCAGCAGTGGCAACAACAACTTGGCCAATGCAATGTTTTTGGCAATCAAGGAAAAACAATACCAATAAAACTGAGATATCTTTGTCTTTTCCTTTTAAATGCAAGCATCTTTTGCCTACCAAACTTAATCTGCTCCTTGCTCAACCCTATTTAGCTTTTAAGTGTCCATAACTCTTGCAAAATACTATTACTATACAATACAGAGAAACTATTTTGCTCATTATAAAATTACTGGATAGCGGCTTTACTTTATGATTACGTTAATTCCTTCATCTTTATCTCTTCATTCCTGTAGAGTCTTGGCAAGTGAAACACAGGAATACATTTAGTGACCAACGTGTATAACACACACACCACCAAACATCTAGGAACAATGCATAATAATTTCCATAAAATCTATACATTTTGATTACAAGTTATAAGTGAATGTTTAGCATGTCCAACTTGCAAAGTTAAGAGTAGTGACAGAGTTAAGAGAATTTTCACATCAGAAAAATAATGAAATACAAACTGAGGTGCATCACCTTTTTTTTACTTTTGAAACCATGATTCTATATTACATATATATAAATATAAAAAAAACATATTGCAGTGAAATTACAAAGACAGGAGATAGCCTTTTTTATGGAAATGTTTGGTTAAGGTATAGCTAGAATGTGGTCTTTTTTTTATATAAATTTATAATACAAAATACAAATATTTAACATTAATTTTTTAAGCAAGATGTTTTTTTACCCAAGCTGGGAAAGAGACTAAAACCAAGGTGTCATAGCACCTTGGTTTTGGTCAAATTGGTTATTAATAAATTATTAAAATAAAACAAAAAAAATTGTCTTGACTCACGGTAGAATCTGTAATCTACGAGTCATGAGGTCAGCCAACAACATTGGACCCAAGAAAAGACATAATTCGGACCGGAATATCAGCACTGCAATTCCACATGTCCATATGAGCGGATGATGTCGTTGCTCCAACCAATAAGAGATTGCAAGCAGAGCTGAAAAATAATTTTATAATAAATACATTGTAATGCAAGAGACTTTACATTAGAAGATGCCTTGTATTCCACTTTACTACTTTATCATTGACTTTTATAAACTGTATAACAGTAATATTCATTAATAAAAAAAAAGTAATAAAATTAAAAATCTTACCAACAACAAGTGCAAATGTATTTGGTAGCGGTCGACTCAGATAGTACATAAAGTGGAACTGGGAGACTGTGATGAGTGTGAACCAGAATGTGAGGGGCTTCCCAAAACTCTCCTGCAATTGCTTGCAGAGTCTTCGCCATGCCAGGATAACCAGAAGGCCCAGCACACCTCGCACTGTAAAGTTATTTTGCTTGAAATATGAAATCTACCTAACTAACTGAGAGACTCAAAGAGACTAACAACAGAGACTCCCAGAGCTTGAGCCTTAGTGCAACACCCTAAGCCTTCAAGGCCCTACTGTCACCTACTGGGACCAGAATCTCGTTTACTCTGTGAGGTAAGGGTAGCAAGGGATGAGATTCCAACCACGAGACTAGAGAAACCACCAGAAAGCATAGCCATGATAACACGTGCATTTAATTGAAGGAATTAAGCTCTCCTCGGTAAACAGGGCAAGAAGTTTGCTGCAGGGTAATTTCCAGACCAAGATGTGCCTGACAGCTGCCAGATGGCAGGCACAAAATGCTAAGCTACCACCTACCAATGTACTGAGCAATGAATTTTGAGAGTCCAAGAAACTGGACGACAGCTACAGCTGGGTAGGCAAGAGCTGATACCACTATGGGACCACGAATGTTGTGGCACCCACCCCTGGGAACTCAAGGTGGTCATACTAGAAAAGAAAAAGCATACATATTAAAAGTTCTGAATTATCTAATAAATTATAATTACTTAAATTATGTGGTACATACTGCATATGTAACTAATTAGAGCCTTGTTTGTAGTACTTTCAAATTATGATATGCAAGATGTATAATGTGCAGAGGCTCTGCCTTACTATTGGTACAGCAGCACTGGTACACTGTAAATTGCTAGGGAGGGGTCAAGCAACAATCAACAGAGCATCTGTTATTAAAATATCTGTAAACAAAAAGGCAGAGTAAGGTGTGTTTTAACAAGTTTAGAGGGGGAGAAATGTAATCTCCCCCTCTCCTATTGCCAATGATAATAATTTTTTTTTTTTTTTGAGTGTTAAATCAGGTAAGAGGCATCCACAGCACTCTACCCACACATGTGAGCAGTGTTAAACCCGAGTACAAATATTTATTACAGACAGTGGCCAGCTGCTTACCGTAAAATACTGGCTGTCACTATTAAGACGGCCAAGCTCTTTGGAATAATTTTGGGTTAAGAATCTGATTAATGTGAGGTTGTTTAAATTGTAGCATTTAAGACTACACATTAAAAAAAAAGAATCTGATCTATTGCTAAATGCTAATGTTTGGTTGAGTAAGTGGTGTAATGAAATATACAATATTTTAAAATGCCCCACTTGGCTACCTCAAGCCAGATCATAACTTGGCAATACAGTACCACTATTGCATGGCTTAGGATTAAATGATTTACTCCCGGAACAACTAGATTTCACAAAATAATATATGGAGAGTAGATTCACCAATGAAGGGAAGAGAATGGCAGGTGAAGCAGTGATCCCTAACAGATCAAGAAAACCAATGCCACCCTCAAATGAGGGACAAATTAAGCTCTGTGCAACATGCAGGCGATGAGTCACAATAACATGGCTGAAGCATGTTGACCAATCCACACACTAGAAAATGAAGAGACAACAACGTTTTTGTCCGTTCTGGACTATTCTCAAGTCAATTGTGCTGAGGGAAGTTGTTGTTGTATAGATTCAGCTACTCGGAACAAGTCCAAGTAGCACGGGCTATGGTGAGCCGTAGTGGACTTACCTGGCACAGGAGCGGGGCAAGTAGCACGGGCTATGGTGAGCCGTAGTGGACTTACCTGGCACAGGAGCGGGGCAAGTAGCACGGGCTATGGTGAGCCGTAGTGGACTTACCTGGCACAGGAGTGGTGCTGTGTCTATCTGTCCGTATGAGGGAAGGAGATGAAGGCATAAATAGGCATGAGAGGTGAGGAGCAAGGCAAGATAAATGGAAGGGTAAGCTTATGTTAGGTCACATTTGTTAGAAAGATTACAGCATTTGAGTATACTGTATACTATACTGTGAAAGGGAAGAGTCAACAGCAACAAAGCCAGGACTCAAGTTCATGTTGGGTACGTTGTGTAATAGAGCCGATTCAACAAGACAGCGTCTGTGTAGAGTAGAGGCAGAAAAGATTATTTTGGAGGAAGACCAATCAAGCTTCCAATAAATGGAAGCTTACCCTTCCATTTATCTCTCTCTCTCTTTCCTTTTTCGTTTCTGTCCATTATTTTCTCTTACAATCCCTTACTATCCTCTTCTTATTCCTATTACTATCCCCTTCTTATCGGGTGGTTATAAATAAGCCTCTTGGCCTCGTATGGGCCAATAGGCCTTCTGCAGTTATCTTTGTTCCTTTTTCTGTTACTATCCCCTCTACTACACCTTACCTTGCATACCTTTTGCCTTGCTCCTTACCTCTCTCTTGCCTATTTATTGCCTTCATCTCCTTCCCTCATCAGGAGACATCTCCTGTCCACGAGGCTAACCATAGCCCGTGCTTCTTGCCCCGCTCCTGTGCCAGGTAAGTTACAGGCTCACCATAGCCTGTGCTACTTGGAACCTGTTCCGAGTAGCTGAATCTATAACAACAACAACAATTCCCTCATCAGACAGGAGACATATCCCGTCATGCAGGGTGCATTCGCACCTCCACAGATCTCCAGTATCAGCTCTTGATACTGGTAATGGCTTAAAAGGGCCACCACTTACGGGCTATTCATGCCCATGCCACCTCTTGGGTGGCTTAATCTTCATCAATCAATCAATTCCCTCATCACAATCGACTTGTGAATAGTTCAGGATGGACCGAAATGTCGTCATCTCTTCATTTTCTAGTGTGTGGATTGGTCAACATACTCTGTTCAACATTTCTCAAAGGTTGGCATGAATTGAAGAGTACATGGTATGAGCTACGAGGAAAAGCTAAAGGAGCTGAAACTCACGTCCCTGGAAGACAGAAGAGTAATGAGACATGATAACCACCTACAAAATTCTCAGCAAAATTGACAGGGTGGACAAAGACAAACTCTTTAGCATGGGTGGAACACGAACAAGGGGACACAGGTGGAAGCCGAGTACCCAAATGAGCCACAGAGACATTAGAAAAAACTTTTTCAGTGTCAGAGAAGTTAACAAATGGAATGCATTAGGCAGTGATGTGGTGGAGGCTGACTCCATACACAGATTCAAATGCAGATATGATAGAGCCCAGTAAACTCAGGAATCTATACATCAGCTGATTGACAGTTGAAAGGCAGGACCAAAGAGCCAAAGCTCAACCCCCACAGGCACAACTAGGTGAGGCAAGTACATGGCTGTCCAGGACCACTAAAGGAGGCCCAGGAAATCATGTACAAGAGTATCTTTTAAGAGACCATACGAGACAGTGAGGCATCCATTGTCCAAGCCCACTGAAAAGTTGGCAGACGTCCCCTCATAAAACATCCGGCAAGGACTGAGACCACCTTGATAGTGAAGGTCCAATATCATATTAAGCAACCTTGTTCCAGATTGGTCCACAAGTCATAGTAATGTCTTGCAAATATCTATAACCGAGACTGACAAATGTTTAGAGAACTATCTACAATGGAGCACAATAAAACCCAAACACTGGGTGCCGTGGGAAAGGTTTAATTCCTTGCAGTCTGCTTCTAAGCATGCTTTAACTGGGTCAAACATTTTGTATGTACTATTGCTGTTGTAAGGTGGAATGTGACAACCTTGAGAATAACAATTTAAATTTTTACACTTTCCCATATGATGCTGGACCACAATAACATGCATATCTACAATGTGTGTGTGTGTAGAGTTATATATACGCCCATATTAATATGCACACAAGTTCAAGAGTGTGTGCATCTACAGTACTTACACATCTTAACTCAGCTGGGAATCTATTCTGTACCAAAATGTAAACTTCATCACAAATTACCTCTTGCAGATGAATGCCATTGTAAAGCAAGTCATGGCAAGCTTGGAGGTTGAAACTCTCTTCCACTTTAGTGTATGGTGCAGCAATAAGATGAATCAAGGCCACACCCACCATTAACAAGTCCATCTACATATAAAAGGAGGAACAATTAAATCTTGTTCTGAAAAATTTTTGATAAAATAAAAGTAATATCCACAAAATTTTAAATTATTAATGACAATGAAAAACTAATGAATATAAAAAGTAAATTTTACATAATTTAACACTATTTTATATTTCTTTAAATAATTCATTATGTATCGACATCATTGTAACATTACAGTAATGGGCTGTTTAAAGGTATGCCTTAAAAGTTTCATAAAATATCCTTTGAACACATCAATGGCAGAGTTACGTGGGACTTATACAGTATATACAGTACTGCTTAGCTTTAAAAATACATATGGTGTAGATAATTTGTTTAAAATATTACTGCAGTAATGTTAGATAATATATAGTTTTGTAGTTAATTTACATGTCGGCTCACCATTACCACGTGGAGTTACTTTAGCTCAGTTTACCAATGTCTGAAATTTTGAGGAATTATTAACTTTTTATGCTTTCCCATTGTTGGGGGACATGAAGTCAGTTAGGCATATTGAGCTCCCCTAGACCTTAACCTTTCTAAGGATCCAATAGTTGCTTAATACCCAAAGTACCTATTAACAGCTAGGTGAACAGTTGAACAGGCATTATTAGGTGTAAGGAAACATGCCAAAATGTCTCCCACCCTGTATGGTAATCGAATCCAGGGGACCTCTTGATTGTCAACTGACTGTGCCGACCACTGCTTTGGCAGTTCTATTTGATTACTTTATTTGTGTGTATTATTGTAGTAGAGTAACATCAGAGGGATTAGTGGGAGATGACTACAGAGGACAGTAAGGAGTTAGGAAGTAAC
>WNGS01159612.1:4386292-4395392 GCA_020271785.1 Procambarus virginalis
GTAAATTCATGTAAATATATATATACTATGTTATACACTGGTCAGTTCTTTACTGATGTAGTGTGCAGTGCCAGTGTCACTCTGACTCCAGTTTCCTGTTTTCCTTGGTGTTTTCACCCTTGAGGCGGTGTTTCTACACTGAGGTGTACGTGAGCCAGGAGTTTTGTATACTGGAGCTGCTTGTACTCAGGGTTATCTTCCCTATGCACTCTGTAAGTACCCCTGTGCTTTCAGAGTTGTCTTCCCTGGGGCATCAAGGCTGCTTTCCCTCAGAGTATTTTTTATATTTAATTTATTTAATTATCGGGCATTTATTTTATACAAGAATTCTTACATTTTTGCAAAGACATTAACAATCTCTGTGGTGCAGTGGTAAAACACTCGCCCGGCACTTCGCGAACACTTTGGCCTGGGTTCGTATCCTGGCCAGGGAGGATTTACCGGGTGCCAGTCCTTAACTGTGCCTCTGTTCACCCAGTAGTGAATGGGTACCTGGTTGTTAAACGATTTGGCGGGTTGTATTCCAAGGAAAATTAGGAAATGCGATGGGTGCTAATGGCTGTACAAGTATGTTAGAATTCTTGTATATATAAATAAACAAATAAAAAAGAACACGTTCAGCATTTTGGGCAAATAACAAGTTCAACAGTTTGCCACTAAAAGCTAAAGAATAGCAGAAATAGTTAAAACAAAGATCTAATTTATACAGTACTTTAATTGTATCTATGTAATTTTGTTTATAATAAACAAAATATTAAATAAATAATAAATAAATAAATAAATGTTTATATTGCTTCATTATTATTTAGATGTATTGTATTCATTATAAAAGGTTCGGATTTTGGTGGTTACCTCAAAAAGACTTCTTAGATTGGGTATGCATTAATCTCGTCTCTTATCTCTTTGCTTTTTCTGTCAACTGGCCATTCCTCAGGATTTAACTCACACCCGATGACTTGTCTCTCGGGTGAACAGAGGTATCAAGTTTATGGAATCATGCCCAAACATTTCATCCTGCCCAAACATTTCATCCTGCCCAGGAATCAAATCCCACGACCAAGCGGTTGTGAGCTGACTGCACGAATCATTGTGCTGCAGTAATTAGTGCCTTTTCTACTAGCTGATACACTCTTTAAGAAACTAAATGAGATCCCTTTGTATCTACTTTCACCACATTAATCTCCATCATTATTAAATAATTTATGAGAACATGTAGGTATCATTCTGTAGTATTTTCTGACTAAACTTTTCATAGTTTTCCTCATAAATTAACATGTAGGTACAATTATTAGTTAAAATAGGTGAAGAAAACAATCCTATAACCAGATACTTTTATTACAAGGATTATGAAACGTTTTCTGATGCAGCAATACTCCACACTAAATGAATGGCTTATAACAAAAATATGGTAATTATACAAACGGGGGGGGGGGCTTCATTACTGTATACAATATATATATATATATATATATATATATATATATATATATATATATATATATATATATATATATATATATATATATATATATATATACATACATACATACATACATACAATGGGGCCTCGACTTCCGATGCTAATCCATTCCCAGAGATGGATCGGATGTCGAAATATCGGAAGTCGAAGCGAATTTTCCCATAAGAAATAAAGGGATTTGAATTAATTCGTTCCTCACCCTCCAAAATACCTGTATTAACATAAAAATTCATTTTATACTGAATACAATGTTTTTTTCTAACTACAATACAGTACCAAAGTTACTCTTACCTTTATGGAGGGGTCTTGATGGCGTATGGAAGATGGTGATGGGGGAGGAGGAGAGTTGTTACTGTTTGGAAGGGGCGTCCCCTTCCATTATCACATCAGGCAGTGATGTTTTCTCTGGGGTACTCTCTCTCCTACGTTTTGCCTGAATACCACTAGGACCTGGTTGTGGTTCAGTGCTTGTTTGTCTCACTACAAATTTGTCAAGAGACATTTGTTTTTCCATTCGTTTTAACATTTGTCTGTAATGATGCATCAATTTAGCACCCATAATGTCCTTTTTCTTAGCTAGTATGGTGGATATCGTTGACTGAGATTTGTTGTACTGCCTAGCAAGTTCACCTACCTGCACACCATCTTCATATTTACGAATGATCTCTTGTTTCTGCTCTATGGTCATTCTTACATGGGATCTCATATGTTGAGCCTTACCACTGACTTTCCTGGGACTCATGGCGTATTATATAATAATTACTTTAATCTTCAAAATGCAAAAAATCACCACAAAAGCGGAATTTCTTATAGGCGCGATCGTCACTAAGCGGGTAGCTGTAGTAAACTGAGGCAGGTCGGACTGCGTGACCGGGAACCACGTGGTCGGCCGACCCGAACGTGTACCAACAAATATCGGATGTCGACGACACCATCGGATGTCGAGTCGCATTTTTTGATGAAATTTATATCGTAACTCAAATTTATCGTAAGTAGGGGCAATCGGATGTCGAGGTGCCACTGTATATATATATATCTGTAGTAGTAAGTAACTACTGGCTTAGGTGAAGCTACCACCTGATAACTAATTAACAGTCATCTGTATCTCACCGTTAACGTGATGAGCATTTCACATTGTCTATTTTTAACAAATGTGATAAATTAAAAAGAAGAATAGGCAAAAAATTTAAATAAAAAGAAAATAAGTGAAAAGAAAGATGTCTGCTGATTAGACAGATTTATTATAAACATTATTTTTAACACTACACTGAATTTTTTATAGTAATTTATTTAATCTGTGCAACTCAGTTCTATTATTTCTATTTATACAACTTATTAAAAATGTTTATCTCCAAAAATTCATATTTATTTTTTCAAGGAGAACTGTGGGAAATTTGAAC
Organism: Procambarus virginalis; assembly: GCA_020271785.1. Lineage (NCBI taxonomy): Eukaryota > Metazoa > Arthropoda > Malacostraca > Decapoda > Cambaridae > Procambarus > Procambarus virginalis. The sequence goes on from WNGS01159612.1 coordinate 4,389,173, forward strand.
TTTTGAACTGACAACTGTGCACATTTCCTTGATCAGTCAAGGCAGGCACTGAGTGGCTTTGTGAGCTCAGCCTCACCCTTGACTAGACAGCATATTAGCTGGTTGCCATGTCTCACTTTCAAAGCTAACATGCATACTGTACATACATTCAAATATCCCGGCTTACTGTATTAAAGTACTATAAACTACATATCCAAATATTAAATGTATTACTGTTTAATCTCTCCAAACTAGCAGTTTTGTTTGTTCAAGTACTGTATATAGCCTATATCTATACTGTTTTATTAAATCTTTAAATCTGCTAAATCTAATAAAATAATTTTAACATCTGGGTCTAATATATCAGCCTCATATATCAGGGATAATATATTTTGTTATAAATATATCCCTAGAAAACCAACAGTTATTAATAAACTTGTGTATTATTAACCTATGTCAGAGTGTAAAAATATCTCTTTACATATGCTCTTCTTACATTAGAAAATATTGTTGCTGGGAATATCATCTAATAAAATATATTTCTGATGCAGCATTGATATCTACAATATGTTGGTATGTCCCCCCCTCTATGCTTATTAGGCTTCCTTTGAAGTCTCTTACAGACTGTTACTCATGGTTGTTATTTCAACATCATCCTTCACTTCATTTTCATCCTCATCATGCCAATGATTTTGTCTCCTCTGTTCTTTGCGTAGCTTTCTTATTTCTTTCCGTTGTGCTTTCCGCTGCTGCTTCCGCTGCTGTTTCCGCTGCTGGCGGCGCTCCTTCTGGCGTTCCTTTCGTTGTATCCTGCGTGCTTGTTTTCCATTTTTAACAGCATCCCTAAAAGAAATAATGATTTATATAATAGAATTAAGGAAAAATTGCATATCTGTTTGTTTTGCAATACAATATACAGTAATAACATTGGTATCCTTACATAAACCAACTGCAAGTTAGGATCTTCCCACTCTGAATCCATGTTGACCAGTGTTGTAAAGTTCTTTGTTCTCCATAAAAATGGAGATTTGATTCCTAATCACTCTTTCAAAAACTTTAATTGTTTGAGATGTTGGTATGACTGGTCTATAGGTTTTTGCCTTAATGGTTTTCCATTATCAAAGACACAAAGCCAATTAGGCTTATCAAGGTCCCTCTTCCTAGATCAACAACTGATCTTCTCCAGGATACAAACACTTGCCTAAATAACAGTTACTGTATCTATTTACTGCTAGGTAAACACATGAATTAGGTGCAATAAAACATGCCCAAACATATTGTCCTGTGTAGGAATCGAACCCATGACCATTAGTTAATGACGATTATTATATTTTTGTGCAAAGAAACATGATGAGTTATGTTCTAGAAGTATTATTTGCCAACATTAAACACTGTCACCTTAAAACGTTTGGAATGCATTACAGCTTTGTGTTCCTTTAATGCTAAGTGTTTGTTTTTAATGATTAACTTTGGTCATGTCTGATATAAGCTTATGTATATATTAATACAGTACAATGGCTGCCTATCCAATGACAAAACAAATTATTATTATTATTATTATTATTATTATTATTATTATTATTATTATTAAATATTGTTATTATTAAATTATTATTAAAATATTATTAAATTATTATGATTATTAAAGTATTATTATTATTAAATTATTATGATTATTAAATAATAATAATAATTATTATTATTGTTAATATTTGCCTGAAACGTTATACGTATTAGTGGCTTTAGGTATTGTATGTACTAGCTCTATCTTTAAATCCAACATTATGCTTGTAACTCTTCATCTATGTATGTACTTTTACTGAATAGAATGTGAATAGATTCAATGAAGCAAAAGGTAACATGAAAAGCACTTGGAAAACAATCTCTAGTATCCTAGGAACTAAGCAACACTCACATAACCAAATAAAGCTCTACAAGGATGATGATATACTGTCAACTGATTTAGAAATGGCAAATGAATTTAATAGTTTCTTTTCATCGGTTGGTGCTAATCTTGCCAGTAAAATCCCACAGACTCAGACACATATTAACACATATCTCTCAGGCAGCTATCCAAACTCTCTTCTCCTTTCACCAATCAGCCCGGCAGATGTTGTGTCCATCATACACTCTCTAAAAACCAAGGCAGGGAACACCAGTGAAATTCCGTCCATTGTATACAAGAGAGCCTCCCATGCCCTTGCCTCACCCATAGCCCTACTGTTCAACAAATCTATAGAGTGTCACACCTTCCCTGATATCCTCAAAAAAGCAAGAGTAACGCCAGTCCATAAAGGAGGCAATCCGGCGGACATAAATAATTATAGACCAATATCAAATCTACCCATTCTATCAAAAATATTTGAAAAAATTATTTACAAACAGCTCTATTCCTACCTCGTAAAATTCGACATACTCAGCCCCTGCCAGTTTGGCTTCCGGTCCCAAAAGAGCACCAACGATGCAATCATTAGTCTCCTTGACGTAATCTACTCAGCCCTTGACAAAAATGAGTTTCCAATTGGACTCTTCATTGACCTAAGAAAAGCCTTTGATACTGTTAATCACAACTACCTCTTACTTAAACTTCAGCATTATGGAATCCGTGGCCTTGCCCTTGACTACATCCGATCCTATCTTAGTGACAGACACCAATATGTAACCATCAATGATACAACTTCTTCCACTCTACCAATTACCGTTGGTGTGCCTCAGGGCAGTATCTTAGGACCTCTTCTATTTCTTATATATATAATGATCTGCCTAATGTCTCTAATATTCTCAAACCTATATTGTTTGCTGATGATACTACCCTTATCTATTCAGACCTCAACCCACATACACTAAATAATGTTGTGAATAATGAATTAAAAAAAGTCCACTTCTGGATGTCAACTAACAAACTAACATTAAACATTGAAAAGACTTACTACATCTTATTTGGAAGCAAATCATCAAATGCAATTCAGCTACAGATAGACAATATTAACATCAGTAATAAAAATGATGGCAAGTTTCTTGGCCTATTCCTAGACAAGAGACTCAACTTCAGCACCCACATACAACACATAACTAAGAAAGTCTCTAAAACAGTTGGTATACTCTCCAAAATCAGATATTATGTTCCTAACTCCGCTCTCCTCTCACTATATTATGCACTAATCTACCCCTATCTTAATTATGGTATCTGTGCATGGGGGTCTACCACTGCAAACCACCTTAAGCCCATCATCACGCAGCAAAAATCTGCTATCAGAATAATAACTAACTCAGCTTTTAGACAACATTCAGCTCCCTTGTTTAAATCTCTAAACTTGCTAAATATTAACTCCCTCCACACATTCTCTTGTGTCAACTACATTTACAAAACCCTGTTTTTAAATGCAAACCATGCTCTGAAACTCTCCCTGGATGGATGTAATAGGACCCATTTTCACCACACCAGAAATAAATATCTCTTTGATATCCCCAGGGTCAAACTTAATCTGTGTAAACACTCTATGCAAATTAAGGGACCTAGTCTATGGAACTCACTCCCTAGTGAATTGAAAAACTGTAAAAGTTTTGCCTTATTTAAAAACAAAACCAAAAAGTACCTGATTTCATCTTCTTAGTTTCCTACACTGAACTTTAAATTTGCTCTGTACCTAGTGTTACCCAATCTCCTAATTTTTATGTATTTAACCCTAACAACCTTATCATTGTGTTCATTGCTGTCTTCTTTATGTGCTAGCCATATGCTGTTTTGTGCCTACCAATTTTGTCAACTACCATTCAAGCTGTCATTGCAATCAATCTTAGCTGCCTAGTGCTTTAATCCACTGTACCTACAATTTTCTCTATTTTTTTTTTCTTGCCATGTATCTGTTATCATTTTTTTATAAATTTTGCAAGTATTTACCTACTTAAATTTTCTTAGATTAAGGACCTGCCCGAAACGCTGCGCGTACTAGTGGCTTTACAAGACTGTAATTACCATTTATGTATCCACACATTCCCAATGTACCTTCTTGTATATGCATAAATAAATAAATAAATAAATAAAAAGATAAAAAATTTGTTTAATTTAATTCATGTAATCAATTTTAATTTAATGTAATTTAATTAATTTAATTATTATTCACAGAATTTCAGAAAGTGGCTATCTGATCCAATTTTACCAAGAAAAAATGACAAAAGAATTACATGGTAATTGCATTAAATGAATTTGTGGGTTCAGCCTGAGCCATTATGCTCTGTGTAAACCTTTCCACTACCCACCCACAAGTGGGTATGGGTGCATAATAAAGAAATAACACTAATTGCACTGCTCAGTATCTAATCAAAACATCTTTGGAGATGCCTACACCTATACCTCCTCTCATGGTCATGTCTTTATGAATAGATTTAAGTATACCCTTAGTAAGCCATGGATTAATAACCTTGTAGTAATATTAATAAGAGTAACAATAATAATAGTAATAATAATAATAATAATAGTTTATTTGCTAGAAGGTACAATGGGTTGGTAAGATTACTTAAGTTGTGAGATACCAGTTGAGACTTGTTAAGTTAGCATTGGACAGTGGGTATTATAGAGGCCTGAAATAACATTTCAATACTTACTCTGAAATACTGCTGTCACTTACCACATAGCTTGTGTAAACTGGGTACACAGGTCACAAAATTTAATTTACAGCTCTCTTCATCAATTGCAAACTGGTGACTGGCAAATGTTGTACAATTATATCATTGTACTGTGGCAGGTGGTTAGAGTACATCTCCTGGTTAGGGAAAGAAGAAACACTTTATCAACGTATGTTGTACATTGAATAATATATGGATAAAAAGAACAGCAATACCTCAGTTTAATTTGTAGCCATTATTTAGAGAATCGATAAATAAACATTCTTGAAGAGTCTAGGTGGGTCAAACACAAAATATAACCAAAAAAAATATCTGCAGTAGAACTGCAGACATACTGTCTGAAATAAGATTCTATGTACTATACAGTACTTTGCTCTTCCCTGGCTACACTATATTGTTCACTCGACTGAATTTACCCGAGGGCCACTAACACGCTAGTGGCCTCGACGAGGACAGGAACTGGCAGCTTGTCAAAGGTCCCCCATTTAACTTATCCTGATGATTTTTTCCAAGCTGGTTTTTAAAGTTCAGCAGAGTTTATCAATCTATCCATTTACAGACTAAACCACACACCAGAAGATGAGGAGACGACAATGTTCGGTCCATCGGTCGTTATCAAGTCGATTACTGAATCACAATCGACTTAATAATAGTCCAAGACAGACCGAAACTTCATCGTCTCCACATTTTGTTGTGTGTGGTTTAGTTTCATATCTTCAGCCACATTATTATGACTCACTCGTCTGCATATCCATTTGCAGCTTCAGCGAGTAGGCAGTTCCATGGGTTTATAACCCTGTGGGGTGAAAAAAGCATACCTGTTTTTAGTCCTATGGTCGGCCGAGCGGACAGCACGCGGGACTTGTGATCCTGTGGTCCGGGGTTCGATCCCAGGGCCGGCGAGAAACATGGGCAGAGTTTCTTTCACCTATGCCCCTGTTACCTAGCAGTAAAATAGGTACCTGGGTGTTAGTCAGCTGTCACGGGCTGCTTCCTGGGGGTGGAGGCCTGGTCGAGGACCGGGCCGCGGGGACACTAAAGCCCCGAAATCATCTCAAGATAACCTCAAGATATACTGTGGCTTGTTGAACTTGAAACCATTACTCCTTGTTTGCATTACATCTGACCTTTTAAAGATGCCCTGTGGTCCACAATAACAATACTGTAGTATGACAGCTCTCATACCTGTCTTGGTATGAGAGCTGACTTAATTGTGGAATTATTTTTGTTGCCTGGTTTTGAACTTTCTCCATATCTCTATCTATCCATATCCATAATGATTATGTTGCTTAGTTATGTTCATAAATGTCAGGTCAGCAGTCATCATAATCTATCCATATCTCACTTACAGTATATGCACCTTGGAATCCATAACTCACAAACAAGGAGCAATGGTGTCAAGCTCAACAAGCCACAAGTAGGGCAGAAAACAGATGCCTTTTCACTCACAGGGTTATTAACCTGGAACCATGCTTACCTGCCGAAGCCGTAACTGCCAAAACACTGCTGAATTTTAAAATACGGCTCGATAAAATGGTCAGGACAAATGGGGGGACCATTGATAAGCCACCAGTGTCCTTTCCTTGTCAAGGCCACTAGTGAGATAATGGCCCTG
>WNGS01159612.1:4395417-4421295 GCA_020271785.1 Procambarus virginalis
AGAAAAATAGTTGCCGCTCTCAAGCGACATCGGTCCGCGAAAGTGTTAAAAATTAAATATGCAAACACTGTAACTATTAAGTAACCACTTTAGTTTTATCCTCTGATTTTTTATAAATAAATTATTATTACCAGGTATAAAATTAAATCTATGATGCTAGAATACTGAATAAACTGTGTACTGTGTTTCTTTGTGTCTAGTTTAGTCTAAACATTTTAAAGATTTTTAAAAATTTCTGGATAGTCTTAAAAGCAAACATACTGTATTTGTACCATAATCTTTTAGGTACAATTAATTCGCTGACAACTTGATCCTTAAACCTTCTCTATATACACTGTACTCACTTTCCAATGCTGGGTTGAGTCAAAAACTTTACAATGTCATTTTGAGAGTTCCTCTAGCAAGTAAGAAAAATATTCCTTGAGATCTCTACAATAATTCACTCCATTTGAAAACAGAATGTCAGTGAAATTTTCAAGTCTACTTTTTATTAAGAACTGACTGAATATGTTATTTAAATTCTAATGAATTAAAAATAAAGTTGGTGAAAAATTACTTATTCAAAAAATTATTAATGTCACTAATGGCCTTCCTTGGAGAGCTTACAAAATATTTATTCACATTTCATTTAATAATAAATATAAAATCTCAAATAAAATATACAAAAGTGCACAACAACATCTGTAGAATTTACAATATATTTAATTCATCTGCAGAATGAAATATTTTAAACTTCTGTGGAATTGATGATATCACTTTCAAACTTACATAGAGCTGAAGAGTTTCACTTCTGCAAAAATGATAAAATGTCTTGTTCAACTTATGAAAAAATTATGAAATGTCTATTTCAGATGCCCCCAACAAGTTATCAAAAGATTCATCCAGCTTCCTTTAAAAATACTGTAGTTAGTGTTGCTCTATACAGCACAATCTAGTGATTTAACTGAATGCATTGCTCGATACTTCTCAGAGTTAATGAAATATTTCTTTTTACCCACCTTCTTCTACTGTGCTGTTGATTATAAGCTGATATTTTTTGTGCTTGACACCCTGCTTGCAGCAAAACTTTACTCCTGGGTGATAAATTTTCTCTGCAACAGTAAAAGTACATTAAAATATAAAAACATTATTTATAAACAAATACAAAAATAAAAGCTGAATTTACTGTTAATATTGGAGTAATAATGTAGTCACCTATAGACCCTTAACCCTTAAGCTGCTAAAGGGTCTTTAACTGATATACCCCAGCGTGCTCAAGAAAAAAAATTGTTCTGAAAAAATTATTTTTTCTTATGACATTGTTAATTAGCCTTCAGGAAACACAAAAATTAAATTAAAAAATCTCTAGCTCTTGTGGTTTAGCTGTAGTGGGCTGGAGAAGCTGAGGTGCCACATATGAATAACTTTGTTGATTTATTTTCATTGTTTCTCACTTTATTTATTTAATTTTTCATGCTAACAAGTTGTATTTGTGTCAAAAGTACTGTCTATTATGTATAACTTTGAAAATATAAGTATGTATGTATGTATATATGAGTATAGATAAACAAACACCCACATACATATTCATAATATATGTATATAATATATATATATATATATATATATATATATATATATATATATATATATATATATATATATATATATACTGTATATATATATTATAAGCCTAAATCTTAAAATTACATATAGCACACATTTTGCCTCAAATATATACATGATAATCACTCATTTGCTGTTGCTAAAAGTTTAGTGTCTCCTCTATGGCTGCCCTAAACGTTCAAATACTGGATGGTGATGTTGCCAAGCAATGGTCATCATTTTCTTACTGAGGCCCTAGAATGAAAGTGAGGGACTCAGGATTTTTTCAAGATGGGGGATGGTTACTGGTGGCCTGAGGAAGCAAATGTGAGCTCTATATGTGCAGGACTATTTTAAATATTTAAATATGCAAATCATATATGTATGCTAAGTGCATGGTGGGACATGTCACTCCTGTCATATATATGCCATGCACAGTTTAAGGGTTCACGGAGACATCTCCTGTCCACGAGGCTAACCATAGCCCGTGCTTCTTGCCCAGCTCCTGTGCCAGGTAAGTTACGGGCTCACCATAGCCCGTGCTACTTGGAACTTGTTCCGAGTAGCTGAATCTATAACAACATTTAAGGGTTAAAGAAAAAAAGAGCAATCAATGGAGACAATGAGTCACAATATCATGGCTGAAGAGTTGATACCCAACCCACACATCTTAAAACTGAAGAAACATGTTTTGCTTTGTCCTGGACCATTATAAAGTCACGTAATATACTGTATACACGACTTGATAATGATCCAGGATGGACTGAAACATCATCCTTTCTTCATTTTCAGATGTGTGGGTTGAGTATCAAGCAATCAATAATTTGCATTTAAAAGATAAAAGCTAACTTTTTTCTCTACGCCTCTCCTTTCTCTGCTGCCTTCTGTTCTTTCTGCGGGACCTTGCTGTTTCTTGTACTGCATTTCCTGGCACAGTGCTACTCTCCACATCATGGTTTTCTTCCCATTGCTAGTGTTATCTTCCACCTCACTTTGGTTAGATGTGCCTCCCAGCAGCAAGTCTATGAGCCTTTCGTCCTCTGCCTTCAGAGTAGATGAGGAGAGACAAATGGTTATAAATAATCTTATCAGACCTCTATTGGTCAATCTTGGCTAGACTGAGTGTTCTCTGGTGACTCCCAAGCACCTTATATGGCCATATTGAATATCTGAAATGCTCCCTATGTCATCAGAGAAGTATATTGTTCAGACAAATTATGCATGACCCTTTCCAATGAATATAGAGGTTCATATCTTAGGTACTGGCAGAATAAACCAGGCCAGAAATGGTATTTGTCTGGTGAAAATTTATTATAAGTTACATGCCAAAAGTAAATGTAAAACCAAAGGATGAAGTATGCCATTACTTGCCACTAATGTGAATAAATAAAATAAAAATAAATATATTGTTATTTGTTTTTAGTGTAACTGCAGTATATTAGCTTTTTAAATTTCTAAATGCGATGATATTATGTATATAATGATAAAAGCAAGGGATGGCAGTCAACTGGTGCTGTTGGTTTTAGTATTAGTGAATACCATTTAATTATCTTGAGGTTATCTTGAGATGATTTCGGGGCTTTAGTGTCCCCGCGGCCCGGTCCTCGACCAGGCCTCCACCCCCAGGAAGCAGCCTGTGACAGCTGACTAACACCCAGGTACCTATTATACTGCTAGGTAACAGGGGGATAGGGTGAAAGAAACTCTGCCCATTGTTTCTCGCCGGCGCCTGGGATCGAACCCAGGACCACAGGATCACAAGTCCAGTGTGCTGTCCGCTCGGCCGACCGAACTCCTAATTGTATTTATGTACAGTGTGGTTGGAATATACCAAACATTTAAGGACACGCTGCCAGTGTTTAGACAAAAGAAGTTTTGCAGATTATCAGTCAGTCTGAATATGATATGGCTGCTTCTACAAAAGTAAAAAAAATTTAAATTTGAACCTAATATTTTGAGCTATGTATGGAATACTAACCTAAGACAAAAACAAAACAACATCAGAGGAACAAGACAAGGTAGTATGGCATTCAATAAGGGGAATAAGTACAACAAATACTGCATCAGTGTAGTTCCCCCTGCAATCACCAGTACCTGAGGCTCTGTGGAATTATGCTCTCCGTGGTTACCTTCCAGATCTCCATAGGTGCTGTTTGTACTGTTTCCTAATCCCACAGGAGTACCTGTAACACACAACAAATGGCTGTGAAATGTTGTCAGAACTTATTATGCATAATATGTTTATCTAAAATATACAGTGACATCTCGGCTAACGAATGCCCCTATTTACGAACTTTTTGGATTACAAGCCCAGTTTCTTCGTAAAATGTGAATTGGGTTACGAGCTTTGCCTTGAGTAGCATAGTTTGTTGACTATCGTCACAAACCGTTCCGGTTAGTGACGATCGCGTTTGAATTATTTGTAAAGAATTTAATTGTTTTTGGGCTTTTTTGGGTTTTGAACATAAAAGTAATTATTATGTATCATACCATGGGTCCCAAGAACATCAGTGGTAAGATTCAGCCTAAGAAAACACATGTAAAGATGAACATAGAGCAAAAACAAAAGATCATTCGTAAACATGAAAATGGTACACGGGTTGTTGAACTAGCTAGGCAGTACAACAAATCTATGTCAATGATATGCACTGTAATTGCTAAGAAAAGGAGACATTATGAGTGCTAAAGTGGCAAAAGTGTATAAAAAAATCATGAAACAAAGAACACAAACACTTGAGGATGATAAAAAGATTTTATTAATTTAGGTACACAAGAAGAAGTTTGCAGGTGATAGTGTTTCAGAGGCCATCATTTGTGAAAAAGCAAGGCTATTGCATGAAGATCTTATAAATAAAACCCCTGGAACAAGTGATGCAGATAAGAAAGAGTTTAAGGCAAGCAGGGGATGGTTTGATAAATTTAGAAAAAGAAGTGGCATTCAGTGTTGTGAGAGTTGTGAGTGTTGTGTGCGTGATTTGGTGGAGAAACACAGCGAAGAACTGATCACTGAAGAACTCCTAGCCCTTCACAAGGAGCAGCAACAAGAAGCAGCTGAGGAAATTTCTTCAGGGGAGGAGGAAAAACAGTACAGAATGTCCCTTTCTCAACAATTAAGAAGTGGTGTAGATTATGGAAAGAAATGCAAACTTTTGTTGAAAAGACTCACCCAGAGCAAGCTGTAGTGGCTGTTGCCTTAACCTTTTTAATAACACTGTGATGTCTCACTACAGACAAGTGTTACAACATAGGAAAAACAAATCTAAATGAAAAGGTTTTTAGTGAGTAAAACAAGTAGTGAGCTACAAGCAGGTTCTAGTGGTATGCAGGCAAAATGTACCAGAGAGTGTACCCCAGAGAAGTCATCACTACCTGATGTTATAATGGAAGGGGTCTCCCCCCTTCCAAACACTAACACCTAGAGCCCAGTAGGCTCAGGAATCTGTACACCAGTTGATTGACAGTTGAGAGGCGGGACCAAAGAACCAAAGCTCAACCCCCGCAAGCACAATTAGGTAAGTACCTCTCCTCCCCCATTCCTCACTGTCTTCCATACGCCAACAAGAGTCATCAATAAAGGTAAGCTATAATTTGTACATGCTATAGTACTAAATATTTATGTGAATTAGGTATGAAATGTATTTTGATATTTTGAAGTTAATATTTTTCAGAGTGTGGAACAGGTTAATTCAATTTACATTACTTCTAATGGGAAAATTTGTTTTGGGTTGCGAATTTTCGGGTTACGAAATGTCTCTAGGAATAGATTAAATTTGTAAACGGAGGGGCCACTGTAGTACTATGTTTCATTTACAGCTCCAACTACTGTGTTCAACAGCAACCTGTTTATCCTTAAAATCGTTAAAACTCTTTATCATTACTGCATTATCCCAAAATTATATAGAAATATGAAAATGTGTGTGAGAAAGAGCATTCATACATATCATGAGAGGTCATGTCAATGTCATTATTTACCTTAATGAACTTGTCCATAATGATTAATTTGTCATACTGTATACCTGGAAAAGATCATCAAGGCAAATGGGGGGACCTTTGGCAAGCCACCAGCTTCCTGTTCTCGTTGAGTTCACTAGGGTTAGTGGCCCTCAGGTAAAAATCAGGTATCAGTAGTACATAAGACAATACAGTATTTTGAAACAGCATAGTTTTGGCAGTTACAGCTTCGGCAGGTGGGAGATTCCATGGGGGTAATATCCGTGTGGGTCTGCATGAAGCGACAGTCTTACTTCATGTAAGTTAGAGTTCAATCATAACCGAGTGGTTGGGCACCATTCCTTTCCCCTGTCCCATCGTAAATCCTGACCCCCACCAAGTGCTATATAGTCGTAATGGCTTGGTGCTTTCCCCTGATAATTCCCTCCCTCCTGTTCTCAGTCCTACACTTTGGCTTGTTGAGCTTGAAACCGTTGCTCCTTGTTTGTGTTACATCTGACCTTCTGAGGAAACTATCTGGATCAACATCCTCTAACTTGTTCAGTATTTTAAAAGTTTCAATGAAATCTGCCTTGTCATGCCTGGTTTGCAGTGTTGTTAGCCCTGTGGCCTTCAAGCATTCCTGATACGAGAGATGACTTAGCTCTAGTATGACTTTTGTTGCCCGGTGTTGCACCTTCTCCAGAGCAGCTATGTTATTCTGAAAATTAGATCTCCATGCTTGGATACAGTAATCAAATGGGGGCGCACCAGTGATTTATACAGTTGAACCATTACAGTACCTTCTTTTCCTTATAGTCAAAAGTACACTTAATTATCCCAAGAGTTTGGTGAGCTTTATACTACTACTACTACTACTGTATGATAGACACATTATACAACTGATATTAATAACAGTATTTTCAGATGCACTCAACCTTTAAATGTCAGGCATGATGGTGCCCAAATTACTCAGACGGTTTATCATAAAGCAGAACATCAGAACACCAATTTATCCTCATCACATCATATATTTGATGAAAGGATCAACTTTAATTTTTTCAAGTAAGTGGCTGGAGATGTAATAAACAAGATTTCATTAACATAAATCACAACTTATCTGAGAAAACATTCAACAACTTACACTATATAAAAATATTAAAGGATGATGGTGCTCTAGGGATGAAAAAGTGCATTTGATTCATCAAAGACTATATACTACAGAATATTTATGTTTATGTGCTCATCAAAATGAACTGGAGACAAGCCCCATTGTATAATGACTAATTTAATGTTTTAGTCAAGGAGTGATTGGTATTAAATACTCTTTCAGTCTAAACAGCTACTATGATGACTTACTATTGAGGTGGTTCTGGCGATTTTTGTTTCGTCGGTGCTTTGGGAACTTCTTCCAATTATTCTTTGTAAGTCGACCATGTTGTCTAAAAGAAAAAATTTCACTGATTGTTGAAGTTAAAAGGTTAAATTACAAAAATGATTGGGAATATATTAAATTATCTTAGTCACAAATTCAATAACAAATAAGGAATGACTAGAGAAAAAACAAGGACACATGTAAGAAAATATAAGAATTATGACACGATACATCAACCCAAATGCAATATTGTGTGCATTAAACTAAAATCTTTCAAATGATTATTTAACTTGATAAGAATGATAAGGCACTTTGATAAGAACTCAATTATTTATGAAGAGATGTCTTGTCTTCAAATATCATAGCTTTGTTCAATACTTGTTAATAGTTACGCTAAATTCAATTTAAACAATATTTTCACATCAAACTACATACATGTATTAGCCAAACACCACCACCATGAAAGCTCTTGTCATTAAACTGTGAATAATGAATATACTGTAGGCCTACAGGTCATGGGGCAAAGACCTTGAATTTTCAAATACTGTAGAAAAGAAGGTACAGCCGTCTATTAATGCAGGTACAGAAATGTTAAGGCAGGTGCAGCAATATTAAAGTAGGTACAGCACTCTTATTAAGGATGGTAGAGCACTCAAAGCTACTACTTTAGTAAAGCATGCATACATAGTACCTTAGTAAAGCAAGCATACATAGTACCTTAGTAAAGCAAGCATACATAGTACCTTAGTAAAGCAAGCATACACAGTACCTTAGTAAAGTAAGCATACATAGTACCTTAGTAAAGTAAGCATACATAGTACCTTAATAAAGCAGGCATACATAGTACCTTAGTAAAGCAAGCATACATAGTACCTTAGTAATGCATGTATATATTTTATGCAAAAACTATAGTTCTAATTTGTTTTGATTTTTGTTTTAGTATCTTTGAATACATATCTATATTGGCACAATGGTTACATCATACAATTTATTGGAATAGGTCTTACCTGTTTAATCGGTTTCTTTTGCGGTTCTCCCTATCATTTATGCGTTTCTCCCGCCGCAGCTGCTGACGAATTTTTCGTCTACTAAAAAGTGAAATTTTAACTTTCTTTCAATTGCATGACATTTTTAGTTGTGTTTTAAACATAATCATAAAAGATAATTGTACAAATATATATTGTATACAGATAAATAATGCACCATACTTTATCTGTTAATATAAATAAATGTACAGTATAAAAAATCATCAGAGTAAATAGGGAAACTTTTGATGAGCTGCCGGCTTCCTGTCCTCATCGAGGCTACTTGAGTGTTAATGGCCCTCAGGTAAATATATTTATCTAAAAAAGATTGTGTACACTTTTAGGGTTGAATTTGTTCATCATTGTGAATCCCATACATTCTCGACTTCATTTAATTCTCCTGGCCTTTAATAAGTAATATTGTAATTTGCTTTATCGGAGACAGGAAAGCTGCTCATATATACTTCAAGTTTGTATCGATGTTCTCCCCAGTATGTAACCACACAATAGATGCCTAACTTCCATGTACAGTATCATTTTACTGCTAGACGAACACACCCATTAGTTGAAAGGAGTTGTGTCCAACTGTTTGTCCTACCCAGGAATCGAATCCAGGATCCCTGATTGCTAGTTGAGAATGAAGCCAACTGTACTGCAAGACCCCCTAAAGGCTAGAAAGAGCAGGATTAAATGTTATTATTAGAACTGATGTTTTCTTGTGTAATGAGTAGAAATAGTGGACTTTAGGTCTTTGGAGCCTAACCCTATATTTTCTATATGTTATACTGTACTTTAACTTTTGATTTGCATGGCAATTGTAGGACTGTATTTTTTATACAAACTAAGGACTGCCTGTATTATTTGTTAAGGACAACTTTCATCTACTCATCTTCAAAACCAAACATATTAAATGATGCAATAAACACTGAACTAAAAAGTGTATACTGTATGTGGGTTACAACTAACACACTTACTCTTAACACTGATAATACATGCGCAGATGAAGAGTTACAATAATGTGACTGAAGAATGTTGACCAAACCACACACTAGAAGATGAAAAAACGATGACATTTCAATCCATCTTCTAGTGTCAAGCCATCTTCTTTGGTCAACACCGATAATACATATTACTATTTATGCAGAAAATCCACAAAGAAATTGGAAAGGAAGATGAACGTTTCGGCCACTTTACAGCCGTTGTCAACACCAGACTGACTGGGAGAAACAAAGGGAGGGGTATAGGTCAACAGCTGAATATGACCACATATCCCCAGGTAAAGAATTACCCAGAAGCAGTATAGATTTAGCTTAGAATAATAGGATTAAGCAGTCAGAGAATAAGGATGAAAGATTAAAGTCTCAATGAACACACAATATATATGAATATAATACTGAAATGAGACAGTAACCCTTTCAGAGTTTTTTCTTAAACTGTTGTGCAATATTGTAACTATAGTTGTAACTGTTTGTAAATGTAACTGTAGTTACAATATTGCACAACAGTTTAAGAAAAAACTGAAAGAGTTACTATGTCTCATTTCAAATTATATTCATATATATTGTGTGTTCATTGAGGCTTTAATCTTTCATCCTTATTCTCTGACCGCTTAATCCTATTATTCTAAGCTAAATCTATACCTGCTTCTGGGTAATTCTTTACCTATGAATATGTGGTCATATTCAGCTGTTGACCTGTACCCTCCCTTTGTTTCTCCTAGTCAGTCTGGTGTTGACAACAGCTGTAAAGCGGCCGAAAAGTTCATCTTCCTTTCCAATTTCTTTGTGGATTTTCTGCATACAAAAGATCAGTGTTTAGTGATTGTCAATTGCATATTACTATTTATATGAAAAATGTACTAATCAAATACATCTAAGGATGAAACATAAATGTATAAAAATGACTTAGAGAATATATAAACACCTGCTGGCTTGCCGAATCCTTTGACGGTTTGCTTGCCTCCGTTCTACCCTTAAACGTCTTTCCTCTTGCTTGGCCTTTCGATTCTTATGCTGCTTTCCTAGCTTTACCTTGCCTGACACACTCTGTCAAGTAAATGAAAGAAAATTTTACTTCCAGGATTGAAAATTTATTGATCAGGAAGAATATATATCAAGACTTTCTTATGGTAATTGTAACAATTGAAAATTGTATGTCACTTTCAGTCTATCTACCGTATTTGGTGACCATGCTTTGGTGACCATTTGGTGACCAATGCTACTGAAAACTTCTATGTTATTTAAGCATTTTGTAATTACTGTACTTCACTTATGTTCAAACAATTTATTTCATGATGAAAAATATATACTGTAGTTCATAACTGTTTCACTCTCATGCTAAACTTCTCCATGTTTGGTTCCAATTCCATATTACTGCCATATTTCATTAATATATTTTTAAAACTAAATAAACTCAATTATTGATTAAATCCATCTATCAATCCATTGTAAAAGTTGACAAGCACCCAATTTGTGTTTTTTTAATTAACAAAACTTATGTAAATATTGCCAATAATAAATACAAAATTATTAACATTTTTACATAATATATTATGACATTAAGTTTGTAGAATTTTTTAAAATAAATAATTCAAGTAGTTAATTAGTAATTAATCACCGGGAAGTGATCTACAAAGTTATCATTGCATTGCTTGGTGATGCTTGCAAGCATTTAAACTAATGTAATGTGGTAAAAAGTTATTCCTAGTCAATGAGTCTGACAAGAAATAAATGAGTTATTAGAGGAACCGTTGAATTAGTTGGTACTTGAAGCTAAGGAAGAAGCTTAAAGGATTTCCTGCTGAATCATAGGCAATAAAATTAAATTTCCATAAATTTCCATAGTTCAAATGAAAGGCCCATAGTTCAGTTAAAATTAAATCTCATAGTCCAGACAAATAAAAGGTTCATAGTTTAGTCCAAATCCAAGTAACAATTTGCTGCTGGACAAAGTATATATCATGCTGCTGGTGCCTTTGTCTAATTTTAAACTTGTCCAGGTTTTAGACAATAAATTAGATTTTTTAGTCATTGGGGTTGGTGGATATGCACAACGGTAAAGCTACAAATAATGCTTCTTTGACATTGTCAGCTATAGTGAGTCTACAGTTATTGAATAATTTAGTGTGCAGTAGTCATTTTTACAGCTTAATTCACAAGGAGTGAGATACACCAATGCCACTTCAATTTCAGTGCAACATGCAATGCATATTATCTGTCAGATTAAGGACCTGCCTGAAACACTGTGCATACTAGTGGCTTTACAAGAATGTAAACACAATGCTATGTACCCCCCACAAACCCAATGTACCTTCTTGTCTATATACTGTATATATAAATAAATAAGTAGATATAGACTGCTTCCAACTACATGGGGGTATCTATAGGGCCATTGCTCCTCGTGCCTCTCTGAGGGGGCCAGGTTCTGGCCTGTGGTCCATGGTAGGCCTAGAACTACATTGACTGACTGTTGCCCGGGTCTAATATATACACATCAGCCTGGTATAGCTCCGGGGAGCTGGAGAGGCTCTCCACAGAAAAACAGAATGCTAATAAAAAATGCTATTTATAACATACATCTTCATCTCATTTCCATTTTCTCTCACCAGCTGCTTAAACTGGTGTCTTGCTCATCTGCCTGGAGACCCCATACAGTACTGTTAGGTAACACTTGATAATGTTATTTATTAGGGCAAATTTTAAATCAATTACATATTTGCTGTGGAGAGAATCAAGGTCCAATCTAAATGCTGTGCAATATACCAAAGATTTTTTGTTGTTGAAGAACATGTGAGTACCACATTTATAGTGTGTGTTTCTTGTACTAATGGACGCACAATATTATAATAATAATATAATTCACTGTGTTGGGGGCCAAGAAGCCAGAGTGTATTCATACATGTCCGGGTGTATCTAGTTCCCCCACCAACCCCCCCAAAGCAGAATTACTGACCCTGCCCAGGATACAACCCCGCAACAAGCTGACTAACTCATGAGTACCTACTCACTGCTAGGTGAACAGATGCATTAGACGCAAGGAAATTGCTCAACCCTTTCTGTCTCGCCCGGGACTCGAACCCAGAATTCTCAATTGTGCGTCAAGCATGAACCCAACTGTACCACTGGGACCCTTAAAGTTTGTTTTAAACTTAAAATTATGTTTAAAGTGTTATCTCTGCAATCAATAGAGGGTTCTAAAAGTCAAATAAATTGATGGAAACATTTCAATATATCATTAGTTTCCTTTTACCTGACGCCTCTTGCTTACTTAACAGTAAAATGTAAGTCGAGAATTAGGCAATTGTTTTGGGTTGCATTCTGGCGGTCAGTAGTTGGCCTAAGGGGACCTCTATAAGCCTAACAGGACTCCTTTTCCTGATAAAGAAAACTATTGCGTATTTGTACAATGATAGTTATGTTCACGGTGTCCAATCAACCTTAAAATCTATATGCTAATGCTAAAAACCATCGAAAGCTTCAAAATGTCACATTTTTGTTTTTTAGCATCCATCACCCTATCATTCAAATTGTTCTAATTATCCACAAATTTGTTCACAAAAATATATTTTTATATGCAGGTGATGAGTCACAATAACGTGGCTGAAGTATGTTGACCAGACCACACACTAGAAGGTGAAGGGACGACGACATTTCGGTCCGTCCTGGACCATTCTCAAGTCGATTGTGTCTCACAATCGACTTGAGAATGGTCCAGGATGGACCGAAACGTCGTCATCCCTTCACCTTCTAGTGTGTGGTCTGGTCAATATATTTTCATATATTTTTTTAGACCTTTGTTTTCAGGTTTAAATCTATGGGCTTTCACTCTTAAAAAGTGCAATATGTACTGTATTCAAAAATTTTTACTTGTCAAATTATTGATTCCTGTAACAATTTTGTATGTGATGATCATATCACCTCTTTTCCTTCCATCCATCTTAGATTTAGCATATTTAATGCCTCCATTTTTTTCCTCATAGGTCTTGCTTGTTAGGCTTAGCAGCAGTGCTGCCTTAAAGTATAGACACACTGGGCAGTTGCACAGGGCCCTACAGTTGTAGGAGCCCTTGCTGCCATATTGTTCATGGGGAGATATCTTAGCAGTGGATAATTAGTCAACTTTCCACTGGAAAAGCCTAGGCTTCAATTCCCTTTTCAATAATTAATTTGTGTAATTACCTCGGTGTAATTACCTAAGTGTAGTTACAGGATGAGAGCTACGCTCGTGGTGTCTCGTCTCCCCAGCACTCTTTGTCATATAACGCTTTGAAATTACTGACGGTTTTGGCCTCCACCACCTTCTCACCTAACTTGTTCCAACCGTCTGCCACTCTGTTTACAAAAGTGAATTTTCTTATATTTTTCCGGAAGCTTTGTTTCATTAGTTTAAATCTATGACCTCTTGTTCTTGAAGTTCTGGGTCTCAGGAATTCTTCCTTATCAATTTTATCAATTCCTGTTACTATTTTGTACGTAGTGATCATATCGCCTCTTTTTCTTCTATCTTCTAGTTTTTGCATATTTAATGCCTCTAACCTCTCCTCGTAACTCTTGTCCTTCAGTTCTGGGAGCCACTTAGTGGCATGTCTTTGCACCTTTTCCAGTTTGTTGATTTGCTTCTTAAGATATGGACACCATACAACCGCTGCATATTCCAGCTTTGGTCTAAAAAAAGTAGTGAACAATTTCTTTAGTATTTCTCAATACAGTATAACTATTTGAGGGTAATCCTGAACATTCGTGGACAGGCAGGGCCCATCATCTGGGTAGGAGTCCCAATGCCCATCATCTGAGTAGCAGACCCCAGTGCCCATCATCTGAGGAGGGGCACTCCCAGTGCCCATCATCTGAGAAAGGGGCTTCCAGTGCATTGCTTTGCCCAGGGCCTACAATGCTGTTAAGATGGCCCTGTTTGGAAGCCATTTAGTAATATGTTTTTCCACCTTTTCTAGATTATTGATATGCTTCTTGAGATATGGACATTACATAGCTGTTGCATATTCTAATGTCAGTCTCATAAATGTTGTGAACAATTTCTTAAGTATTTTCCATCCATGAATTTAAAAGAAATTCTGAAATTCCTAAGCATAGCATAGGCTCCTCTCACAATACCTTTGATATGATCCTCCAAGTTCGTCAGCATCTTTTAACTGAACTTATAAGTTTTCCCTATCCCACATTCCATTACATGGAATCTAGCCACATTCAATATGTGCCATATGTTGTTCCATTCCCTTATTCTCTAAGCTTCTCTGCTCTATCAGAGAAGCTTACTTGTCGATGATTCTGAGAATCAACATCCCTGCTGTTTGGTCTCTGACCAGGCATCCTGGTTGGTGGTTAATGTATTACACAGGGCTTTCCAGTTCGAAAGTATACTGCCTGTACATTAGTATGCCATTTCTTCCAAGGTATTCTATTGATTTATTTTTTATTTTTGTGAACTGACATTACCTATATGCAATTGCCGATGTGGAGTTACAGAATATGAGCTACACTCATGGTATCTGGCTTTCCTTATAATCTTTATCATATGACGCATTGAAACTAATGATGGTTTTGGCATCTATCACCTCAGATTGTTCCAACTGTCTACAACTCTGCAAAGGAGAATTTTTGTATACAGTATTTTCGAAACCTTTGTTTCCTTATCTTGAATCTATAACAACTTGTTATTGAAGTTGCAGGTTTAAAAAATTCCTCCTTGTCAGATGCATCAATTCCTATCACTGTTTTTTATATGTGGATATTGGTGAAGTGTGTGTCAAGCCTTTCAAAAAGTTATTTAATATTAGTATGAAACAGTTTTAAATCTTACATATTTAGGGTTATTTATATAAATTTAAACCATGTTAATATATCTGCTTTACCACTAAACTATTATTAGAGTAGGCATTAACAATTCTAAAAGTATAAGCACAGAAAATGCTTGGTTACAGCTACAAAATCCAAACTATGGTTTTGAGTTGCACGAGACAATCTAAAATACTTTAATATAAAATAAATAATGAAAATACAAACACCCCATAATTAATTTAGAAGTTAATGCAATTACTGTACTGTATCAGGAGAACATGCAAAGCCATTATGACTATACTGTAGCATTAGGAAGGGATGAGGATAAAGATTTGGGATAGGCTGGAGGGAAGGAATGGTGTCCAACCACTTGGACGGCCATAGACTGAATGCCGACTTTCAAGAAGCGAGACTGTTGCTCGACCGTTCAGTCCAAGTGCTTGGGCAATTAATTTATAAATAATAATGAGTTTATATATATGGCAATAACAATTATAACACACTATTTGATAATTGATTATTGAGGAAACATGATTATTTGGCTACTTTAAATTCCATAGCTGCACCTTAATTATTATCAAATACCTGATCATTATCTGCAATTGTATTTTCACTTTCATCTGTATCATGTTCCTCATCTTCCTCATTGTCCTCATTAGAATCCTATTTATAGGCAAAAGACAAATATTCTCAGTTATCACTTAGCTCTTGAATTAAGTTTACTAAATATTTTCTCCTATACCATAGATACCAAAATTCCACAGAAAAAAGTGCACACATCAGATGCCAAGAGTGAAATTAAAAATTAAGCTTAATTACATAGCAATGGGTGTTTCGAGTGAAAATGTATATTCATTTTTTATCCAGTCTGTAAATTACAAAATATTAATATTTCATTAATGGTTAAATAGTGTAATAAAAATTCAGTTAATATTTCATAGTTTAGTTTATGTATACAATAGCAGGTTTCAAAAAATAAATTAAAGTAAGACTGAGTTGCAAAGTTAGTACTCGTGCAAATTAAAAATAAATAACAAATGATTTTTCAAAATTTCACACGCAGCACAATGAAGGGGAACCTGCAGTAATAGAATGGATTGGAATCATCTGGAGAAAGCACCAAGCCATTACGACAATATAGTACTTGACCTGCAGTAATGAATGCTGTGAAGAGAACACAGCTCATTAAAAAGGCTGAGAGAGGCATTACACATATTCTCAAGTGTGCTCTATATGGTATTTTCAAAACCCACAAGTGCAGTACCAATCCTGACCCCAAATGCTTCTTGCAGAGCTGCATCAGAACTCACAGACACCACACGAGAACCATATATCTATTTCATGTTGTTTATTATATCTTAACTTCTAAGATTCTTTTTTTTTTTTGGCCTACAGATCAGTAGTAACAAATTTTAATTTTTTGTCTCAACTTACTAAGAAGTTATTTTACCTTGTGTTAGTCAATGGTTAACGTGAAAATTTTGTTTAAAACCTATATGTACCTGAGTTTAGTCAACATACTTTTCACTTCTAATCCCCTAAATTAAGTTGACAGTTCAAGATATTAGCCAAAAGTAAATTGGCAGAGATGTAAAAACACCAGAGACTTGCCTGGTATGTGGATGAAGGGTCTACACACACTAGAGCCTGGAGCTCTGTAGGGTATGCCTGAGGACCCACCACCAGTGTTAGTTTCCCCACAGGAAGGGCATAGTAGGTGCTGTAAGAGAGTTTAAAAGTTGATGAGTAAAAACCTGTGAATATTATATAATATAATGTTTGCATTCACTATTACACACACACTTTTAAATACATTATTATATTACAGTTTTACTTTGTATTTTGATTTGAATGCATGCAATAGGATCAATTCTAAGTGAAGACCTCACAGCTAATAATATATATAGCTGCTTTTTCAACACGGTAATAGTCTATCAGTGCAAGAGGAAGCCAATTCAGCACTTACCTCAGAATGAGACAGCCACACTCTGGAGGCGTGAAGGTGAGAGCCAAAATGCCTCCGCCTATCAACCGCCCTTGCACCCACCAGAAATCATCACTAATTTGATCCCAGGAAGAACTAACACCAGGGGAACTAGAAGCACTCTGTTCAAAAAATGTACAAATTTTTATATAATAATACTGCACTTCATACAGATAGTGATCAACCTATTCATATTCTTTTTATTTTAAACTTTATATTTTATTTTATACTTATATACTATACTATACTATTTTATACTTATAATACTTATACTATACTATACTAGTTTATACTTTAAGGACCTGCCCGAAACGCTGCGCGTACTAGTGACTTTACAAGATTGTAAATACTCTGCTATGTATTTTCACAAACCCAATGTACCTTCTTGTATATAAATAAATAAATAAATAAATGAATAGGGGGAGTAATTCCCCCAATTGGAATTGTGAACAAGAGCTGGGACTATGTAAACTATGTGAACAAGAGCTGGGACATACTCTCTAACAATATATCTGTGACTGCCCTGTTATAAGTGACCTCAAACCTAATGGTATGAGGTACTTTGAGCTCTGTAATTACTTCATACACTCAGGAATATTGGAAGATATTCTTGTGCTGTACCCAGATTTTGCTAGTGAAGGGTAACAGATCAGCCTTACATTTTATGTTCTTACCTGATTTTTTACTAGCTCTAGCTATGTACTAGATGTACTAGATGTACTAGCTTTATCTATAAATCAATCAATTTATGTAAAATCACTTGTATGTATGAACCTTACCTGAATAAACATATTTATTATATTTATTTATTTATGTATGACTAACCATCCTGTGAGATGGGAATATTGGATGAACTTGTAGCCAGCTGTTTAGTCGGAGCTGGTTTGTTTTTGTATTAAGGCAAGTATTATCTCCCTAATTCCATGTATGATTAACGATCCTGTGAGATGGGAATAATAGTTAAACTTATAGCTAGTTCTTGATCTACACTGTGTAATATCTCATAGAGAATAGGGTAGCAGCACATTGTTGTGTATACCTAATTTTGCTAATTAAAAAGAAATGGACTTTTTTTTTTCTTCACTGTCAAGGGAAGTTTAAAAGTTTAAAAATTAACTCGTCACAGTTCATTTTCACACTACAGTATATTTATGGTCTGACGCCTAGGGATGATAGTCTATGATAGACAATCATTGGTGCGGTGGTCATAGTACTGTGTACGTTTAGGGGTGATCCTGGACGGCATAGGTTCGAATATAATATATATATATATATATATATATATATATATATATATATATATATATATATATATATATATATATATATATATATATATATATATATACTGTACTGTATATATATATACTGTATATATATATATTTTTGACAAATGTATGTACATACTGGAACTTGGTTACGTACCTCTGTTTCAATTGCAAATGCAATGATAGTTTCATCAGAAGTTTCTACCTGATGTTCAATTTCCATATGGTTCTTGGTAAAGTTTAGTTTGGATTCTGTAGAAAATCCACCCACTCCACAAGAAGACTTGTTGTCATACTTGCTGAGGGTGAGTAATACAGAACCCTCTTCAGCCACCAACGACTCCACCAACACTGAGGGGATAGAGTTGAGGAAGAAAATACTGTAATGGCAAATCATTCTATGAATCTGCAAGATCTGAGAGATGTCATTACATGGTCAACATGCAGTGGTATCAAAGAGACAATCTGGCTATGGTTGTAATATAGGATATTACAACCATATCTAATATAGGATACTTTGATCCCTGTAAAAAAAATTATCTATGAAACCCAGTCTGAATTGTTTGTTTTTGCTTTATAAAATTATTTTATTTATCAAACATTAAGTTGTTCACCTTGGTAATCTACGTTGGGGTTCAGAAGACCTTTTTCATCCAGTGACACAGAGATGGGTGCAAATGATGGCTGCTCATCATCTGTAAATGTCTCTCTATCACTTTCTATCTCTTCTTCAGGAAGAATATCATCCTCATCCTCAGTATTCTTCATATTGTTGCTGCTGTCAACATCCTCTTTTACCATGAATGTGTAGGTGTCAAATTTAGCTAGCCATTCACCAAGAGCATCCTCAAGGAAATCAACATCAGGGGTTTCTCTAGGTGATTCTACAATAGGAAAGATTCCGATTAATAATACAAGGAGATGTTATATTCTGTACAGTACAGTTATGTTCCATATGCAAGCTTGAAAAACTCTGATCAAGTAAATACTGTATTAGATTCTGTAAGGTAAGGTAATTACAAGGAAAAAGCACTGAGCCAGTATGACTTCATATAGAAATGTAATCAACTATTAACAGGCTTTGTCACAAAAATTAAGTGCAAATGTTCATTCAATACTAAGTATAAATCCTCTTCAGTTACTTCAATCCTTTTGAAAACTTGGATAATAAACTTAAATAGTTATTAGAATGGACAAGTAAGAACAGACCTTGATGTTGATCACTTCTGGGAGCAGATGCAGCCACACTCAACCATGCCAACAATACCAGCACGGCTCCCACAACCTTCATTGTGATGGTCTCTTGCTTAGCTATAATGAGAAAAATTATGACTAATTAAACCTGGTAAACAATCCCCTTGGGATTATTTATGACAGTCTTGCTTTAGAAATATTAAAGATTTGCTTTGCTGCACCTGGATAAAGATGCTAGCATTGATTTATTCCACATAGGTAGGAATTTTAAAATATTATCTGTCATGCAGTGATAAGTACTGTATTATAAGCTTTATAGGTCATGTATCAACTTGATCAACTCTTACAAATAACATCGCTTTTCGTTCGTATGCGCTACAGCCAAGAATTGTCGTAATCCAAAATGGAAATTTATTTTCCAAATGAAATGGACCCAAAACAGGAAGTTTGGGTCCTCTGGTAGGTTAGGAGGGCAGCAAGTTTTAATTTATTTGTTTATTTATTTATTTATATACAAGAAGGTACATTGGGTTTATGAGAGTACATAGCATTGATGTTTTAACATTCTTGTAAAGCCACTAGCACGCATAGCATTTCGCGCAGGTCCTTAATCTAACAGATAATTTTAAGTAGGTAAATTCTAGCAAAAAAATTGCTCAAGATTTCTAACAAAAATTAAATTGCTCAACAAATTTGTCTAGCAAAATTGAAAAAATGTTTACAGGTACATTGTAAGAAAATTTGACAAAGATTAGTAGGTACATGTACATTAAAGTAAAATTTGAGGGTTATCAACAGGTATTTTTTTATTGTTATTATTTTATTATTATTATTTATTATTATAATATTATTTTTTTTCCTTTTTTCAACACAATTTATACTTTAATCTCAATTAGTATTAAGTTTTAGTTTAAGTGTTTTTTTTTCCCACACTTTGCCTGAAACGTTGTGCATATTAGTGGCTTTAGGTATTATATGTACTTGCCCTATCTATAAATCCAACATTATGTTTGTAACTCATCTATGTATATACTGTACTTTTATTTGAATAAACATTTGTAACATGGTTAACACGGTGCTTATATCATGGTTGTTTTTCATTATCTATATATATATATATATATATATATATATATATATATATATATATATATATATATATATATATATATATATATATATATATATATATACATATAATATATATATATATATATTAGTATATTTTGGTAGCAGTCTTTCCTGTAGACATATGTTATTAAATATGACCGAAAAAGTAAGATTAATAATTCTAACACGAATTTCTCAATTTTCCTTATGTTTGTTTTTACTGATGACGGTAAATTAAAAATCAATTCTCCAAAATTCATCTTTATTCTTAGTCTGACGCGACACTGAGCGCGTTTCGTAACTTATTACATTTTCAAAGACTTTAGTTACACACACACAGAACAACTATAACTGAACAGAGTTTAAATACCTGCATTGGGTGAGGTGACATGTTACAATGGTTTGGGGTGAGGTGAGAACAAACACAGAACACGAAACAATGGGTATAAGGGAAGAATAGATCTGTAACTGCAGAAGGCCTATTGGCCCGTATTTCTTGATGTTTCTATATTGGAGCGGAGTCTTGAAGTGGGTAGAATATAGTAGTGCGTTAATTGGCTGTTGATTGCTGGTGTTGACTTCTTGATGTGTAAAAGTACACATCAAAAAAACTTGATGTGTACACATCAAGAAGTCAACACCAGCAATCAACAGCCAATTAACGCACTACTATATTCTACCCCTTCAAGACTCCGCTCCAATATAGAAACATCAAGAAATACGGGCCAATAGGCCTTCTGCAGTTACAGATCTATTCTTCCCTATACCCATTGTTTCGTGTTCTGTGTTTGTTCTCACCTCACCCCAAACCATTGTAACATGTCACCTCACCCAAATGCAGGTATTTAAAACTCTGTTCAGTTATAGTTGTTCTGTGTGTGTGTAACTAAAGTCTTGAAAATGTAATAAGTTTACGAAACGCGCTCAAGTGTCGCGTCAGACTAAGAAATAAAGAATGAATTTTGGAGAATTGATTTTTAATTTACCGTCATCAGTAAAAAACAAACATAAGGAAAATTGAGAAAATTCGTGTTAGAATTATTAATCTTACTTTTTCGGTCATATTTAATAACATATATATATATATATATATATATATATATATATAGATATATATATATAATATATAGATATATATATATATATAAATATATATATATATATATATGTTTATNGTTCTGAAAAAATTATTTTTTCTTATGACATTGTTAATTAGCCTTCAGGAAACACAAAAATCCAATTAAAAAATCTCTAGCTCTTGTGGTTTAGCTGTAGTGAGCTGGAGAAGCTGAGGTGCCACATATGAATAACTTTGTTGATTTATTTTCATTGTTTCTCACTTTATTTATTTAATTTTTCATGCTAACAAGTTGTATTTGTGTCAAAAGTACTGTCTATTATGTATAACTTTGAAAATATAAGTATGTATGTATGTATATACGAGTATAGATATACAAACACCCACATACATATTCATATATATATATATATATATATATATATATATATATATATATATATATATATATATATATATATATATATATATATATATATACTGTATATACATATTATAAGCCTAAATCTTAAAATTACATATAGCACACATTTTGCCTCAAATATATACATGATAATCACTCATTTGCTGTTGCTAAAAGTTTAGTGTCTCCTCTATGGCTGCCCTAAACGTTCAAATACTGGATGGTGATGTTGCCAAGCAATGGTCATCATTTTCTTACTGAGGCCCTAGAATGAAAGTGAGGGACTCAGGATTTTTTCAAGATGGGGGATGGTTACTGGTGGCCTGAGGAAGCAAATGTGAGCTCTATGTATGTGCAGGACTATCTTAAATATTTTAAATATGTAAATCATATATGTATGCTAAGTGCATGGTGGGACATGTCACTCCTGTCATATATATATGCCATGAACAGTTTAAGGGTTAAAGAAAAAAAAGAGCAATCAATGGAGACAATAAGTCACAATATCATGGCTGAAGAGTTGATACCCAACCCACACATCTTAAAACTGAAGAAACATGTTTTGCTTTGTCCTGGACCATTATAAAGTCATGTAATATACTGTATGCACGACTTGATAATGATCCAGGATGGACTGAAACATCATCCTTTCTTCATTTTCAGATGTGTGGGTTGAGTATCAAGCAATCAATAATTTGCATTTAAAAGATAAAAGCTAACTTTTTTCTCTACGCCTCTCCTTTCTCTGCTGCCTTCTGTTCTTTCTGCGGGACCTTGCTGTTTCTTGTACTGCATTTCCTGGCACAGTGCTACTCTCCACATCATGGTTTTCTTCCCCATTGCTAGAGTTATCTTCCACCTCACTTTGGTTAGATGTGCCTCCCAGCAGCAAGTCTATGAGCCTTTCGTCCTCTGCCTTCAGAGTAGATGAGGAGAGACAAATGGTTATAAATAATCTTATCAGACCTCTATTGGTCAATCTTGGCTAGACTGAGTGTTCTCTGGTGACTCCCAAGCACCTTATATGGCCATATTGAATATCTGAAATGCTCCCTATGTCATCAGAGAAGTATATTGTTCAGACAAATTATGCATGACCCTTTCCAATGAATATAGAGGTTCATATCTTAGGTACTGGCAGAATAAACCAGGCCAGAAATGGTATTTGTCTGGTGAAAATTTATTATAAGTTACATGCCAAAAGTAAATGTAAAACCAAAGGATGAAGTATGCCATTACTTGCCACTAATGAATGAATAAAAAAAAAATAAATATATTGTTATTTGTTTTTAGTGTAACTGCAGTATATTAGCTTTTTAAATTTCTAAATGCGATGATATTATGTATATAATGATAAAAGCAAGGGATGGCAGTCAACTGGTGCTGTTGGTTTTAGTATTAGTGAATACCATTTAATTATCTTGAGGTTATCTTGAGATGATTTCGGGGCTTTAGTGTCCCCGCGGCCCGGTCCTCGACCAGGCCTCCACCCCCAGGAAGCAGCCTGTGACAGCTGACTAACACCCAGGTACCTATTATACTGCTAGGTAACAGGGGGATAGGGTGAAAGAAACTCTGCCCATTGTTTCTCGCCGGCGCCTGGGATCGAACCCAGGACCACAGGATCACAAGTCCAGTGTGCTGTCCGCTCGGCCGACCGAACTCCTAATTGTATTTATGTACAGTGTGGTTGGAATATACCAAACATTTAAGGACACGCTGCCAGTGTTTAGACAAAAGAAGTTTTGCAGATTATCAGTCAGTCTGAATATGATATGGCTGCTTCTACAAAAGTAAAAAAAATTTAAATTTGAACCTAATATTTTGAGCTATGTATGGAATACTAACCTAAGACAAAAACAAAACAACATCAGAGGAACAAGACAAGGTAGTATGGCATTCAATAAGGGGAATAAGTACAACAAATACTGCATCAGTGTAGTTCCCCCTGCAATCACCAGTACCTGAGGCTCTGTGGAATTATGCTCTCCGTGGTTACCTTCCAGATCTCCATAGGTGCTGTTTGTACTGTTTCCTAATCCCACAGGAGTACCTGTAACACACAACAAATGGCTGTGAAATGTTGTCAGAACTTATTATGCATAATATGTTTATCTAAAATATACAGTGACATCTCGGCTAACGAATGCCCCTATTTACGAACTTTTTGGATTACAAGCCCAGTTTCTTCGTAAAATGTGAATTGGGTTACGAGCTTTGCCTTGAGTAGCATAGTTTGTTGACTATCGTCACAAACCGTTCCGGTTAGTGACGATCGCGTTTGAATTATTTGTAAAGAATTTAATTGTTTTTGGGCTTTTTTGGGTTTTGAACATAAAAGTAATTATTATGTATCATACCATGGGTCCCAAGAACATCAGTGGTAAGATTCAGCCTAAGAAAACACATGTAAAGATGAACATAGAGCAAAAACAAAAGATCATTCGTAAACATGAAAATGGTACACGGGTTGTTGAACTAGCTAGGCAGTACAACAAATCTATGTCAATGATATGCACTGTAATTGCTAAGAAAAGGAGACATTATGAGTGCTAAAGTGGCAAAAGTGTATAAAAAAATCATGAAACAAAGAACACAAACACTTGAGGATGATAAAAAGATTTTATTAATTTAGGTACACAAGAAGAAGTTTGCAGGTGATAGTGTTTCAGAGGCCATCATTTGTGAAAAAGCAAGGCTATTGCATGAAGATCTTATAAATAAAACCCCTGGAACAAGTGATGCAGATAAGAAAGAGTTTAAGGCAAGCAGGGGATGGTTTGATAAATTTAGAAAAAGAAGTGGCATTCAGTGTTGTGAGAGTTGTGAGTGTTGTGTGCGTGATTTGGTGGAGAAACACAGCGAAGAACTGATCACTGAAGAACTCCTAGCCCTTCACAAGGAGCAGCAACAAGAAGCAGCTGAGGAAATTTCTTCAGGGGAGGAGGAAAAACAGTACAGAATGTCCCTTTCTCAACAATTAAGAAGTGGTGTAGATTATGGAAAGAAATGCAAACTTTTGTTGAAAAGACTCACCCAGAGCAAGCTGTAGTGGCTGTTGCCTTAACCTTTTTAATAACACTGTGATGTCTCACTACAGACAAGTGTTACAACATAGGAAAAACAAATCTAAATGAAAAGGTTTTTAGTGAGTAAAACAAGTAGTGAGCTACAAGCAGGTTCTAGTGGTATGCAGGCAAAATGTACCAGAGAGTGTACCCCAGAGAAGTCATCACTACCTGATGTTATAATGGAAGGGGTCTCCCCCCTTCCAAACACTAACACCTAGAGCCCAGTAGGCTCAGGAATCTGTACACCAGTTGATTGACAGTTGAGAGGCGGGACCAAAGAACCAAAGCTCAACCCCCGCAAGCACAATTAGGTAAGTACCTCTCCTCCCCCATTCCTCACTGTCTTCCATACGCCAACAAGAGTCATCAATAAAGGTAAGCTATAATTGTACATGCTATAGTACTAAATATTTATGTGAATTAGGTATGAAATGTATTTTGATATTTTGAAGTTAATATTTTTCAGAGTGTGGAACAGGTTAATTCAATTTACATTACTTCTAATGGGAAAATTTGTTTTGGGTTGCGAATTTTCGGGTTACGAAATGTCTCTAGGAATAGATTAAATTTGTAAACGGAGGGGCCACTGTAGTACTATGTTTCATTTACAGCTCCAACTACTGTGTTCAACAGCAACCTGTTTATCCTTAAAATCGTTTAAACTCTTTATCATTACTGCATTATCCCAAATTATATAGAAATATGAAAATGTGTGTGAGAAAGAGCATTCATACATATCATGAGAGGTCATGTCAATGTCATTATTTACCTTAATGAACTTGTCCATAATGATTAATTTGTCATACTGTATACCTGGAAAAGATCATCAAGGCAAATGGGGGGACCTTTGGCAAGCCACCAGCTTCCTGTTCTCGTTGAGTTCACTAGGGTTAGTGGCCCTCAGGTAAAAATCAGGTATCAGTAGTACATAAGACAATACAGTATTTGAAACAGCATAGTTTTGGCAGTTACAGCTCGGCAGGTGGGAGATTCCATGGGGGTAATCCGTGTGGGTCTGCATGAAGCGACACGTCTTACTTCATGTAAGTTAGAGTTCAATCA
>WNGS01159612.1:4486180-4560420 GCA_020271785.1 Procambarus virginalis
ATCTTTTGTGTAATATATTTAATTATGACTTAGTATTAATAATGGAAGCAAAGTTGTCCAATTTCTATTCGGAGGTGGAAGGCCTATCTGTTAATTTTAACGTTCTCAAATATTTCTGGATTGTTTGATTCCTGTGTTGGTCCCGCTCTGTAACAAGTCTGTCCTGTAAGTGATCCAAATTTACCTTGCACAGTTACCATTCCACATTATTTGGAAACATTTGGGTAAGTTTGTAATGCTTCATTGATTGTTAATCCATTGGTAGGAGTATAAATAGTGCACTTCGAATATTGCATCATTTTATTAAGTGCATTCGTGATCTTGAAAGTCGTTAAACTAAGTGGTCATTGTTGGAAAATAGACGAGCTGGATAATTTAGGAAGCTTGTAATAGATATCCCATTATCCACGAATCACATTATTGTAAATTATATTTTTGCAAAAAATCGTGTGTGAATTATTATATAAAAATGCTAGGTATATATATATATATATACTGTACTGTATATATATATATGAGCTAGGTGCACAAATGAACTTGATGCATTAGTAGGCACACATGAACTATGTACACATGAACCAAGAACTAGGTGCAAATCACTCAGGTAGACAGTGAAAAATAGTTTCATTATTGAGGTGCCATTTATCTAACATAGACAATCCTCTCATTGTGGTGAGATGATATATGCAAGATAAAAAATATATTGTTACACATTGCCAAGCATTCCAAACTGCCATCAGTAGGCTAACAAAAAATGTATTTTGCTAATTAATTGCCCGTTGCCCTCGGTTAATTTTGAGAACCTTTTTAAAACCAATATCTTGTCTTGCCAGCACTAACCTTATCCAAGAGAGACTAAGATATGATGTTGACCAGACCACACACTAGAAAGTGAAGGGACGGTGACATTTCGGTCCGTCCTGGACCATTCTCAAGTCAATTCTCGCAATCGACTTGAGAATGGTCCAGGACGGACCGAAACGTCGTCGTCCCTTCACCTTCTAGTGTGTGGTCTAGTCAACATATTTCAGCCGCGTTATTGTGACTCATCGTCTGCACTAAGATATGATTGTCATGTTGTGACCTTTGTACAGTGTCCCAGCTAGTGAGGAGTTATGGTGGTGTGTGCTTGTTTAATTTTAACATGTATTCCTAAGTATGCTATTTTGTAGGCTTAAATCCGAGCTTTCTAGTATTTGTATTTAGAGGTTAGCTGTCGGAAAATGACTGCCAATGTGTATTAAATGATACATAAACAATGACAAGATTGGTGCAGATTATACAATATGTAAACTCTTAGTTTGGTGCATTTTTTCTCATATTTGGTACATAGCAACCAAGTGTTTTCTCTGAATGGTTGTCTTCTCAAAAAAAAAAAAATAATAATAATAAAAAATAAAAGTTGTAAACTCCTAGCTGGGAGACCGTTTAGCCTTATCCCGTGCCTTCTGTAACCCAGTCAATACTATATCTTAATAGGGACCAGGGATCCCCTTTACATGTTTAAATGTCCATCCATTTTTTATCTTTGAACTTTATTTTCTCCTCCTTGTGACAGATTAAGTTTATTAATGACAAAACTGAAGCATGGCCAACAGGTAGCTTTGCTAAATGGAAATACTTTACAGTATCATGACATGTTTTACTCCCTGAAGAGGTAATGAAATTTAGCTCGGTTAATATGTTAAATTTCTGCATTTATGTATTTTGGCCTTCAGAAAGTTAAAAAAATATTGTTAATAGTTAAGACTTAATTTGAGAACGTTGTACTCAAGAGTTACTGTATGCATTTTTAATGACCAGTGTTTTAGGTAATAGACTTAACTTTCTGATGTTAAATTAGGTACATATATATATTTAAATGGATATTCATGTTGTATGTTGTATATTAAGCCATGTTGATGTTAAACATGCGTTTGGATGTCATGTTGGTAATACAAATTTATTTTAAAGCCATTTTAAGACATGGTTGTATTGTAGCCAGTTATATATCCAGAATCTTGAATATTCTTATGGTGGGTGAATTTTTATAATGTAGAAATTGTCTTGCAATAGGAATGTTGCTCTGCCCTCCCCCCCCATTTTTCCTAGTCTGTCTCTGAATAATTTATTTATTGTTTAAAAGGAATTCATATATAGTGATCACTGTTTTCAAGTATGCTATTTTTAATGTCACTGGTCTAGTCCTTTAAACATGTTTTGATTTGGCTTTGACATTGAGGTAATTTAAATTTTTGGCAGAGTAAGAAGAAAAATAATTTTGTATCAAATATACTTGGATATAAAACATTTTTGTAATGAGCACAAATTTTTTTTTTGGTTTAACCAGTGTATTCCATGTGTAATTTTTAATTTATCATTCTTCTGATCTTGTAACATTGATTTGTGTATAAAACTTCACATCTAGATCAGTATGTACAAATTGTCAAAGAATACAATTTATCAGCCCAGATACAATTCAGCAAAAGATTTTATGATGTTCACGATATAGAAGGGTAATGAATAACTGTATATACAAATGTTTGCATTGACAAGGACCAATAATTTGTGTAACAGTGGAAGGTGTTCAGACTACAAACGGCAGTTGTACTTCAGCTCTGTTCTCAATTTCCAGTTCTTCCATTTGATAATTTCATCACTTATACATATTTTACCTTTTTAATATTGTGAATTTAGGGCAGTAGAACCAAATAAAATGCTGAACTTATTTTTGTGGTATTCTTTAATTTGTAATTATTCATTAAATATGTAAAAGTACTATAATTATCAAAGAGATCAAGCTGGGTTACTCAAAAGAATAAATATCACTTGTAATGCCAATACAGGAATAAGAGGACACAAGGCAAGCGATATCAATATCGGATTCACCAAGGACGTTATCTAGGGATAAATGACCCCTATGGGACATTACAAAAAGAAAAAATATTCCCTGGAAAAACGGGTTGTAAAGTTTGGAACACTACTTTCGGGAATGCCAAAGTCTCGCTTTAAATAAACATTGAGAGAAGAAGCCTTGACGAAAGAGTGGGAGATTGCCATTAAAGGCCAAAAAAATCTAGTTAGGATAAAATATTGGATCTCCAGGTGGTGTCAAGCCTTTTCCAGGTCAAAAAGAATGGTAACATGGGAGGTATGCAAAGGCAGTGCAAATGTAATAATAATAATAATAATTTATTTGCAAGAAGGTACAATGTGTTGGTGAGTTTACATGAGACTGGTGTGTTTACATTCATGCAAAGCCACTTACACGCATAGCGTCACGGGCAGGTCCTTAATCTAAGATATCAGGTAAGATGAAAGGGTACATTGTAGCAAGGTTTTTATATCCACAAATAACTACAATATAAGTAGACAGAGGTGATTACACTGGTCAGGATTTGTGTCCTAAGTACTAATATTGGGGAAGTGGGTAGTACAAGATACTGTGTGTGTTTGAAGCAAAAGGTAGGAAACTATGAGGATGAAATTAGGTACTTTTTGGTTTTACTTTTAAACAGGGCAGAGGTTGGGCAATTTTTTTAATTCATCAGGAAGTGAGTTCTAAAGACTGGGTTCTTTTATTTGCATGGAGTGTTTGCACATACTTAGTCTGACTCTGGGGGATATCAAAGATATATTTATTTCTGGTGTGATGCTCATGGGTTCTATTAGACCTATCAAGATTAGCATTATTTAGGAACAAGGTTTTGTACATGTAAATAGCACATGAGAATGTGTGGAATGAGTGTAAGTGTATGTTTAGCATGTTGAGGGACTTAAATAGATGAGCTGTGAGTTGTTTGAAGACAGAGTTTGTTATAGTTCTGTCTAGGTGCTATAGCACTATCAGGGACCGTATTAGGAGGTAGAATCAAGGGCTACGGGAACTGCCATAGCGAGGTCAGCCGACGCCGCTGCAGAGATAGGTGGAGATTCAAGAGCATGGACGGAAATGGAAATTGGGGGAAGGACATCATGTCATTCTGCATGAATGCCCCATTGATGCAGATAAATGGGGGGGGGGGCGTTTGCATTAAATCTTTTAAAAAATTAATGGAAAAAAATCCACCGCTGTTTATAGCTAGCTCTTAATATTTAGTCTGTGATCCCATATATTGAATAGTGGCAGCACAGCATGTACCTTAGCTTAAGAAAAAAAGTTGTGCAAAAAAATCTCCCGGTAGCCCCAAACTCACCACTTCTTATAACAATACAAATGAAAATAAGCAGAATATCGATTGAGGACGGAAGGAAGAGATAGACGGATGTGGTGAAGAGAAGGAGGGTGCCTGGAGGGAGGTGCCATGGTGGAATGGAACCATGGCGGGAAGGAGCCATGGCGGGAAGGAACCATGGCGGGAAGGAACCATGGCGGGAAGGAACCATGGCGGGAAGGAGCCATGGCGGGAAGGAACCATGGCGGGAAGGAACCATGGCGGGAAGGAACCATGGCGGGAAGGAACCATATATGGCGGGAAGGAACCATGGCGGGAAGGAGCCATGGCGGGAAGGAGCCATGGCGGGAAGGAACCATGGCGGGAAGGAACCATGGCGGGAAGGGGTGTGGTTATATCAAGCAAAATCTTATCAGTGCTTGTGGGTGATGACTCATTTGATAAAACATTGGTGTCTTATCGCTACCGTTACTATCACAAGCTCTTCCTCCACCACATTAACAACAACCGGCCTCCTCCTTCAGACAACCATCTTCTTCGTCGCCATTATCACCAACACAAACTCCACCACAATAATCACCTTCACAACCATTATTACCACCAATAACCGTACACAAATATAATTACCACCCGCAAATACACATTAACGAAGAAAAAAAATATCAAAAGAACGGAGACTAGGTACCAAATGGGAGTAGAAACCAAATAGAGACCAACGTAAATACATACATATATATTACAGGGCCCTATATTTACCACATATGTCAGACCAGTTTTGGAATATGCAGCAACAGCGTGGAGTCCATTGGCATCTCTTCAAACACTAAACGAAGCTGGAGAGTGTTCAGAAGTATATGCCATCTTCAGTATATCCTGGCAGAGTCATCTTTCTTCAGGTCTAGTAACGTAAATAGCCCTCGCTTCGAGTAGGGCATTAAGTGAAGTTATACCTCTCTGAATTAAGTTAATAAGAAGTTAGTTTTTTAGTTTATCTTACGGAATATGAAGTTGCTTAGCTTGGAGACTGTACTTGTGGTCATTCTCGAACCCATAATTGTTATAGTAATTCAAACTGTGTAATTAGCACATCAAGACTGTAAATTGCTTAGCTAAATGAATTTTGGGGATTCAGTCCTTGAGCCTATTATGTGCCTCTAGTATTCAAATCAAATCAAATCAAAATCAAATGTTTATTCAGGTAAAGTACATACATACAAGGTGAGATACAAACATTGATGGATTTATAGAGCTAGTACATACAATGCCTATCAAGTATGTTTATTGAGACAAGAAAGAAATACATCTCAAAGGGATAGAGTAGCTTAGGCTATTTCTACCCCCCTTTACAATGCCTAAAGTCACTATTACGCAAAGCGTTTCGGCCATTGTCCCACCACCGCCCACAGGATGGGTATGGGGGTGCATAATAAATGAACTAAACTAAAAAAAAATACTGATTAACTGAGGGTACGATAATGACTGTGCTTAAGACAACGACATGACGCTGATAATACAGACAGCAGTAATATTGCCTCAGTCTGTACTTCCTTGTGGCTCCAGCGACACGGTACCTGTCCGATAGAACGCCCAGGAGGGCAAGAGCTTGTGCTCGAACACTCGTATACAACTTGATATATCACAAGACGTTATTCTCCATTACAGTGACGGCCTCTGGCGTTCTCCATCAGGTACCTTACCTTGAGGATACCTTGAGGTGCTTTCGGGGCTTAGCGTCCCCGCGGCCCGGTCATCGACCAGGCCTCCTGGTTGCTGGACTGATCAACCAGGCTGTTGGACGCGGCTGCTCGCAGCCTGACGTATGAGTCAGGTGCCTGAATTGTGTGCATCAAGATTATACGACCCACTGAGGCTCCCAGCTGGTGGAATTAACTTTAACACCAGACCGTCGCAAACTGAGGCAGGCTGAACCGACACACTATAATTACTTTTAGTGACTGTGATCAAGACTTTATTGGATTTCAAAGCTATTGTAAACTCCTCAGAAATAAACAATACCTGTTGGCTTCACGACCGTCTTTCAAAAGAATATATATATTAGAGATATTAGTATTATAAAATACGAGGCTGTGAACGAAGCGAAAACCGAATTGCAAATTGACTAACGAGTCTGAGTAAGAGAAGATAACTTGTA
The DNA here is from genome assembly GCA_020271785.1 of Procambarus virginalis. NCBI lineage: Eukaryota > Metazoa > Arthropoda > Malacostraca > Decapoda > Cambaridae > Procambarus > Procambarus virginalis. Next base: position 4,492,487 of record WNGS01159612.1, read on the forward strand.
AACACTACAACTTGTTTTCCAAGTAGCAAGATGTACAAGAGTGGCAGGTTATGGCCCAGGGGACAGCTGCTGCTGCTGCTGCTGCTCAACGCACTCTACACACGAGGTAAGTTTATACAGTATAGTCATCAGCTAATGCTAATTTATATGTAATTACCATTCTCCATAACAGTGTAACATGAAGCCAAGTTAAACATCTCCCACTGTATGATTAGTATAGGAGACCCCTTTAAACTGACCAGGATAGAAATGATTGTCCTGGAATTTGATGCACGAATTACTTACTCATGAACCGTATGTGGATGTATCACGAATCAAACCACTTCTTTAATTGGTCACATGTAATACATACGAGGGGCAACAGCTTCAAGCTCAAGCCCCAATGTACGACAGCAAACAGGATATATATGTCTTTTTCACCCATAGAGTTATTAACCCGTGGAACCGCCTACCCGCCGAAGCCGTACATGCCAATACATTACTTCAGTTCAAAAATGATGACTACGTTTCTCATTGTCGGTCTGGGCGAGGCGATCCCCTGACCGACGACGAGAAACCATTGAAATAACATGAAAATTTACAGAAAAAAGGGATGCAGTATTTTAAATGGTTTCCGAGATAAAAAAAAAACAGGAACACCAGGGAAAGGTGGTAGGAACGTAGAATACATAAGTAGCAGACTTACAAGACAACATCACATGACTACAATGAAAAGGAGATGGTGGGACATCCACAACACTCTGGCGAACACTTGGAGGCCTTAACGAGAACAGAAGAAAGTGTGAAACAGTGGTGTTAAAGTGTGCAGCAATACTAGCAAGTGGATTAAACACAAATGCTCCCAAAATCTGATTGATTTAACAGCAGGCAGATTGACAGGACAATGAAGGAGCCCCTCAGTTGGGGATGTCGCGCAGAAAGCAAAATTAACGGATACTATACATTTTTTATACTTTTTTGTTTATGACAATGGTAAACCATAACAAAAAAAAACATTAAAGGCTAACAACACTAGGCTAATAACGCTAGGCTGACAACGCTAGGTTGACCCAGTTTTTCAGAAGTCAGGAAGTAGACGAGAAGATAATATTAAATCATGGTTTTAAGTATGTTTAAGATCAAAGGCAGGGAAAAAGTATGGGCAGCAGAGTACTACAGTCATCAGAGAGCATGGGAAGCCAGAAACGAGTACACTAGAGTCAGAAGAGAACCAGAGAGGCAGTTTGAGAATGAGTGCAAGACGCTAAAAACAACAACCCACATTATTGTGCTCAATCGTATCAGAAAAAAAGTGACAACGGATCAAGTAATTTGGCTACGAGAAATGGTGATGTCCTCACAGAAAGGGTAAGAGAGATATCTCCGATAAACTTATCGAGAGATTTGGAGAAGCTTTCAGCTTGAACGGTAAACCATTTTATTATTATTATTATTAACAAATTCAGTGCTCGCTGCCACACTACTCTTTAATAGGGCTAGCTGTAAGTTAATATCCCCATCTCACAGAACAGGGAAAAATCTTGAGATGCGAGTCTAGTCTACTAGCTTGCACTAGCAAACTTTGAGTAGATTACGAGAATACTTTCTAATATACACAGTACGTGAGTGAAACTGTTACAGAGATCAAACCAGATCTATTACATTTGGCGTTGTTGTTGTTATAGATTCAGCTACTCTGAACAAGTTCCAAGTAGCACGGGCTATGGTGAGCCCGTAACTTACCTGGCACAGGAGCTGGGCAAGAAGCACGGGCTATGGTGAGCCTCGTGGACAGGAGATGTCTCCCGTGTACATTTGGCGGTAAACAAGAATTAACAATAATGAGTGATACAACGCAACCGAGAAGGCAATGAAATCCCTGAAGAAATTGGCCGCAAAAAAAGACGATAGGACTATGCCAGTTAAGCATATGGGCAGGATTAGTGTTCTTGAACGGTGAGGCTTGCGATAAGGATTAGTGTACTCTGAACGGTGAGGGTTGAGAGTATTTACCGCTTACTGAGAGATTACAGACGAGTTTATTATCAGAAATTGCAGGCTATTGTCGTGCCGCTCTTCATCAGTTTGTTAAATGAAACGAGAGGAGTCAGTATATTAATATTTCACGTAATATACCAACAAATTACTTAAAATATATTTAGACAATTTAAGAATATTAAAAGGAAATCCATGCTATTTTCAATCTCATGTTAATAATAATAATTCATTATGACTTTAGTTCTCCGTTTCTGCTCACGAACATTGTTCGAAAAAGATTCATTAGGCCTACTCTAAATTTAAAAATTGTACCCCCATTAAAATTTAAATTAATGTTTAGGAGTTCTGCCATCTTCAGTTGAGTAAGTACGCAGGTACTCACTCCTGTTGAATGAATGAGTGCCACTGAATAAATTACGCACATACGTTTTCAGACAATGGTCTCATCATGATCTTTAAAACAGAATGACTCAACGAGGCACTTCTCACACAGGAAAGATTTATGAAAACGCTACAAATGTAGAGCTGGAGGTGGGGAATGTGGAGGCAGAAGCTAGGCTGTGCGTGAGGCCTCTGGAAGAGCACACAAGGCTTCAGCTTCACCTGGTCATGAAGCCCTCTAGAGAGGGTCAAGAGGTCACCGTAGGTTCCACTCTCATCAGGAAGAAGTGGCTCACAGTTGGCCAACTCCACAACCTCACCGTCCAATATTATATTGCCAACAATCAGGTAAGAGCTTCACCAATCTTTTCTACTCCTTGAAATATCTTAAGAAATAGCGTTGATGAAGTACAGTGGGCTATACATCTTGAGTTGATTTCGGGGCTTAGTGTCCCCGCGGCCCGGTCCTCGACCAGGCCTCCACCCCAGGAAACAGCCCGTGACAGCTGACTAACTCCCAGGTACCTATTTACTGCTAGGTAACAGGGGCATCAGGTGAAAGAAGCTCTGCCCATTGTTTCTCGCCGGCGCCCGGGATCGAACCCGGGACCACGCATCCTGTGTTCCGTCCGCTCAGCCACCGGCTCCCGCCGGTTACATCCTCGAATCACAATCGATGATCCCTGGTTCGATCCCCGGGCGAGACAGATATGGTTGGGAAAATGCTCCTTTCACCTGATGCTTCTGTTCATCTAGCAGTAAATATGGTATGGCAAACTGTTGTGGGTTGCATCCTGTGCAAGGTCAGCAGTTAACAATGGGAACTAATTAAAATGTCTGGTTAAGGTCATATTTAAGTGGGCATGATTGTCGTCCGAGATATTTGGCTTGGTAAATGACTTTCATTCTTATAACAAGAATACATTAGAATAGTACTTTTTTTTTTTTACTTTTTTATTATTATTTTCTACCACAGACGTGGCCACACATTTACAATACTAACGAGCATATATACTTTTTCTTCTGTCCTCCATGGACAGGGTGAGAGATTTGTCAAAAATACAGTTCAGAGATAGTTGCTGGATTTTCAAAATAAATTAGTGAAAGGGTTTAAGACATTTTCCTCACATTAAGCAACTGTAGTATGGGTGTTTGCAACAGGAAACTCCACAGTTAAAGAGATACTAGGATATTTGTAGTGATTCACCTTATCATATCATATGTCTTCACTCCGCTCCAAAATACAGTGTCTTATTCAACACATTAACAATTATACATGACATTGATTTTGTGTATGTGTAAAATGTAGCTCACTTGCATGCCTTATTTGTTTTAGAGATTTACTAATTTCGAGATGTACTTATCATTTAAATAAAAATGTACATCATTGGCACCAGAAGAAGAAATTAAGAATTAAGTCAACCAAGTATATATTATCTCAGACCTAAGTACGGCACCACTGAAGTAACGACACCGGAAAATGACGTTTGACGTTTGAGATAAGTCGACACAATACTATGAGGATAGGCGACGTGTCGCTTGCAACAGGTTAATCATATCTATTCAGGAGTGGGAAGTAACAGTGATGAAGGCGAGACGGATGCATGGATGTATGGATAGACAGACCCGGGGACCGAAGGATATGTTCTCTAAAGTTAAAGGATAAAGTTTAAAGGATATGTTCTATATCTAAAATGTTGTGAACATTTTGTCCTCAGTTCAGTGGGATAGGCCGACATTAGCCGCACACCAGTAACGCCGTCATTAGACCAAATAACACAGGGACATATAGCCTGTTTTTTTTTATAGTGTAAAGTAAATATGTTGGTATTTACTCCACACTATAAATGCTAACCTAGAGAAACTTTTATCTAATCTGAATTCGCCTGTGGGGGTTTGCAGTATATGGATACAGGGTAACAGCTGGGCCCTGATCTTTTTGCATACAGACTTATAAAGCCCTACTTTTTGGCTACAGATTTGTATAGGGCCATACGTTTTATTATACAGGTTAATATATCCGTGGTGTTATTTGGATATAGGCTAATGGGGCTCTTTGAATATATTGGATAGAAGCTAATGATGCTATCCAGAAATAGCCTTTGGCTATTTGGATAGAAGCTAATGGGACATTTGACTTTTTTAGGCTACAGGGTAATTGGGTGCGGGGCTATTTGGTTTTAGTATAACGTTCAGTAACGTAACGCTGCGCATTAATAATGAACACAAGAAAACAGTTGGCATCGTCAGTGACGCCGCGCAACCTTCCGTTCGTTACTGATAACGATCATAATGACTCAGCTACAACACGTTTGGTCGACGAAGGGGATCGAGTTGCATGTCTAAACATTGATGATTAAGAGGACTGGAATCAAACATAAATTATGAGTCACAGTTTTTATTATGGTTATAAAATTGTCGCTTCCTCTAGGTATCTTGATTTAGTAGATTATTGTTGATGGCTAGACTAGCAACATGTTATTCACTTTGGTGTTTTGATCTAATGGATTAGCTCTGAGAACGGGTTGGATTTATCTGAATTTGACCGAGGACAAAATGTCTTGTGGCCTCGACCGGATTCAGCGGGTATAAAATTCCATGGGTTATTAACCTATAGTAGAAAATGTATATATATTTGTTTTTTTGCTCTACAATGCGACTGCGGAACTCGAGCTGTTGCTACCTAGACTAGTCATATAGTCTAGGGTAGCTGCACAAATGCAAATTTACATGAATGTGTTAAAAGTTATAATGACGTGCGCGGGCCAATATGGCGTTTTAGGCAAGAATTTTGACATCCTTCATAACAGCGATATAAATATATATATACTTTATATATATCCTTCCATATAATCTTTACATGCAATTAAGCATCTCTTCCTCAACACAGCACAGACTAAAGGTTAAGATTGACGACCAGGAGATGAAGTATAAGGCTACCATTATAGATCCCTTTATAATCAGATATCGTTACAAGAAGATCACCTTTAACATCCGGGTAAGAACTTTTTAATACAAATATCTCTATTTTAATACAAATATCTTTATTTTCAGATATAAACAACATATCTTATTTAATTACGATTTTTGCCCCGATTGACAATTCGATGAATAGCCTAATGATGTTCGGGCGGTTCAGAAATGATTGGGTATGTTTCTTTTCACCTAGCAGTAAATAGGTACCCGGGAGTTAGGCAACTGTTGTGGTTATCACATGCAGGTTTAACTGCCTTGTCTGTGTCATTATGCTGGACAACACCTGTGTGAGGTTGTATCCATACAAATGAGACTGAAACTCTTGCTCTTGCGTTAATAATGTTGTTTATAATGAATGTTACAACATTCTTACTATCAATAGTACCAATCGCACTTACCTGAGCAGCACCCATCACCGCGTCCGTCCTCTTACAAGGGGCACCATCCACAACCGAGACATCCTCACGCTCGGGCAAGGGAGGAAAATCCGCTTCATGAAACACATTAATCCGATCATACATCCGAGTGTCGCAGGCAGCAGCCAAATGTTCAACGTGGGCACATTTAAAACACGTCCGAGTCTGCCCACGGTAGGAGAACCAGACCGTAAAGCCAGTAAGCGCAAGAGAAGAAGACACACTCCCATGAAGAACTATCTTAGCCGTTCTGTAGCCATTACCGAGTCCCTTGACGTCCCCGGTTGTGTATCTACAAACACGAATAGAGTCCACACGCCCATACCTGGCAAGAGCCCGACGGAGAGGATCTTCAGACATTTCAAACGGCGCATTCTTAATAGACACGTATGTGTACTCCACACTCAAATTCGTCACAGTCACAGAGCCAAAACCGTTGCTTAGCCTCACTACCTTGTCCTCATACTGGTCGAGAAACCTCTGGAACAAGCCACTCTCGGCGAATTTCACAACCACTCTGTCGTCACGAACAACCTGTAGACCGACGAGATCTTTCACTTTCACACCCATAACTGCAAACAGTGTTGCTGACGACGCCAATATCCACCCGACAGGTAAATGTCAGCCCAGCCGAGTCCTTCCTCCGTAGTGGCGGCAAGTAAGTCCCCATATTGAGACTGAAAAACAGTCACCCCACAGTGGCAAACAACTACCCGACAGCACACAGTAAGGATTGGCGCAGGCTAAATAAAAATTAAGGCGCTCGCGAAACGCCGGGCAAGTGCTTTACTACTGCGCCACGAGGACTGCCTGTTTCAGGTAAAAGTACATACATTACACTCAAAATGAGTTACAATGTTTTATTTCTAGATAGAACTAGTAAATACTATGCCTAAAGCCACTAATACGCACAGCGTGAGGTTGACCCTGAGCAGCCGTGGAGTGCGGACGTGTCCCTCCGTGACTGCTAGGGTAGTTAGCTGTTTGGTCGCCAGGTGGCAGGGCGTAGCTGCCCCCCCAGTGTTGTTGCCTGGCTGGCGTTTTGCTGACGTGGCGGACCTGCGTTACGATGGGGGTCACCATCCCACCTGTATTGCGGGCTCAGTCTGTGGGCCTGGAATTTTCAAGCCGGGCTGGGTACCCGGAGATTGCACGGGCGTGTGAGCAGCTGCAGGTGCCTGTAATTGACATCTACGGTGTCGAGCTTGTGACGGCCCGTCGGGTGATTATCAAGTTCACTGAGGAAATGGCGTATAGTGCATTTCTCCGTAGGTACGAGGGGCGGACTCTGCCTCTACAGGATGGTGAGGGCACTGTTTCCATCTCGGATCGGAGTGGTGCCCTCACCTACGTCAGTGTCCATGGGGCTCCGTTAGAGTTTCCAGAGGGTCTGCTCCGGCGGTATTTCGGCCGGTTTGGCGCCATTGAGAGTGTGCGTGTGAATGTGGTGTCTTCGAGCCCGCTTAAGGGCGTCCGAACGAACATTCGTACCCTGGGTATGAGGCTACGGGAGGATATTCCGTCCTCTGTGCGGCTGTTGGGGTACACAGTTCGTGTATTCTACGCCCGCCAGCCTAGGACATGTTATCGTTGTGGCCTGTCGGGCCATCAAGCTGCTGAATGTTCTGCGCCCGCCTCTGCACCTGTGAACCTCTTCAGTGAGGAGGACTTTCCGCCACTTCCTGTGGAAGAGGACGCCTCTCCAGCCGCGACTGCGCCCCCTGTGGTGGAAGTTCCCCCGAATGTCGCCGACCCAGTTCCGGATGTTGCGATGCACTCGGTGGATACTCCTGCTCCTGTCCCTGATGCTCCCGTGGGTCTTTCTGATGCTCCCTCCTCACCGTCTGCGTGCCCGTCTTCGGTTTCTGCGCCTGGCCCTGCGTGCTCGCATGCGACCTCGCCTCGGGTCCAGGCTGCGCTGAGTGCTGAGGAGGCTGTGGGGCCTCCTGTTGTGTGTGGTCCGGTTCCCCCTGCGGTTGAGGCTGCTGCAGTCATGAGACGGGCGTTGGTCCGCACGGCTTGTGATGCCCGTGGTTCTGGGTCCGCCTCCGGTTCTGAGGATGTGCGCCCGGTGCCCAAGCGGTCCAAGCGTTCTTCTCCTGCATGGGCTGATGTGGAGTCTTCGGGAGATGAGGTGGTGGTCGCTGACGTCCATGTACCTGCTGATGCACAGGATTGTGTGTATGATTCCCCTCCTGGTTCTTCTGTCGGCGGTTCCCCGCAGTGGGAGGTGGTTGCTCCTCCAGATGTTGGTGAGGGGGTGCTGGTGAAGGCCGCGACCTAGTGTTGTTACTTAAGAAGGATGTTCGGCGAGGGGAGCCCCTGCAGGTGTCCCGTCCGGTGGTTGCTGCGGAGCCCTGTGGGGCTGCAAAGGTTACGTGTGCGCTGCCCGTTGCCCGCGCCGGTAAAGGGAAGCACGTCCCGTTCATCTTGGCCTCCGGCGTGGAGCACGATGCGGTGACCAACCCTTTGGTTGTTCGCTTTTATCCCCAAGTGCTGCCTGTTCCGTGGTGCCCCTCGACCGTCTGGGTTCCACGGGCTCAGGTATTTGTTGAGAGTGTGCCGCTTTCGATGCCCGATCCTCGGACGTCCTTTCGTCGCCCTCTTACGGAAGTAATCCTGTTGGTGTGGGAGGCGTATTGTGTTCTTTTCCCGGCAGCGGAGTGGCCGGAAAAGTATGCGCAATCTTGATGGTTTATATAGAGTGTGTATTGGACTTTTATGTTCTGTGATGTTTATTTGCCCTTCAGGCCACTGTCCCTGTTAATTGTACTTTAGGCTATACCTTTTCATAAATTATGTTTCTTTGATTTATTGTATTATGTGCCCTTCTGGCTATGCTGTTTGCCCTCTTAAGTGCGGGGTTATTGTGCAGAACAATTTGTTTGTATACTTGTATTCCTTTCTTATTTTTGTTATTATTATTATTATATTTGTTCTTTTTTCGGTTTATGTTGGTGCCTCTCCGTGTATGTTTGCGGTGCTGGTAGCCTTGTTCTGTTTATTACATGTTTTGGAACCATTTCTGTGTTGTATTCCGATATGTTTGGCTTCTTTGTTGTGATTTGTTTGTATTCATTGCTGTATTTTGTTCTGTATTTGTTTGTATCTATTGTTGTATTTTGTTCTGTAATTGTTGTATATTGTTTTGTGATTATTGTTAATTTGTGGTCGGCCCTTCCGGCCGGCGTTTTTGTGTTTATGTACGTGTTTATGTCCTTTATGTTTTTGCTCGTGCTTTATTGTGCTGCTTGTTGCGTTTGTTTTGTTTTTATTGTACTTATAAGCATGCTTGCATGTAAAAATATAAATAAAAAAAAAAAAACGCACAGCGTTTCGGGCATGATGTGGGAAAAACACTTAGACTAAAACTTAAATTAATTGAGATCAAAGCATAAATTAAAATGAAAAAGATAAAACAAAAAAATTATAATAATTACATGATGTATGGAGAAGCATAAATTGAAACAGAACAGCATAAGTAATTTTAACTAAATAAACAGATGACTACAATTTTATTTGTTTATACATGGCGGATGTAGTTATACAAGTTGGACAATAATCAATATTGTTTGAAAATAGCAAGACAAAGGATCACATTTAACTGGGTAAGGAAGGTTGCATGGTGTTTATTAGGTAGTACTTAGTTTTTTCTCTTAAACTGGTTGAGAAAGGTACAGTCTTTGACGTGATTGGGAAGGTCATTCCACATTTTGAGTCCCTTGACTTGCAGAGCATTTCTAGTTTGGTTAAGTCGCACTCTTGGAATATCAAATAGGTTTTTTGACCAGGCCACACACTAGAAGGTGAAGGGACGACGACGTTTCGGTCCGTCCTGGACCATTCTCAAGTCGACTTGAGAATGGTCCAGGACGGATCGAAACGTCGTCGGCTCTTCACCTTCTAGTGTGTGGTCTGGTCAAGTTACTTTAGCCACGTTAGGCTCATTGTTACTCACGTTACTCATCCTGTGAGCGGTAGCGCAAAAGCCTTACAGAGGGCACAAAGGTCTTTATCAACCTCGTATGTCCCGTACGTAACTAACGTCCTGGGCGTTCTTGTACTTCACCCTTTGCCTTATTTCGGATGATCTTGACACCGTGACAAACGCAGTCACTATAAATTTTCACCACAAAATCAAACTGCATTATGGAAAAATGTTATAACCTAACGTTCGTTTGAGTGTGTCTCATGTTTAGGCTGTTGTGGCAACCCGTCCTCGACTCAAGTCCATTCCATCCAGCGGTCGATCCCACAGATGCATTCATAATTTTTTTACATGCTGTTCATTCAAAACTGGAATTTTCTCAAATATAAATTAATATTATAATAGCATGTTGTGCATATACAGGCATAGGTTAGGTTAGGTTAAGTGTTTAGGTTCTGTTGGCGATTATTTGTATTTGTAGTACGTGGGTGAAGCATTTACAGCGTTGTGGTTCGAACAAAATACGTCAGTGAAGCACTTGTTCCGGAAGTGTTCGAACGAAATCAGTTGTGAGTCGTGTGTAAACTGTTTTTCATTCATAAACAGGGGGTTTGGCGGGTACATTGAATCACTTTTGGGTCTTTGGAGGACGGGCTGAAATTGCCATATCTCCCGAATGAACAGTCATATGGGTTGGCAAGTGATTCAAATACCAATTTATAGGGTTGTCTTCCATATCACTCGAACAAGTTAAACACTATTAAGTCTGGGGGCCACAATTTGATAGGGTTCCGAGCGGACGACCTTTATAGCTAGAGGGAGGAACCTAATCTTAGACCTTCAGGCGATCCCAACATTGGAATACCGTGAAATTTATTTTATATTGATTCACTTTACGTAGTTTACTTTATTTACTTAGTAGCTGTATTTACTCAGAGTTTTCCTCCACCTAAAGTAACTCCGTTTTAGCAGTGTTTTACGAAGCTCTACTCTGCTTTATGCTCTGCTTTACGAAAGAACTCAATGTAGTATTAAGGTCTATTTGACAAAATAGCACTAGTAACTAGAGTTTTCTTCAACTTTAAGTACTTCTATTTGTACATTATTTTTCTTTACCGTTTCGCTTTATTTAACAAAGCAACCCAATTTTCTTTGCTTCGCTCAATTTAAGAAAGTCCTATTTAATTTTGTTTTGGTCTTATCATGTTGCTCTAATTTACGTAGGATTTCACTTCGCTTAAGACTGGGTATATATATATATATATATATATATATATATATATATATATATATATATATATATATATATATATATATATATATATATATATATATATATATATATATATATATATATGCTGTATATTGCACTACCTTAGACATGCACACTACATATGTAGGCATAAATTATATCACTTGCTTTGTCTGGCACAGGGAAAGGTTAAAATTGACCCTTGCCCACTGGAGAACCTCTCGTCCACTCCCTCGACGACAGAACTAAAACCAGGAGGTAAAGCAACTGCTTCCCCTTGGTCCTCGCCCCGTGACATCGAGAACAATGCCGCTAAGTTAGTACCGTCCCGCGCGATCCTGGAAATGGTCAAACACGCGGCCTCTACCACACCAACGCCTCACACCAGTCCTGGAATTGACAGCAACACCACCGGAGTGGAAGGTATGTCTTCATGCGAAGCTTTAGTTGTGGTATACAGACTGAGACACACAGAGCCCAGTAGGCTCAGGAACCTGTACACCAGTTGATTGACAGTTGAGAGGCGGGACCAAAGAGTCGAAGCTCAACCCCGCAAGCACAACTAGATAAGTACACATGAATTTTTTTATTTCATTATCATTAACACACTTGGGTACATCTGCATTTTTGCATCTACCATTGACTATATTAAGGGATAAAGAGTTTGTGTAAAGGTCTGAAGAATAAACAGTATTAGTAAAGAAACAAGATAAAAAGATTTCATAGATAACAAATTTATATCAAAGCGAAATCTATAAATTAATTATTTCGATAGCAACTAATATTCTGTTTTTTTTTCCACAGGAATCGAGGAGTCAGGGAGTAATAGGTCATTTCTGATGGTGCTGGGAGCCGTGGGCGGGGTGCCGGTGGTGGTGCTGCTGGCAGCGGCCTTGCTAGTGGGCGTGGTGGTGGGCGTTGTGTCTGTGCTGCTCTGTACCCGCTGCCGCCGAGCTCACAACTCGCGGAAACGAGACCAGAGCGGGCTGCGGCGTACCCCTGTCTATGCGGATACCATAAGAGGCACACTGTCTTTCTTGAACAGGAACAGCTCGCCAGACAGGATGAACTCCAGCGGGTTCAACAGCTGGAGCAGCCGCGCCAACACCCCCCTGTACCCCAGCAACAACAACACCGCTGAACGCAAAGATAACAGCACCAACACCACTGAAGAGCGAAACTACAGCCGCACCACTGGTACGATTGAATGCAAATGTAGCAGCACCAACAGCACAACTGAACGCAATTATGGCAGTAGCAACAATGCGGCTGAGGGCAGCAGTGCGCACAGTTCGATTGACCGCGGAAGAAATTCGCTTAGTGTCCGCAATCAGCAGAGCAGCCCAAGAGGCAGCAAACGTTCCCGGCCAGAGATCAGCTTCCCCATCATCGAGGGCAATTACTCGGTCCCCCACATCACCTACACTGATGCCGAGCTGATACCTCTCAAAACGGCTTCCTCTCAAAGCATTCATCAGCAATTGGATCAAAACACACAATTAGGCACTTTTAGATATATAAAACACTGATTTTACGTAACGCCTAGGAACTGGTGACTAGGGACTGCGTGTAAATAATTAAGCAGTCCTGCTGATGGGTGCAAGGAACACTCACCTGCAAAAAACAACAACTTATTTTTAGTATAAAGATTATGCATATTCGGGATGGACTTTATACTAAACAGTTGAAATCCTGAAGCCGTTTTTCAGTGGCAGCAAATTTCCATTGCTAATGAATGGTCTCACACTTTCACTTCAATTCAAATTTAAAATAGCCTCGATGAGCAGGCGCCGAGCTGTGGCCTCTTTTTCTCGGAATGCAATACTTAGTTGGCAACGAAGATAAATGTATTCAATTATTAACATTATTAACATTATCAATTCATTCATGTTGAGGCCTGAATTAAAAATTTTAGGGAGGATTTTAAAGTTTCTTGTAAAATATACAACATACTAGTGTGTGTTTGTATGACTGATATAGTCACCTTGTTGTGTACTTTCTCGGTAGACAGCTACGCTCTCGAACCTAATTTTAGGTACCGTTTCCTAAATTAAGTTTACCATCCTCGACCCCTATACTGATTGAGGAGAGCCATTGTGTACTGCCTTTGCGTATACAGTTGCATAACATACATATAACTCATCCCGAAACCCATGGGCACCACACTAGAAACAAATACCTATTTGATGCAGGCGATGAGTCACAATAACGTGGCTAAAGTAACTTGACCAGACCACACACTAGAAGGTGAAGGGCCGACGACGTTTCGATCCGTCCTGGACCATTCTCAAGTCGACTTGAGAATGGTCCAGGACGGACCGAAACGTCGTCGTCCCTTCACCTTCTAGTGTGTGGCCTGGTCAAAATACCTATTTGATATTCCAAGAGTGCGACTTAACCAAACTAGAAATGCTCTGCAAGTCAAGGGACTCAAAATGTGGAATGACCTTCCCAATCATGTCAAAGACTGTACCTTTCTCAACCAGTTTAAGAGAAAAAACTAAGTACTACCTAATAAACACCATGCAACCTTCCTTACCCAGTTAAATGTGATCCTTTGTCTTGCTATTTTCAAACAATATTGATTATTGTCCAACTTGTATAACTATACATCCGCCATGTATAAACAAATAAAATTGTAGTCATCTGTTTATTTAGTTAAAATTACTTATGCTGTTCTGTTTCAATTTATGCTTCTCCATACATCATGTAATTATTATAATTTTTTTGTTTTCTCTTTTTCATTTTAATTTATGCTTTGATCTCAATTAATTTAAGTTTTAGTCTAAGTGTTTTTCCCACATCATGCCCGAAACGCTGTGCGTATTAGTGGCTTTAGGCATAGTATTTACTAGTTCTATCTAGAAATAAAACATTGTAACTCATTTTGAGTGTAATGTATATACTTTTACCTGAAACAGGCAGTCCTCGTGGCGCAGTAGTAAAGCACTTGCCCGGCGTTTCGCGAGCGCCTTAATTTTTATTTAGCCTGCGCCAATCCTTACTGTGTGCTGTCGGGTAGTTGTTTGCCACTGTGGGGTGACTGTTTTTCAGTCTCAATATGGGGACTTACTTGCCGCCACTACGGAGGAAGGACTCGGCTGGGCTGACATTTACCTGTCGGGTGGATATTGGCGTCGTCAGCAACACTGTTTGCAGTTATGGGTGTGAAAGTGAAAGATCTCGTCGGTCTACAGGTTGTTCGTGACGACAGAGTGGTTGTGAAATTCGCCGAGAGTGGCTTGTTCCGGAGGTTTCTCGACCAGTATGAGGACAAGGTAGTGAGGCTAAGCAACGGTCTTGGCTCTGTGACTGTGACGAATTTGAGTGTGGAGTACACATACGTGTCTATTAAGAATGCGCCGTTTGAAATGTCTGAGGATCTTCTCCGTCGGGCTCTTGCCAGGTATGGGCGTGTGGACTCTATTCGTGTTTGTAGATACACAACCGGGGACGTCAAGGGACTCGGTAATGGCTACAGAACGGCTAAGATAGTTCTTCATGGGAATGTGTCTTCTTCTCTCGCGCTTACTGGCTTTACGGTCTGGTTCTCCTACCGTGGGCAGACTCGGACGTGTTTTAAATGTGCCCACGTTGAACATTTGGCTGCTGCCTGCGACACTCGGATGTATGATCGGATTAATGTGTTTCATGAAGCGGATTTTCCTCCCTTGCCCGAGCGTGAGGATGTCTCGGTTGTGGATGGTGCCCCTTGTAAGAGGACGGACGCGGTGATGGGTGCTGCTCAGGTAAGTGCGATTGGTACTATTGATAGTAAGAATGTTGTAACATCCATTATAAACAACATTATTAACGCAAGAGCAAGAGTTTCAGTCTCATTTGTATGGATACAACCTCACACAGGTGTTGTCCAGCATAATGACACAGACAAGGCAGTTAAACCTGCATGTGATAAGCTTGAGATTAAATTGGATATGGGCATTACAGTCTCTGCTGTAAAAGCCGCAATATTTCAGGAAATTAGGGAAGACAGAAGACCAGTTACTGACACAAAAGCCAGAAAGCACGAGTATAAAAACTCGTGTTACAACGAGTATAAATTACACGTTTAGAACCGAAAATTATATGTACGGGCAGCACAAAACGTCCACCAGTTTTTAGTTTAGTTCATTTATTATGCACCCCANATGTGTTATTAAGCGGCATTACCGCGTGCACATAGACTTATTAAATAAAAGGCGTAACTGCGCGATAGCGTCGCCATCTATTAACGGAAGGAATAACTTTGGCTAGATGATAACTAGACACCGCCAGATAAAGAACTACAGAGTACGAGCGAAGTGTTCTACCTATGTAGTACAGCTCCTTGATTCTGTACTTACTACGGGAGTAAAGGAAAAACTATCTAAACCCCAGCCACCTTATAGTAAAACAAATAATCAAACTATTTATAAAGTGCATACATTTTCTCATTATATCAAGGTTCCTAGTCAATATTCTCGAATAATACAGAAGATTTAGATAATCAGCATAGATACATCGTGCGTCAGGCAGTGCGGCGGGTGAGCCGGCCCACGGGGTGGTCGATTCTGCCCGCCTGCCGTGGACATGAATGGAGGGAGAGTAGCGCTTTGTCGGGTAGTGTTCCTGGAGCATTCATGGCCACAGGAATGTGTAACCTCACTTATTTACACTTAAAGAGACACGTGTAGTAATGGGGACTCTTAATACCGCGTAGTTTAAATGATAAAGGAGGAACTGTGATGTATTTTTATTAAGCGTACTCTATTGTATATTTACACTAACCTATTGAATGAAAAAAAGCATCATGCATGTTTTACCTACATAAACACACACACACACACAGATATATATATATATATATATATATATATATATATATATATATATATATATATATATATATATATATATATATATATAGTACTATAAGGAATATAGTACAAGGAATTTTGCCTGAAATTCACCACATTCTTAATCCCATGGAGAGCATCTATGAGCTCCTATATTGAGTCGAGTGCCATCGGAAAGAAGATCACTGACCTAAAGAGGATATGGCTGAGAGGATGAAAGACATCCTATGCCTGCCCCTCCTCAGGTTATCCTAATTCTTTAGATGCCTCCCCATTCCACAATAGGGGGCTAGCCACAAGGATGGATTATTTAACACTGGTGGTACGCGAACAAGGGGACACAGGTGGAAGCAGAGTACCCAAATGAGCCACAGAGACATTAGAAAGAATTTCTTCAGTGTCAGAGTAGTTAGTAAATGGAATGCATTAGGCAGTGATGTGGTGGAGGCTGACTCCATACACAGTTTCAAGTGTAGATATGATAGAGCCCAGTAGGCTCAGGAACCTTACACCAGTTGATTGACAGTTGAGAGACGGGACCAAAGAGCCAGAGCTCAACCCCCGCAAGCACAACTATGTGAGTACTGGTGATTTATTTATTTATTTGCGAAAATCTGTGCTTGAAAAAGTACTTAACTTTTATCATGATAACCCACATTGAAAATTATCATGTTAATACTCCCATTAGACTCGAGGGCTTCCATTTGTCCACAGACTCAAACACAGCACCAAAAAAGTTATTGTTTTTAGGCCAACCTACGCATTCAGACCAGCCCCATCTAAAGCCCACAACCATTTCAGCTGTGACAGCCCCATCGATGAGAAATCTGTTGTAATATATATATATATATATATATATATATATATATATATATATATATATATATATATATATATATATATTATTGTGCTAGTGACAGGAGTCGTGCGTGTGTAGCAGTGGTAGTGTACCATGTCTTCGTGGGTCGAAGCTTCAGGCGCCAGATATTGATTACCTTAGGCCACTTTAGGCTAGGTTTGGGTACGAAAAAAAAAGTACCGGGTACAAGCCGCATCTTTGCGGAATTTTAATTTTGTGGGAGTTTAACTTAGATATGGGGTTACAGAGTTTAAGTCATTAACTAGCTAAGTTCATCTATAATTTCCCATCTGGTAGGAAACTTTGCCATACATGGGCTGAATTGTGTCTGACAGACTGCATTATAGAACTGTAGATGTAATATATATAATAACAAGATACCTTCTAGCAAGCTCCAGGTATCTTATGTAAGTTGGATATCATTGATAACTGGGAATTTACTTATATAGTATTGCATAGGAAGTGCATCTTGCTCTATAACACCAAGATTAATATTTGGATTATTTTATTCTAGAAGTGTTGGGAGTCCCCAGAATGCAAATCTATCATCAGAACATTTGTTATGCAAGTTATTATCTATATTCTGTGATAGTAGGAACATATGATAAAAGTCTATGGACTCGGCGCCCACCATTTCATCTCCGCCGAATTCAAAAGAGCCGACTCCCCCCCTAAAGAGGGCCCGACCTGCCTATGACAATCCCCTAACTCACACCACTCACCCTGCAGTTTAATGCCCAGGCGTCTGGCTGGGCATTAAACTGCATTAGACCTAAACATTCTATTTTATCCATATAGTTCATATTTTATTTCATTTTCTTAAACTACTGTATTTAATTTTTGTGTTAACATTTCAATACAAATGCAAACTGCATTTCTGAATCCTTTGTTTGTGGCTGTGATCATTTTTAACACAGCTTAGGAATGTGTATTGGAATCTAATGAGCTATTTTAGGTAAACTAATTAAAGCTATAAATAGACTATTGACGTATATATTAACAAACTATGTAACTACCTCATCCATGTTGTAACTTGATTACCTAAACGAATATTCGATTCCTGTGGTCATTATATGTGCCTCTGTAACCTTTCATATCTCCACACATAATGAGTATAAGAGGTGCGTGACAAATTAATTAAATACGACTAATGCGTTGGAAGAATGCATGAAAGAAGTTCCACAAATAAACAATCAACTATTGTTCTTAATTTAAACATGAAAACTAGGTAAAAATAAAACAAATATTAGGCTTCAACAGCTGCAAAGTAAAGAATTCTGAATGTACAGACCATATATTATATATATATATATATATATATATATATGTTATTAAATATGACCGAAAAGTAAGATTAATAATTCTAACACGAATTTTCTCAATTTCCTTATGTTTGTTTTTACTGATGACGGTAAATGAAAAATCAATTCTCCAAAATTCATTCTTTATTTCTTAGTCTGACGCGACACTTGAGCGCGTTTCGTAAAACTTATTACATTTTCAAAGACTTTAGTTACACACACTGAACAGAGTTTAAACAGCTTTCTTTTTTATATACCTGCATTTGGGTGAGGTGACATGTTACAATGGTTTGGGGTGAGGTGAGAGCAAACACAGAACACGAAACAATGGGTATAAGCTAAAGGGAAGAATAGATCTGTAACTGCAGAAGGCCTATTGGCCCATATTTCTTGATGTTTCTATATTGGAGCGGAGTCTTGAAGTGGGTAGAATATAGTTGTGCGTTAATTGGCTGTTGATTGTTGGTGTTGACTTCAAGAAGTCAACACCACAATCAACAGCCAATTAACGCACAACTATATTCTACCCACTTCAAGACTCCGCTCCAATATAGAAACATCAGAAATATGGGCCAATAGGCCTTCTGCAGTTACAGATCTATTCTTCCCTTAGCTTATCCTATTGTTTCGTGTTCTGTGTTGCTCTCACCTCACCCAAACCATTGTAACATGNATCACTACTTACTTGCATCAGGAAACAACCAAGCACAAATAAGTGAGAAAGTAAGAGGGTAGAAACATGGAACAGTAAAGACACATATGGGCGGAGGGGAAGACAACGAACAGGAAATATAAAGGTTAAAGTTAAAGTAGAGATAGTTGAACAGACCACAAAGTGGCACTACAGTCTTAGTGTACTCAAAGTGTAGTCAATCACTTTATGTCCCTGGTAATCTAAGGCGATTCATAGGAGAAAGCGCTAACATAGTATGACTATACTGTACAGCATTTGGAAAGAATATGGGGTACAGCAATAAGCAGTTGGGTATGAGGACAAGGAGCTGGGTATTGGGTACAAGGAGCTGGGGTATGGGTACAAGGAGCTGGGGTATGGGATCAAGGAGCTGGGTTATGGGTACAAGGAGCTGGGGTATGGGTACAAGGAGCTGGGGTATGGGTAAAGGAGCTGGGGTATGGTAACAAGGAGCTGGGGTATGGTAACAAGGAGCTGGGGTATGGTAACAAGGAGCTGGGGTATGGTACAAGGAGCTGGGTATGGGTACAAGGAGCTGGGGTATGAGAACAAGGAGCTCAGATATGAGGACAGGAATATCAAGGAACAAACAGTAACCCTGAAATAAGAGAGGGGGCCATCTGATCTATTGTCATATGAATTTATATAGTATTACAATTTCAAAATATTATAATAATATGAAAATGCCCATTAGACTTGACTGTTTATCAGAATATACTCTGAAGTCTTGTTAACATCAAAAACAAATGTATGACAGTGTCCCAAATAACAGAATTTGAACACTAACAGTAAAATACAGTATTCCCATTTTCACTATGTGAATTGTAATAAATTTAAAATTAGCAAAACCCTTAATATATAAAATATGAAAGAAAGAGTATAATAGATATGCACACAATATAAAAAACAGTACAAAATGCATATTTCAGATTGTCAGTTACATGGGTACGTGATAAACATTATGTGTAATGACTAGTCCACTTTTTGTAACCTTGTTACTTGACACCAAAAATGTAAAATAAAGTTTGATATAAAGCAGCTTCCTTACAGTTATTAACCACTACAGCAATAGGGACTACAGGAACACAACCGACAAAACTCAGAGGTAGAGGTAACAATGATATGTACATTTTACTTGCTAACATGTTTGGCATATAGGAAGCTGTTGGCTCACTTTCACACCATTAAAACTAATCCTCCTATAATTACATATCATATTTGGAATATAAACCTTTCAAGCAAAAGTCAATCTCTTTGATTATCTCCACACAATATAACTGAATGATAAAATACATGGCAGCTCACTGCAACATATACATAAACACAAAAGAGTTTTTTGTTTTTTCACAGTATTTCCAAGTCAGTTCTGCCCAGTGAGAATCATTATCCTGACTCAACTATAGCTTCTTCATCCAGCATGAAGGACAGAAGCTTGGAGGAAGACCTAATGGAAGAAACACATAATGGAGCCAATAACAGTTAAAAAGATCCACTATTTCAAGATCTAGAAAATGAAACTGAATTATACTGGACTGGTAGAAGAAATAGGAACGAAAAAAATTTTGCTTTCTTATTTCAGAAAAATATTATGAATAAAATCTTGTCATTTTTTAAAACAATACATACCCCATAGCCATATAAAATGGCAGTGATTTTACAAAGCATTTCACTAGTAACCTGGGCCAGGCTTTAACAAGCATTTACACGTCTACTTACGAACCTGTACATCTTTTCTCAATCTTTGGTGACTTGGTTTACATTTATTAAACAGTTTATGCGCTCCAAAAGTACTAGAAGGCTGTTTATAACAATAACAACATTTGATTGGAAAGTTTTGATGCTCATACACTGCTTAATGAATGTAAACAAAGCCTTCAAAGATTGAGAAAAGATGTACAGGTTTGTTTCATAAGGTTCATAAGTAAGACTCACAAATGCTTGTTGAACCCTTGCCCTTGTTGATCTTGTGAGGAGCTCATCTTGAGTGACAATTTCAGTAGCATTATTTTCTTTCTAAAAACAAAAACCTTTCTAATTTTCCCAACAAAAACAATATTATTTAACCTTAAGAGTTTCTCCATTTAAAGCAAAGGCTTCTAATCAAATTTTAATAACTTGGGGTATGAGGATAGTGTTTGCATTCAAATCAAATTTCATGCTCAATGTTATTCAGGCAAAATTCCCATCAATATGACTACTGCAGGAAATACATTTACCATATTGCTAACCTTAGGTAAACAAAATACACCTGAAATGCCTCTAATCTCAGCTTAACAAAATACATCTACAACATCACTAATCTCAGCTTAACAAAATACATCTACAACATCACTAATCTCAGCTAAAGAAAATACAGTGCACCTGCAATGCCTTTAATCTCGGCAAAACAATATTTTAGTTAAAGCCAACCAAACACAGAACTAAAGAAATTCTTTCTCAAAGAAAAATATAAATTAAAATGACTATAGAAAAATTTCAATACATAATGATGCAATTCAATGACACAAAATAAACATATTAGTCAATCCTTATGTGAATAAAGAGGAAATGTCTCTGCCAAGTTCTCTACAATAAGTAATTATCAAAAGAAGGCACCAAGCCAGGGAGACTACGTAGCACCACCAGTGCCACTGAATATTCAAAAGGCGCTAAATATCACCGAGGATGCCAATATGCAAACAAAAGCACATAATGTGGGGGATATCAGAGGTATCAGATTCACTAAGGAATCTATTGAGGGACATTTGGAAAGCAAGACACATGAACGTCTTAAAAACTGGGATATTCTACAAGGAGGTGCATGGCTATAAGAGGGACAATGCAGTTTGGACAATAAAGAGCAGGGTATTGTTCCATTAATTGACTGTGAGTTAAGCATGTATAGTCAAATACATAATTTAGCTAGATCCATTTCCCAATGCCAACTATGGTTATCTTGAGATCTTGTCTTGAGATGATTTCGGGGCTTTAGTGTCCCCGCGGCCCGGTCCTCGACCAAGCCTCCACCCCCAGGAAGCAGCCCGTGACAGCTGACTATCACCCAGGTACCTATTTTACTGCTTGGTAACAGGGGCATAGGGTGAAAGAAACTTTGCCCATTGTTTCTCGCCGGCACCTGGGATCGAACCCAGGACCACAGGATCACAAGTCCAGCGTGCTGTCCGCTCGGCCGACCATGGTGGTAAGAGGCAGGCCAAGGCAACAGGCTGCCCCCTAAGAGCACATGGTTTGTTACTTATAACACCAGACCAACGACCCTGCCAATGGTCTCGGATTGAGAAATGAATGACTGGGTAGAAATATGAATAAGGAATGCCTTTTTGGGAAATAGGAAAAGTGCGGAAAGCTTCCTTAGTGGCAGTGTCTGCACTCTCATTTAAGGTACAGTATTACCAATATGGCTGGGAACCTAGCAAAACCGGTCTTAAATCTGCTAGAAAGTAAGCAATTATCAAAAGAAAGCACCAAGCCGGGAAACACTATGTAGTGCTATCAGTGTCACTAGATGGTCAAAAGGCGCTAAAAATCACTTAGGAATCCGATAAGAGAATGAAAGTGTATAAGGTGAGCAATATTAAAGGTGTCGGATTCACCTAGGATTCTACTGAGGGACAGTTGGGAAGCAAGTACATAATTATCAGTATGTAACCGATATCACTAAGGATGCCAATAGGAGAGCAATAGGACACTGCAAAAGCACATAAGGCGAGCGACATCAAAGGTATCGGATTCACCAAGGATACCATCAAGGGGCAAATAAGTGCAAGAAACAGTTAGGAAGCAAGACACATGAATGTCCTAAAAATCAGGACATTCAACAAGGAGATTTATGACTAAGAAAGACAATGCAGTTTGGACAATAAGGAGCAGGGCAGCACTCCATTAAGTGCCTTTGAGTTAAACGTATATGGCCAATAAGTAACCTCGCCAGAGCAGTTTCCCACTGCCAGTTTCGGTGGGAGGAGGAAGGCCAAATGGACAGGATACCCTTAAGAGCATGCAATTTGTTACCAGTACAGTAACTCAAGTCCAATAATCCTGCAACCAGACACGAATCAAGAAATGAAGAACAGGGTAAAAATCAGAATAAGGAATGCCTTTTCAAGACATATTACAACAGCGGATAGCCAGCTGAGCAGCAGTGTCCGCAAGCTAATTTAAGGGAATACCAATATGGTTGGAAATCCAGCAAAGCTCAACTAGCTTAAGACAATTACAGATAAGAAACAGCCAATACTGGATTTCAACTACCACATGATGCATAAGATTAAATGACTCCAGAGCCATGAGAGCACTGCAAGAGTCAACCACACTGACAAAGGAGCACTGGCGATGGAAAAGCAGCTAACAAAGAACACACACTATTGCATACAGTTATTAGACCAAAGCTGGAATATGCAGCGGTTGTATGGTGCCCTTATCTTAAGAAGCACATCAACAAACTGGAAAAGGTGCAACGACATGCCACTAAGTGGCTCCCAGAAATGAAGGACAAGAGCTATGAGGAGAGGTTAGAGGCATTAAATATGCAAAAACTAGAAGATAGAAGAAAAAGAGGCGATATGATCACTACGTACAAAATAGTAACAGGAATTGATAAAATCGACAGGGAAGATTTCCTGAGACCTGGAACTTCAAGAACAAGAGGTCATAGATTTAAACTAGCTAAACACAGATGCCGAAGAAACGTAAGAAAATTCACCTTCGCAAATAGAGTGGTAGACGGTTGGAACAAGTTAAGTGAGAAGGTGGTGGAGGCCAAAACCGTCAGTAGTTTCAAAGCGTTATATGACAAAGAGTGCTGGGAAGACGGGACACCACGAGCGTAGCTCTCATCCTGTAACTACACTTAGGTAATTACACTTAGGTAATTACAGTTCAACCGTGAAGATGCTAGCCTCTGGGGGTAAGCAGCACATGTAGGTTTGGTCTCGAAAGATCTCAATAAGAAGATAAACTTTGGTGATGCAAATTAGCCAATCCTTGTGTGAATAAAGAGGAAATTACCCTTGGCAAAGATCTCAATATGATAAGCTTTTAACATTGCAAGATAAACCAATCTACAACATAAAACATTGAATTAAGCAGCCCGAGTGCTAGAAGGTTTGGAGGCTGAAATCAAATTAATAGTGATTACAACCATATACTGTGCTGTGTGTGTGTTTCAAATTCCATGAGGGTAACTGAGAAGGTTATCAATAAGCCAGAGTATTCTAAGATGTGAACTGAGTAGTATATGGAAAGGCTGGCATGATGACTTAAGAGTGAATGTAACGAGAAAGAGGTGTTGGCAGTATATATGGATGCTGCTGTGTATGTGGTGGATGTGATGGCTGTGGCTACAGTGGATGCAGAGGGTGTGGCTATGGTGCAGTTTGTAGTGGATGTAGCCTTTTACCTGCTAAAGATGTGGATGAGATAGAATGTTCAATTTCCACCACCATGCGATAAGAAGGATTAAAAGGACTACCTGTACATGGTCATGAGAGCACTTTGAAAGTCAACTACGATAACCAACAATCGTTGGCTTGTGAATTAAAACATACTCAATTCATAATAAATTGAATAAAGCTCTGCAGTAAAAGTACTTGTCTCTAGGCAACATGTGGCGCAATAAAGTTTTATCATCGATAGTTCGCTAACAAGCCAACTCCATTAGGAAATTTTGCCCTGTTAACAAATGGAGCAGTAGTGTGTTTGTTAGTGGAAATGTGTAACAAAAGGCATGACAAGTGCCTTTCCTGCAGTGGCTGTGGTGGTTACAATGACTGTGGATGTGGCTGTGGCAGATTAAGCTTTAAATGGTTTAAATAGGTGGAAAGAAATTAGTAACAAAAAAGTGTGGGTATGGCAGAGGTAGGAGTTTGATGCTTGGGACACCTGTTGATGAATGACAGTAAGTATAAGGAAGATATACAAGAAAGAAATCTAAGGGTTTCAGCAATTGGTAGACAACTTACTCCATGGAAAGATCAGGTGAAGCATTATACAAGGGACAGGTCTCACGATAGCACATGGTTAGAAGATCATCTTGAGGTTATCTTGAGATGATTTCGGGGCTTTAGTGTCCCCACGGCCCGGTCCTCGCCCAGGCCTCCACCCCGCAGGAAGCAGCCCATGACAGCTGACTAACATCCCGGTACCTATTTTACTGCTAGGTAACAGGGGCATAGGGTGAAAGAAACTCTGCCCATTGTTTCTCGCCGGCACCCGGGATCGAACCCGGGACCATAGGATCACAAGTCCAGTGTGCTGTCCGCTCGGCTGACCGGCTCCCCAGAAATCATCTCCCCAGAGATCATGTCTACAAAAGGATCCTTGAGAGGCTTTTGTTGAGTTATCAGCCATGTTGGAGGGTTGTTTTGTTGCAAGGCATCAGACATAAATCATTATTACTGGAAATCTTAAAAGAAGCTGCCCCTTTTCCTTTCACGTTGAAATACTTCTTCATTCCACATTCATTAATACCTGAATCACATACAAATTTAGGCCTACAAAATAATGTTTGTATGAATAATTTGATAAAATGCAAAATAACAGATCTTGCACAAGCATTATCATGTCTGATTTAGCGCAATTTATCTATATTTTAGAGTAATATCAGTAACTTGCAAAATAAAATTATATACACAAAAATGAATTAAGAAGCAGATCTTCTTGGCCACTTTCACATTAGGCCTATATTTGCAGCCTTTAACTTTGGACCCTGTAATCCCTCTAAAAATAAAAGCATGTCCAGGTAGTGTAATAAAAATACTTCATATGTTGTTGTTTTAGATTTAGCTACTTGGGACTATAATTTCCATGTTGCACGGGCTATGGTGAGCCCGTAAATATTTCAAATGTTTCAGGCGATGAGTCACAATAACGTGGCTGAAGTATGTTGACCAGACCACACACTAGAAGTTGAAGGGACGACGACGTTTCGGTCCGTCCTGGACTTGAGAATGGTCCAGGACGGACCGAAACGTCGTCGTCCCTTCAACTTCTAGTGTGTGGTCTGGTCAACATTCAAATGTTTCAATTTGATTTATCCAAAATGGGGAAAAATTACTGCACCTGGTCGAGGACCGAGCCGCGGGGACGCAAAGCCCCGGAATCATCTCAAGGTAATGTTTGCATTGACAAGGTTCGAGTTACCACACATGCGCACTGTTTAGGTACTGACAATACCCCATGCATTCGGGCGATGATAATACAGTACTCAGGTGGCCATACTTGCCGAAACATTTTGATACTTTCTGACCAGTGGTATTCTTAGATATTGAAACTTACTTGAACTGGATGTTATAATGTCTGAAAAAACTGCTGTTAGGAAAAAAATACATTCACTAAAATATTGCTTAACTTAAACAAAAAATTAAAAAGAAAGTTGAGCATTGCAGGTTCCCTGATAAGACTACTTGCTATATATATATATATGGACCTTTTCTCTACATTTTAATAACAAAGACCAATCTATTATGAAGGATTTACACTCTAATTTTGGCCCTGTAATAAACAAGATCAGCATTTCTTTAACAACATGCACAACCTTAATAAACTGCTGTTACAAGCTGTTTTACAGACTGTACTATAAGCAATAAATTGCCTTAGAAATTGTAACAATTATATATTCATTGACATAATGGCAAATAATTATTGAACATCTCTATTTTTCACGGCACAAACTTGGCCATTACAGATCTTGACAAAAATATCTGGGAACATCACACAAAAAAGTGATACCAAAATGTCCGAGAACAATTAACACATATCCTCCCAGTTCTTATATATTATATCCGGCTACGGAATAAAATATACTTCAAAGTAACTAACCTTCATGAAACTGAAGTCAATCGTATTGCAAAATAAGTATTCTTCATAAAACTGAAGCCAACAGTATTAAATGTTCATTACCTTGTGCAACATCAATTCTACATCAACAATTTTCACTATGAAAAATATCTGTTCACCATAGGGAACAATCTGAAAAGCTTTGTGGTTCAATATTCAGTCATCATATAAAATGGCTACAAATTATGCCTGGGGTTACCAAAAGTCAAGTCAATATAACTTGAATATCAATATTGGTCTGATTTGGACCCCTTGGCAACGTCCCAAGGATAACCAGGCAGCTAGCTTCGGGAAACAACCAAAGGGCCCACCAGAAAGAAGCATTTAATCAACATTCAACACTTTTTTAATTTAACATTGCATTCAGGATCATTTTTGGAATAAAATGCATCAATTAAACATATTTTCAATGTTTGTTAGTTAGATCTTGACTTTTGCACTCCAAGCATAACTTTTTTTTTGTTCGAAGTAAATTTATTATTTAACACAAGGTTAAATCTGCCATAGCCAACATACATAATGCAAGTACTGTATGTAACATATAGCAATATCTAATCCTCAGCAAAAACTGGCTGACAATAACATTCTTATACAGTACAGCACATCACAAAATTCATAAAAAATATTTCACTTTGAATGATATTGCATATATTCCACACCTTTCCATGCAAGTGACACCTATCTGTACGCTATGAAAATACTGTACAAGTTCTACTGATAAACCTTGACATTATTAAAGTTTACCTGAAAAACTTCAAAAAAAAGATACGGAGGTAGTGCACAACTTTTTCAAAGATAAATGCTGCCTCTGATGCTAATTTGTGCGAATTTCAAGTTGGGGGAGGAAAGAAAAATATCTGCATGTGATTTATGCATGTGTATAATTACCTATGTGTAGTTACAGGATAAGAGTTATGCTCGTGGTGTCCCGTCTTCCTACCACTCTGTCATATAACGCTTTGAAACTACAGACGGTTTAGGCCTCCATCACCTAACTTGTTCAAACCGTCTACCACTCTGTTTGCAAAAGAAAACTGAATAATAATTTTTGGCACCTTTTTTTTCTTAGCTTGAATCTGTGACCTTTTGTTCTTGAAATTACATACATACATAGTTCTTACATTCTTGTAAAGCCACTAGCATGCATAGCATTTCGGGAAGATCCTTAATCCAAATTTTTTCTTAGAATACGACCTCCAAATCATTAACAACCAGATACCCATTCACTGCTGGGTGAACAGGGGCTACAGTTAAGAATTGGCGCCCAGTCAATCCTCCCTGGCCAGGATACGAACCCAGGCCAAAGCGCTTGCGAAGCACAGGTCAAGTGCTTTTCCAATGTGCCACAGGGTCATGCTAAATTACTGGTTTCAGGAATTTCTTTGGTCGATTCCCGTTTTTATTTTGCAAGTGGTGCAAGTGGTACTTACTTATTGCTAGGTGAACAGAGCCATCAGCTGAAAGGAAATGTGCCCAAATACCTCCATCCTGAAGCAGGAATCTAACCCAAGACCTTTTGGTTGTGACCCGGCTGCACTGACCATTGTGTAACTTATCCAAGTAAGTAATTATGAAAAGAAGGCGCCAAGCCGGGAAGACTATGTATTACCGTCAGTGTCGCTGGATATTCAAAAGGTGTTAAATTTTATCACTCAGGATATCAATATAAAAACAAAAGGGCACAAATCAAGTGATATCAAAGGTATTGAGTTCACCAAGGATTTGATCAAGGAACAAATGATCCCAAGGGACAATAGGAAAGCAAGATATATGATCGTCCTGAAAATTGAGACATTCTACAAAGAGATCCACAACCAAATGGGACAATGGAGTTTGGACAATAAGGAGCAGGAGCTCCATCAAATGCCTACGAGTTAAGCATGTGTGGCCAATACACAAATAACCTAGTCAGTGCTGTTGTAACATATCTAAGTCCTCCTTCAATATTCTGTAGTTTCTGGTGTCCTTATTCCCACCAGCTTCACACTGTATGCAAATGTCAATATGTACAGTCTGTTTCCTCTGGTTTGTCATTTATGCAAATCAGGGATAGTATGGGATAATAGAATCAGTCCTTCAAGAATCGCCATTTGTGTCCTTATTCATACCTTCTTTTAAAACTATGAATAGTGTCATCATTTTTAGCCACTCATATTCATTTCATTTACTGTTATTACACATTGCCTTTAATTTATAAATATTGAAAATCTGCAGTGGTTTTGAATATACAGTACTGTACAGTACTACTCCTTGGTGGCTATACCATCTGTCAAGCAATATTTATGTAGTAATCTGGGAAAATGGCATCTGGTTCTATATTTTAATGGTACTGTACCTATACACTAACAATAATCTTCAGCCATACATTACGTGACATTCATTTACTGTGCTGCATACTAATCTTGCGTGTGTTCTATTGTGGGCTATAGTGCAGTATAGGAATTTTCCAATTTATTCCGTCTTTCTTCGTAGTTCATATTTCTTAGTTCTGGGGTTCACTTGAGCCCTGTGATTTTTTTTCCATTTTATTAATGTGTTTATGGGCAGCTACCATACTATAACTACCATATCCAACTTCAGTCTAACATACAGTTATCTCTAATTTATTTTTTTCCATTTCTCTCTCAACGTACTGTACTTGAATACTATCCTATTACAGTATTTGCCAATATCATACAAAATTTCCCCCATGACAGTATTTATATCATTTTTATGGACGATGTGCACATCTCATGATCAAAGTACTGTTAGGTCTGACTAGTACTTAGCCGAGTGCAAGGTAAGGTAATTATCAAAAGAAGGCACCAAACTGGGAAGGCTATGTAGCACCATCAAAGTGCGAAATAATCAGAGGGCGATAAATATAGCTGAGTGCAAAGAGGGACATACCCATGCCTTCAGTAATACGAGGTTCAACAAGCCAATTAAAGACTGTTCACACCAAGGTATAGTTGGTGGTTTGAGGAGGAATGTGCACATTCCCTGCTAGAGTGCAGGTGGAACTAATGTTAGAATAGCTTTACCACCAAGTGGCTTGTGAATCTCGGGGCTTTGCTGTTCCATTTTCTATGGTTTTTAACCATGTTTGTATTATTCACAGAGCCTATTTTCACTCCCCATAGCCATAACATGACATTTGACTGGATGCTTAGATCACAAAGCACTAACAATGGTGTAGAGAAGCATAAAAGTGTCAGTGTAGTTACTTGGGCTGGACTGATACTCTATACTGACAAACCAGAATAGATTATCATTTCCGGCCAATATGTTTACCAATTCATATAAGTTCCAAATTTGTGTGAAAAAATGTAATCTGTGACTATTTACAACAATACTGTATGAAACAAAGTGCCTAAATTGGAGACTAATACGAGACCATGTAAACTTTTGAACGATTTGAGTATTGCATGCGAATATTTCAGTGAGCAGTGATGGGCCAACCTGCATTATCTATTAAAAAGTAATGTGATAACTTGAAAGTACATCTTTTAATAAAGTCTCTTTCCGGTTGAGTGTTTATTATTCAGGAAGAAATTACACCGATATCTTTGTTTTAAATTATGGGTGTCCAACCGTGTCTATTCGTTTTACTTAATTCTGCAAAGTAAACGGCCGATTACACATATACCCAATTACACATTTGAACTTTCTGTATTACACATATTCTTCCCTGACGTGATCATTTATATGCTCCGACATTTTACAAATATTTGCACTTTCTCACCTTAAAGTAAAATACCAGTATAAGAAAAATTAGAATACTTATTAACCTGAGAAATGACGAAAAAAAAAAATTAGCAGGATGTGAAGAGATGCCTGAAGCTTCCTCACAGCCTCTACCTATGGAATTTGTTACCTCACAACAAATGACCCAAGATATCATTTGATCTGGATAATGAGCATCACAGCTATTTTGATGTAGAGTTAGTCCAAGTTTCAAAAATGATTTAAACTTCATATCCCATTTTACAGATTCTCAAAATTTGTTTTAGTGGCCAAATTATTCAGAATTTTAACAATTTACATTATACCGAGGTCTGAAGATTTTATGCACTTCCCCTCTCTCTCTCATCTCTCTGTCCGTCCGTCTGCCTGCCTGCCTGCGTGTATTCACCTAGTTGTGCTTGCGGGGGTTGAGCTCTGCTCTTTCGGCCCGCCTCTCAACTGACAATTAACTGTTTGTAACTACTTTTTTTTTCACACCTAGTGTATGGAGTGTGCCTCCACCACATCACTTCCCAAAGCATTCCATTTGTCAACTACCCTGCCACTAAAAAAAAAAAAAAATTTATAATCTCTATGGCTCATTTGGGCACTCAATTTCTACTTGTGTCCCCTAGTGCGTGTGTCCCTTGTGTTAAATAGTCTGTCTTTATCTACCCTATCAACTCATTTGAGAATCTTATGTGGTGATCATGTCCTCCCCTAACTCTTCTGTCTTCCAGCAACATGAGGTTTAATTCCCATAGTGTCTCCTTGTAGCTCATACCCATGTGTGTGTGTGTGTATTCACCTAATTGTGCTTGCGGGGATCGAGCTCTGCTCCTTCGGCCCATCTCTCATCTGTCAATCAACACTTTTTTTTTACCCCACACACGCACCATCCCCCTCAGGAAGGAGCCCGTAACAGCTGTCTAAATCTCAGGTACCTAAATACTGCTAGGTAACAGGACATCAGGGTGAAAATCTCTGCCCCATTTGTTTTCCGCGATCGCCGGGGATCAAACCCGGACCCTAGGGTTATGAGTCCCAAGTGCTGTCCACTCAGCCACAGGCCCCCCTACCAAATTGTGTGTGTGTGTGTGTGTGTACACACTGTTATACATACATATATGCACACAATGAACACTAATAACAAAATGGAATGTTTATTTTAAAAATATAGCTTGCTAAAGTTTGCTATTGTCAGAACTGGAAAATGTCCCTGGTTTATGTGAGATTGTTATGAA
Source organism: Procambarus virginalis (assembly GCA_020271785.1). NCBI lineage: Eukaryota > Metazoa > Arthropoda > Malacostraca > Decapoda > Cambaridae > Procambarus > Procambarus virginalis. The sequence goes on from WNGS01159612.1 coordinate 4,523,891, forward strand.
CAACAACAGTGAATCAAGTGAGTTGGCTGGACACAACAAGAGGACATTAGTGCTCTCAATATTCACATACAAATTTTTCTCTCAAGTTCATAGCAATATTGGAGTTTGAAACTTTACACTTTACGAAATCATTTCTAAAGATGACTTTTCATCTGAAAGAATTACAATACTGTACTTGCAAAAGAGCATCAGTTTAAAAAAAAAGAAGATTAAGCTAATATCCGGTACATAGATATTTTAAGTGAACATTAAAGAAAAAATTATGCAGCAAACCAATATATCCTACAAATTATCAAACCTCTTTTATTGCTTCAGGCATCCTCAACATGAATTGCTCATACATCATTTCAGTGATGTGAAAACATCTTAAATTCATATTTAGCCACATCAGGACAATATACTGTACATTCACAAAAATATCATGTCTTGCTAAATACTTCCTGATGAGTCAATATAAAACACATATCTTAATCTAATACCACAGTAAAACTGTCTGGTCCCAATATGCTGCAGGTTTTCTTTACAAGCCTTTGTTAAACTCGGCCTACAGCATTCCGAAAAAAAATAAAACTAATATGACTGCATTTAACAGATAAGCGTGTCACTCGCATGGTCAGGTACAAATGTAGCAAAGTATTCCGAGATGGTCTGAGAATCAAGGTAAAAGATTATTCACCATTTGCTAATTAATTATACATTAACATCAACTCGCCAACATTTGTTTGAAATATCAATAAATATACATTTGTAAATATCACTAAATCTTGGTATAGTCTCTGTATGGTTATGTACACATAATTCTACCTATATAAAAGTTTCACTTTATTGTTTAATACCGAATTCTAAAACTTTTGACTTGTGACATCTGCACTCGCACTTATTCCTAATAATTTCTACATACATCAATAATCAAAAAGAAAATGTCTACGCAGAACAGGTTTTAAAGGTACACTGGAGAGAGAAGGACTACGTTATGTCTTCGTGACAGTCCCAAGACCGAGCCTCAAACAAACACAGTATTCGAAAACATGTTGAGCATTACATGCTTTGCAAAACTGTAATAAAGTTTTTGTTCTCACAGACAGTATAGATGTGCATAGGTATTGGATATATTGTATGTTTAGTATATAAGCTCTATATATTTTATTGCACCTAGTATACTCGTATTAATAACAAAGCCAAACACATGACAATTAACCCTTTTATTTTGGTTCAGCGAGAGCTTAAATGGAAATCACTTTTGACGTGAGTTTTACCCATATAAATATATATTAATATATATTAATATAAAACTCACCTTCCTTTGCAATTTAATATCTTTAAATATGTTACAATATTACTCTACATCATAATCCAGAATCAGATAAACTGGCAAGAATGAATTACTGCACACGAATATTATAACACTTTCATAGGTACTGTATCTTACTTCAAACTCAGAACATGAATATGTAAATCCCTCGGGCTTAATAATAGTGGCAAAAACCTGTCCAAGTTCCATGCACAGTTTCTGTATTATCAAGATACGAGTTCAAATGAACTTTATATAATTCCTTTAGAGGCACTGACTACTGGCTTCGCTCTGTCAACACACATGGAATGCATGCAGTCAAAGTTATTGTTCCAGCGATTAGATGACTGGTTTCAAGTTATGCTAACGAGTTATAAAACCGATGCCCTAAGTACAAATTTACGGATAATGATGTCCGAAAATGGAGTCTATAGTTTTAGGTTAACGTGGTCAAAGAAATCAAAATACAAGTCAGACGAGATTCTGAGAAAGTTGTATAGCAAAGAAATAAGCAAGAAGCAATGCAAAAATGTGAAAGTAGGCAACTTTATGTAATAGTATAACACTAAATGAGCATTTAACATCAGGCATTTTGCTTAGAAATATTTCTAGCTTAACAAATGTTGAATAAAATCTATTCCTTGACTTCAGACCCATCATTGCTTAAGATATAACTAACAATACCCCATTAACAGCAGGGTTTTTGGTATCATCAATATATAAACTGGATAAAAATATACATTTGAAGACAATTTCTCAATATAAGAACCTTCTCAAAGTAAAATAAATAGTTCCACATAAGAGAATGTTTGAACAGCATATATGCAAGAATGATAGCACGCATGTATGAATGATAGCAGATAACCACAAAGTTATATACAGTATATCTTTAAACATACATTAATATCAGTGCAAATAGAGGCCCGGGAAGGTAGTAAAATCCTCCCCAGGCTAAGTGCAGGACTGGACAGACTCGTTACTAAATGCCGCTTGCACAGGAACACAAGGTGAACCTAAATTCCACTTTTAAGACAAAAATATACAAAATTGTAATCAATTTTCCAACTGTAATTACATGCATTACACTGCTAGATAGTACTTTAAATGTTATAGCCAAAATGGGTTACATCATTCTTAATAAACCATGTTGTATGAGAACCATGTTGTATGAAAACCCCCATGTTGTATGAGAACCCCCATGTTGTATGAGAACCATACTGAGAACCTTGTTATCATTCAGAAGCACTATTCTAGGAATAGCAATCAACTGGCTGTAAAAGCATTCCTTGACTTATAAGACACTCAGCAAGTGCTTAATGCAATGGTACTTGTGTAGCTTCCTTATCCCTAATTAAATAGACACAAACATATCTTAATTTGATTATGCAGAATACTTTACTATACTTTAGACTATAATATTTATCTATAACTAATACAGAAATGCCAAATAACACAACACCATGCGACAATGTTAAGATATGCGAAATGTACTTAATATACAAACATACTAAACTAGAGAACTAGGGGACAGAGTCATAATAATTGAACTTGCAGGTAATAACTAAATAATTGAACTTGCAGGTAATAACTAATAAAATACTTTGTTAGACGACTGAAACAATGCTTATCAGTACTAAAAGCTACTCATTATTCAGTGTTAGAATATGCTAATGTATAGATAATATAATCTACTGTATCAGTTATTAAAATTATAAACATACCCTGCCAAGACTGAATCTTTGGTTCTCAAGTTATAAGTTCCTCGTGTTTATGATACCAACAAAAATTATATGCAACATGTTAATACATACACGTTTGTCTTATCTTGTAATGTAGAGTTTAAGATCACCTTCTGTCCCTGATTAAAAAGGCCACAACATTGACAAAAATGACAACGCCCACAACGTGTACTGGACCCTATGAAGCCCAGATGATGGTGCAGTGGAAACGGGGAGCTCCCGGGACACACGCCAGACCCAATAAGGTCTGGGTAAAGGTGCATAGGGGTTATAAATACTGTGCGATACAAGAGAAAGATAAGAGCTCACTTTTTGAGCTAAGGATTAGACCTAAGATTCTTTCCCACCCTCCTTTTCACTTTTCTTAGTTGCAACAAATATGACTATCCTCATTGCTGCCACAAATTGCTGCCTTCCTGAGAGCAAAATCCTTCCTCATATCGTCCCTAGGTGCAGTCAAGTTACCATCTGGTTCTGATTATGTACTTCCACAACCTAGTAACCAATATACCTATTAATACACTGTACGTTAGACACCAAGGAATATATTCCCGTCTTCATTGGTAACTTAAATCTTCTAAAAATCTGAATACATTAAACCATTAATACATAAAATGTATAACATCCTTAAATGTGACAAGAAATAGGAATACAACTTTTCAATTATCTCTATAACAACTATGTCAAATATATTTTACAAAACACACAAAAATGCATTCAACACAAACCTTTTATATAAACAATAATCCATGCACACACTATGTACCTGTAGTGATTTATTGCGAGTAAATTATAGCACAGTTTAATTTAATAAGCTAAGAACTCTCCCTTTTGTAGTATAGCATGGTGTGAGTACCGGCCAAGAACACTTGCGTACACTGCAAAATGTGAAAGTGTGTGTCACGAGAAGTGTGTGATGTTTGGCAGTAGTGCATTCCACGTTTTACCAGGATACCAATGCTTGGTAATACTGCATGTAATACAAGGGTTCTGAACACTTCAAAGTGACTATTAACGACAAAATTCATTAGTGTTCTGAAGGTTGCATTTTTTGTTTATATTCAAGAAAAGTGCAGATTGATTATTTATAAGACACTTTTAACAATCTATTTGTAAATGACATTATTCATAAGGAAAATAGTAATGCGTATGCTATATACGATGCCACACGATAATAAATGACAGCAAACTCGCTAGTGTTCTTGTGATATCGAGATGCACATGACTAAAAAAAAAACGTTTAACAAATCATATGATGATTGGAGCACAGAAGGAAATCTCAGATAGCAATTGGAACAGAGTAGAGGGTTAGAGATTGGTATCACACACACCATGCTAACACCTACAAACAGAACCCATAGTCAGGCTATCTCTTTTTATCAATAACAACATGACCAACCACACAGGAATAACCATATGCACACACACACACACACACAGGCATCCCTGTTTACAGGAGTTGTAGCTGATGTGTGGAAAAAGGCTAACATAGTTCCAATTTACAAGAGTGGAAGCAGGGAAGACCCCCTTAATTATAGACCGGTATCATTGACAAGTGTAATAGTCAAAATATTGGAAAAAATAATTAAAACTAAATGGGTAGCACACCTGGAGAGAAATGATATAATATCAGACAGACAGTATGGTTTTCGATCTGGTAGATCCTGTGTATCGAATTTACTCAGTTTTTATGATCGAGCAACAGAGATATTACAGGAAAGAGATGGTTGGGCTGACTGCATCTATCTGGACCTAAAAAAGGCTTTCGACAGAGTTCCACATAAGAGGTTGTTCTGGAAACTGGAAAATATTGGAGGAGTGACAGGTACGCTTCTAACATGGATGAAAAACTTTCTGACTGATAGAAAAATGAGGGCTGTGATCAGAGGCAATGTATCGGACTGGAGAAATGTCACAAGTGGAGTACCACAGGGTTCAGTTCTTGCACCAGTGATGTTTATTGTCTACATAAATGATCTACCAGTTGGTATACAGAATTATATGAACATGTTTGCTGATGATGCTAAGATAATAGGAAGGATAAGAAATTTAGATGATTGTCATGCCCTTCAAGAAGACCTGGACAAAATAAGTATTTGGAGCAACACTTGGCAAATGGAATTTAATGTGAATAAATGCCATGTTATGGAATGTGGAATTGGTGAACATAGACCCCACACAACCTATAAATTATGTGAGAAATCTTTAAAGAATTCTGATAAAGAAAGGGATCTAGGGGTGGTTTTAGATAGAAAACTGTCACCTGAGGACCACATCAAGAACATTGTGCGAGGAGCCTATGCTACACTTTCTAACCTAAGAATTGCTTTTAAATACATGGATGGAGAAATACTAAAGAAATTGTTCACGACTTTTATTAGACCAAAGCTGGAATATGCAGCGGTTGTATGGTGCCCTTATCTTAAGAAGCACATCAACAAACTGGAAAAGGTGCAACGACATGCCACTAAGTGGCTCCCAGAAATGAGGACAAGAGCTATGAGGAGAGGTTAGAGCATTAAATATGCAAAAACTAGAAGATAGAAGAAAAAGAGGCGATATGATCACTACGTACAAATAGTACAGGAATTGATAAAATCGACAGGGAAGATTTCCTGAGACCTGGAACTTCAAGAACAAGAGGTCATAGATTTAACTATCTAAACACAGATGCCGAAGAAACGTAAGAAAATTCAACTTCGCAATAGAGTGGTAGACGTTTGAACAAGTTAAGTGAGAAGGTTGTGGAGGCCAAAACCGTCAGTAGTTTCAAAGCGTTATATGACAAGAGTGCTGGAAGACGGGACACCACGAGCGTAGCTCTCATCCTGTAACTACACTTAGGTAATTACACTTAGGTAATTACACACTTTCAGTACACACATATACATCACAAAATATGTACCTGGTATTAAAAATCTCTTTGTTATTGTCCCGACACTGTTGTTCACCCACAGTCCTCTAATGGCAAGCCTCTTAATGCCTCTTTATTGAGCGATAGTTTAAGGCATGATAATCAACAGAAAAAAAAAGTAGTACAAGACAGTTTATTTGAGCAGTCTTAATTTTGTGTCCAATTATTTATATTTTATTTGTTACTGATAATTGCAAATAATTATGATTAACTTTGAAAGTAAAAACGTTACAATAAAACAAAATATCATATTAATGTACTGCACTACTTTTTGCAATTACCTAGCGTAATTATCGAAAGAGTGCTTTTATGTACTATCTTAATATATACTGTAATAGGAGTGAATATAAAGTTTAAATTCATCTTTTTAATTGTACCCATTAACTGCCTCCAAATGTCGCCAAAAACTGTGCGTGATGACTGTGTCAGCCAATATTCTGTAATGCTATACAAACAATTACTTCATTTCATTCATTCATTCATTCATTCATCATTCATTCATTCATTCATTCATTCATTCGCAAGGGAGAAATAAATATATAAATCAATATGTAAGTAGGTTGATGAGAGGAGAGACAATGGAACTCACTCCAAAAGATAACTATACCTAGGTCATAAAAGTATTTGTGTGTACGTCTGATATCATACTACTTGTGAAGGAGGAAATGATATGTTTATCTCTCAGAATGTTTGGCAATATGTTTATTGTTTGTGATGTGTGTCTATGTATGTTTAACACGATGTACTGAACGGGGTGAGAATAGCTTGACTACCTCATCCTTTGTGTGTATTTTACATCAATAAACTTTATTTCAATTTCCCCTCCGACCCATAAAACTACGGTACTTTAAATGCAAGTAGGAATATTTCTTACCCTCTCGTTTTCAATATTTCAAGATGAGGAGAACCCACACCGGTGTGATAAGTCAATTTTATTTCATGTGACCTATATTTTTTTGCACTACTATCATTGAGAAAACAAAATATATATTATAATGACGTAAAAATGTAATGAACTTGATCATTATTGTAAGCTTACAGTAATTCCTAACGACTCGGAATAAGCCACAGCACGGACGAGTCATTCTTATAGAGTTTTTGGTCATATATTATTTGTCTCTCTCACCGTTACAGAAAATATGGAATTAACAGGCAAAATAATTTCCCACATCAGTGGTAAACATTACGGCATGGCAGAATAGATCAATCACATTATCATAAACTATAGTAAATATATAATCACCATAAAATTGTACTATAATTACAATATATATATTTATATATATATAAAATCAGTCAATGATACTTGTACATTTGCACCGGCCACCACTGGAATCGTCAACATGGAACTCCTGGACTAGCCACACTTTGTTGCAAATGTGTATAGGAGGTAGGCCATCCAAAATTACGTCCCATCATCTCATAGAATGGCTCATTAAAGGGGGCAAAAAACTTACGTAAACGAGACATTACTGCAGGATCAACATACGGATGTGGTCGACCCTTGGCATCTGTTAAACATTTTTGGAAGGTTTCATTTCTCATACAATAAAACCTTTAGTCCATTGAAGTAGAAATTATCAGGCTTTATATGGAGAGGAAGTCTTAAGAACTGTTGCACCTGAAAATGAAATATCATCAAATTAACGGTGCACACAGACATTTGAGTATTAGTGAAACGTTTACACACACATGCACACATACACATACACATACACACACACACAAATATGCACACAATAGTTCAACAGGAGGAAAGAAACCTTGAGAAAGAGATAGAAGACAAGAAAAAGAGGCGACATAATCACAACATACAAAAAGTGGAAACATGAATTGACAAAATTTTTAGGCAATTAAGTTTTAAATCTGCAATATTGAGAAGTACCAAAATACTTACATGAATACGGAATGGTAGATGGATGGAATAATGTAACAAGAGAAATGTATGCCAAAACTCTCAGAAGCCATGACAAACATTATAAGGAAGACGACACACCACTACCATAGCTCTTGCCCTCTTACTGCATTTAGGTGACTACAAACAACACACAGTACGTCATCAGCTAATCAAGAGTTCCTGATGGCTCCAGGGAATTCCTTATCAAAATATTCTGGGGCAAGGTTGGGTGGCTATGTGAATGGTGTTCTTACTGACAAACATCTACAAAATCAAACGCAATGAAAGAATAAGAAGAAAAGATTACAGGGTTGGCAAAAAATATGTTTAAAACGGCAACACTTGTTGATCATGATTTCCAACTTGTTTTGAATGAGAAGGAATGATAGCTTAAGTAATACATTATCATACATAGGTGACAAAAGGTACAAAAGTAAGAAATATAAAATATGAAAAACATTTAAAAGTTAAACTACTGTAAACCCCAGAAAAAAATAATATTATGGAGTTACATGCCAGACAAGTTTAACTGGAAAATAATCAGGGGATCCGAGTGTAAAATATCTATCAAAAAAATTAGATTTTGACAAATCATGTAACAAATCTGTAAACAGGACGCCAAGATTTGATAAAGGCTCATGAAAGTGCTAAGTCAAATATAGATGTTGCTTCACGAGGCCAGTTGGACAAGAACATTTAACAGAGAAAGGAAGAGTGAAGATACCAGATGAAGATGGTTAGAGAGGCAACAGAAAAGAGGAGAGAAGGTTATAGAGGCAACAGAAAAGAGGAGAGAAGGTTAGAGAGGCAATAGACGACATTAAGGCTGAAATGAAAAACTCGGGTAGCTAAAGAAAGAAAATTTGATTTAAGAGGTACTTAGGTAAGACATAAATTACAGTGAACAGATGAACACTTGGGATGAGATTAGAAACACTGAACACAAATGAAAACTGGTACAAATGCAGTAGATTGAAGTTAATATTAATTTTTTATTGTACAAAGAAGGAAATAGTGTTGAAGATAGAAAAAACAAAAAAGACAAGAAAGTAAGAAAACTGAAGGCCTCACAACATGAATTAATTACCTACCAAAAACAATGCAATACAAAACAATGAGGTAATTCATGAAGCTATTAATCATTCAATTAATTAATAAACTGAAACTGGTATCTTAACAAATACACACATGGTATTTGTTCTTAAGTATGCACAGTTCTTGTCCAAGCCAATGGGATGATTTAGAAACTGCACAGCACTTTCTAAAACTATAAAACGAGAACCGAACTAACCTTGTCAATTTCAGTAAATGGATCAGATACAAGATTATCACCATCTATGATATGTATTTGCTCACGAGGAAATTCTCTCAACCATCGCAAGACATGCACAGCATACTGGCTTATTTGTATTGCTTTGAATCTGGAAGAAATTACAGTATTATTAATTATATATTACTGAAATATGTTTGTACAACGCTCTACATAAACTAACAAGCAGGCAATTTCACGGTTATTACCCAAAATCCCTAAATGACAAACTGACGACAATGAGCAGGTGACAACAGATACATTATTATACATGTCCTAAAATTATGGACACCAGTGTTGCTTGTGGTATAAACACACATTTATGCCTGGATTATGTAATGTGATGGATATCAAGACCATCCTTGCTTTTGAAAAGTAAGGATGATCAAAACCATGGCCAGCTAATGGAGTCAAGGAGCATTTTTCTTCCAATAAACTTTTCATTTTCATACAAGAATCTAGCCTTTTAACAACATAAAGCTTTAATTTAATAAATCAGCAATTTAACAAATAAAAAGATCATTGTAATGAAATGGCACTTAATATGTACCTCGGAAGCTTCCAAAAGCTTAAGGCTTTTGGAAGCTTTTTGGAGACATCCCAAAGTGGCCACCATTATATTTTGGAGATTTTTTGGCCTACTGGGAGCCAGGATCAATATCTGCCCCCCCCCCCCAAATAAGCTTTGAGACCGCATGGAGAATCAAAGATCAACCCACAATCGAGATCAACTGCTCAAAAAGTCAGACAGCAAAGCAGAAATTTGAGCAACTACGAGAAAATAATGAAAAGCCCAAACACCCATCTGTTAGTTGGTGCAGGCAACTACACCTCACCAAGTTCTCTTTGCTGCCACCAGGTGGCAGCCAGGTGGCACTTGGTATCAGCCATCCACCCTCCTCACTGTCAACCACCAGTCCAGTTTCTAATCACACAGAGAAGAGAAAACAAGAGTAGGAATGGGAAAATATTGGGCTGATGTATAGGAAATGTAATTTAATTTCAATCAATACTATAATTTCTCTGCTGACTCCTCATTAGCTCTACAGAGCTTTCCCCTAACAACGCCTTGGAGAGAAGAACGGCTTATCTGAATGAAAAGATAGCACCAAGAGACACCACACAGAAGCTAAGAAATGGCTACACAGAAGTAAATGAAGGGAGAACCCCAGGGGTTGGGGGAAAGAAATGAAGAGCTGTAGCAAAGTGTCAAATAATCTAGTGCCGACACTCGGACATACAGTACTGTACAGCTATAACCCCGGTCACACAAGAGGAATACAGAACAAAATGGTCAACATTGCTAAGTGGCCCCAAAGCATATGACAAGAGAAACAGGACTGACATTCATTTAGAGGAACACCATCCCTCCTACTGGACGGAGCAGAGGGAGGTAGACTGAAGAATGCTGTGGTCACAAACACACACACAGTGAGATCTAACCAGATGAACCAAACTTCTAAAAAGCAGCTCTGTCAAGAGGTGTAGTCTCATTCACAGCAAAAATGTAAAGGGTTAAATAGTACCCAAGCCAAGCAAGCATGATAACACACCACCACCAGCATCCCACCCAGGCAGTGAATGACATCCCCTAGCATCCCCAGCAGGCATCCAAGATACCCAAGCCAAGCAAGCATGATAACGTACCACTCCAGGCATCCCCGACAGGCAGTAACTGACAAAAAAGATGACCACCTACTGGCACTTCTTGGTGATCTTAGGGTTGGCATGGAGGGCCTGTCAAGACTGTTGAGTGCATTTAATTTGAGCTTTCTATAGCACGCTTTAACTAGAAGGTCTTCTCCAGTATTCCCTAGTACCAGTTTGATGCTGGAAAAAGACGTCTGTTAAGTTCCTGTTGTGCTGGTGTTTTGAACGATACCCTTGCTTGACTGCAGAATTCAGGGATATTTACCCTAGGAGGCAAACTAATGGATAGGCTCAGAACTATATTTTTCACTTGCCTTTCAGAATATTAACCTTATGCTGATAATCCAATGAAAATGAAATGCAGGCATAAACACTTGCAAACCTTTCTTAATTTTCATAGTCAATTTAACCATTTTTACATGCCTTCTCTTTCCCTTACCTGCATTAGCCAACTACTCATACAAGCAGACATCGTTTCAACTCGCAAATAATAAAATATTCAAGGATAAATGGCAGGACATTTTTGAGTAATGAAAAGTCACACTATGCCTGTACATAGGAAAAGGGCACGCAAGGTAAATGTCCAGTTTTGGTCAAGATATGGCACACAGAATAAATAAGGTTTTGAGTTATACTGTATAAACGTGCTTGAAAAGATTCCAGTATAACACAACTCTTGGTGGATCAGAAAGAATTGGCAAGCAAGAATAAGTCTTGCTGGCATGAAATATAATGTCCTCAGCACCAAGCTGTCTTAGTAGACTGGTCAGACTTGGTCTAACCTCCCTAAATATTAATTGAATCATGTTTTCATAAAATTTCATAAAAGTTAAACAAAAAAGTTTGGGGGTGTGTGAAAGTATTGATACCTCATGTACACCTGAGGATGACAAAGAGCTTGGAGAAGGATGCCTGGAAACAAAGAAGCATGGACCAATTTAAGGCAATTATCAGAATAAAGTGCTAAGTCTGTGTGACTATACAGCACTTGTAACGAATACAATAAAAGAAAGAGAGCCGGAATATTATGATTGGGTGAAAAATGGTACCATACCACTTGAACCATTAAGGGTGGAACTTCAACCCCGTAGAATACACGACATACTCCATACAATACACTTAACAATGAATTAAAAACATATAGGAAAGCCAGTAACTTCATTAAAAAAAAAAAAAATCTCGGGGAAATACCATGTGATGGTAGGAGAACCAGAAGAGTGACAGTATTGACCTCACTGGCCCCTCATTGACAAACATTGCCATCTGGTGATGTACAGGGAAAGTGGTATGGAGGTATTTTGGCCATTTTGAGAAAACTTTCTGGTTTCGTTTGGTATTTGTACACACAAAATATTTCTTCAAGCACATTTCAAATTTCTGTAATATTTTCAGCCATATCAGAGCATTCTGACTCCCGTCAGTTCAAGCCTCCTTGAAAGGAGCAAGATTCTGGTACTTTACCTGCTCCTGATAAGTCATGAGATGGTCACAGATCTCTGGTGTTCTTGATTTGGCACTGGGGAATCAGAAAAGATTCCAAGAACTTGTTTTTCTAAATAAAATTAATAAAGTTTCTCACTATCACGCTCTTGTATGGTCAGTGAATCAACCTGTAGAACAAAACAATTTCAACACTAACCCATCATTAATTTCACCATCTGGTGTCAGCACTTTCTTGTGAAATGGGGCCACTTGCTTTCCTTTACGCATTTTGGCTTCCATTATTTGAGCATAGTCAGAAAGAACCCGCATCGCTGGCTCGCGGACGATCAACAACAGTTTGATAGTCTCATTCATGGCCCGTATTCTTGCCGGTGCCTCGCGAGATATGAAGTATGATGGGGTCTTCTCTATTGTAACCTACAGGAGGACATTTGACATCAGTATCAGGGTTTATTTGTTAAAAAAGTGTTATGATCATTTAGAAAAAAACAGCGTTGAATGTAATGAAATGCCCTTTTCTGGGTGAGCCCCATCAGCTCCCTGGAGTTATCGGGCTAATGTGCAATTCATTAGACCAGATTCATTAGTCATAGGACTACAGCCTACTGGGTACCACGAGCCAGAACCTGCCCCCCCCCCCCCTCAGAGAGGCACAGGAAGAAATGGCCCTGGAAAACCCTCATGGTTGGGGGGTTTTCCTCATCTTCCATCGACTGGAGTTAGGCACTCAGAAAGGGAGGCATAACAGACAGACCCCACATGGTAAGAAAATTGAAACTGAAAACCGAACAGAGAGGCAGGACTCCCTCCTATCCCAAGGAAACAAGCAAACGTCACACTCCACTGCTGTGTCACTCGTCTGTGCACATAGATGCGACGTCGCTCAACCGCGATTGTTCACCGCGGGAGAACATTCCAAATGGAGCTGAACGGTCGTGCCCTAAACCCTCCTAAGAGACAACCAGACTGCCGCGAACTCCTGCACCGTGCTGTGAGCCCAACAAAAGGATGGACCCCATCAACCCTGGTTGTCCTGGTGAGCACTGGTCACAAAGCCCCACATGAGACACGACATGTCCGTGAACAGATCAAGCGAGGGGCTCTGGTAATGCGCCAAGGCACTGAACCCTGAAAAACCCAAAGAGGAAGCCGGTGACGCAGCAACCAATGCAAGGCCCCCGGAGGCCGAACCCAGTAATCGTGCAAGAGGCAGAACGGGTGTCCCCGAAGCCAAACCCGACCCAGCGGGTAAACCAGCATGGTTTAACCAGCAACCAGCATGGTCAGACTCCCACACAACTGCTCGAGCAACCACCGAGTGACCCGGGAACCCCCCAGAAACAGCTGAAGGCAGGACTGCAGCTGCAGCAATGCCTCCGGAGGGAGAGACATGGAAACGATCCCAAACCCAAATCCAAAACGATCCCAATCCCAAACAAGATCCAACCAGGTCTGAACCTGGGACGGAATCAGATGGAACTTCCTCCAGTTCACCAGGAACCCAAACCCGGTGAGCTGGGAAAGAACCACACCCCTGGCAAGCAGACAAGCAGACCGGCTGGGAGCCCACACCAGCCAGACGTTGAGCTCGGCCAGAACCCAAACCCCCTAGCAGACGCAGACAGGTCACCATGACCCCAGTAAGACACGTGAAAACATGAGGTGCCAGAGTCAAGCCAAAAGGTAGGCAATGAAAGTGGTAAGCCTGACACCCCACCACAAAACCTAACCAGTCTCTGAACCCTGGATGAATGGGAACGTGCCTGATGCCAACCCAACCCAAAGGGCAACGGAGGCATTTGAGCTGGTTCCTCCTGTCAAGGCTTCTGGGCCCCACCAGCAGGCCCTCTTCTTTTCTGCCTTTCCCCTGAACTTTCCTTTTCTTCATGGGTAGAGTGTATGGAGGACTGCTCTACCTCAAAAACCCAAAATCTGGATGGCCCAAAAGGGCCATCCCCCAAAGCTGCCCGAGTCTCATTACCATCTAAACCCCACTCCAACTCCGAAACCCTCAGACGTTTGAGAGCCAGAAGCAGGAGGTAGGGTGCAGGGTGAACAGGGGAAGGACCAGGGAGCATAGACTAAATTAGTGGAAGCAACTAATGCTCCCAAGTCCGAGTCCCTATAACCAAAATGGGGCAGCCTCAGGGCATCCAGATGGGCAACCAACCTAGCGCGTTGCAGCAACCAAAGCCTAACATGCAACGCAGATTTTGCCTGTGCCCAAACATCAATGTTATCAAAATGGGTAAACTGGAGAACATGGAGAGAACACAACTCACAAGATTCTGGGTCAAAGGTGTCGTTGACCCAACAGGTAGCATGGCAGAGGCAAAGGTGGTGATTGTCACCCTGAGACAAGGGCACATAGCAGCCTTCAAACTCGCACGAGGCGAGTTGGAACTTGGAAGGTGAATTCATAGGTCTACCGAGCCCCAACAGGGTTTTCCAGGGCCCGTTGGCTGACTGCTACGGGAAGCTTGGACAAGGTCTTGCTAACCGGTTAGACTCAAAGCTAATAAGGGAGATCAAACACTGAAACCCCTGTGACGTGTACAATTACGGGGATGTATCTTGAGGTTATCTTGATGTTATCTTGAGATGATTTCGGGACTTTAGTGTCCCCGCGGCCCGGTCCTCGACCAGGTCACCACCCCCAGGAAGCAGCCGGTGACAGCTGGCTAACACCCAGGTATCTATTTTACTGCTAGGTAACAGGGGCATAGGGTGAAAGAAACTCTGCCCATTGTTTCTCGCCGGCGCCCGGGATCGAATCCGGGACCACAGGATCACAAGTCCAGCGTGCTGTCCGCTTTGCCGACCGGCTCCCCATGTAGCCAAGGGCCACCAAATTATTATAAGTGTTCTAATAGTCACACCAGGCAAACCCCCACCAGGCAAAACAAAGAAAATATAAACCCCGCAAAATTACAACTTCCCAGAGGAAACAGGAACCTGCCGCTGCATAGATAGCTGGCTGCACAACACCTTAATGCCCCAACCAGCAATAATACCACTCCCTACCCAAGGCCAAACAGGGGCCACAAAACCCCAGCTGGCCCCAAAGGCAGGGTAAATGCTGAGCAGCAAGAACCCCTATGGAAATGGCTTCTCAAACCCACCAGAGAAGAGAACCCTGACATACATGGGTAGTGCTCACAGGGCACTTAGGGAAGGCTGCCCTAAGCACATGCAGACCCAGTACACTTCTGGTACACCTGGCCGCCACACCACAACCAATAGAGGACACCACGAAGGCAAAACACTGCATAGGAAATCGAGGCCAGAGATGACGACTGCCCTGGATTGCATTAGCCGACGAATTAGAATGGCTGTGTCACCGGCGCGGTGATGAATTGTGCGGACAAGCAATGTGGTGGTGGAGCGTGACGTTTACTTTTCCTTGGGATTGGAGGGAGTTCTGCCTCTCGGTTCGGTTTTTTATTGCAATTTTCTTACCATGTGGGGGTGTTTTGTTATGCCTATCTTTCTGGGTGCCTAAGCCCGGTCGATGGCAGATAAGGAAAACCCCCAACCACAGGGGAGTTTTCCAGGGGCCATTGCTCCCTGTGCCTCTCTGAGGGGCCCAGGTTCTGGCTCGTGGTCCCCTGTAGGCTGAACTCTTATGACTAATGCCCTGGTCTAATGAATTGCATATTAGCCCGATAGCTCCAGGAAGCGGAAGGGGCTACCCACAAAAACTACAGTAGTACTCTGCCTTCTAAAATGACAAGGTTTAATAAATTTAATCAAGCATTTAATTTTTCATTAAAATCAAGTCTTGGCATTATAGTCCAGTGTACAGTGTTATAAATACCATGGAATGATCTAAACAAGAGCAAACTTAAGCACTGTTTATAGTCACCTGGTTATCAAAAGAATATGGCATCCTTTTCCTATACCACTCTAAGCCATTTGCATAACGTTCATCATCATCAAAGAAATGCATCTCAATTCCATTCTTCTGTACATGGGGATGTAAATTGAGCATTTCAATGAGGGCTCGAGTACCACATTTACGCACACCAATGATCAAAGCTTGAGGCAGCCTACGCTGGGTACCTCGAATACGGAGTCGTTTGCGGTAAGCCTCTGTTGTGACGGAATCAAGCCCAGTTGTCTCAGATGCTGCTGATGGAGCTGGAATTATTTTCTTGTCACTCTATCAAGACAAGCAAATTTGTGCACACACACCTTGTTATGATTCAAAAAGCAGTTGTTATGAAGCAAACTCTAAAAGCATTGAATAAATAATATAATTATTATTTATTTTAGTAAGTCTTTATCTTCTGTTAGAGTAAAAGGAATGATAATAGAGGAAATGTAAGTGACAAAGTAGGAAAAGTATGAAGGTAAAGATTATAAGCGTAAAAAAAGCAGAATGAAGCAAGGTGTGCCCTACTTACAAGAGCATCACTTACCATATACTGCAGCATCTCCCATCGGGAAGGTGTAGTAGAGAACGAGGCATACAAGCAATGACGAGAGAATAACGACGGGGGCCATCCGCCGCAGTGAATTAAGGGGTGAGAAGCTCTCGCAACGTCCCCCCATCAGTGGCCCCTAGATGGCTTTCGTCCTGGATTGTCACTCCATGTAACCTGATAGCCCTCAATCCCATAGGACATGGTTATCTCTCCATGCCACCTAAAATACATGCAAACTTGGTAAATATACAGTACTGGGGGTACTGTATTGTCTTTCAATTAAGATTAATTCATCTGCAATAGCAACATTAACAACTGGAAATGTGGTTAGTACTGTATAGTTGGCTTACAATTCATTACAGTCATGTTTGATTTCTAGGCAGGGATAGATTTTTGGGAATGTTTACTTACACCTGATGCCTCTGTTCACCTAGCAGCAAATAGCTACTTGGGAGTTAGGAAACTATTGTAGGTTGCATTCTGGGTCTTATTGTCCCCCGACATTGTGGCTCCATGCAATCACCGCTACCACATCTCCATACCAGCCAGACTGTTAAAGCTGACCAAAATTGATCAAATGCACAGAAAAAATATCTCAAAGCATAATTACTTTCCCTCCCCCAAAAAAACAAGAGAATATAACATCATTCAAAAGCAGCACAAAATGTTAACAGTATCAATGCCAGCAGCATTCTAAATCCTAAGCAAATTAGCTCAAATAGTTGAATAACAGATCCTTCCACGATAAGAGCAAGAGGTGTCACAAGTTTACACAAAATGTGATTTGATTACCCATCATGAATTCTGAGCTTTCCATTAGGCAGCCCTCTTTAGAGTTAAGATTTGCATTGGGCTTGTTATGGGTGATCCACCTTGGTGGTGGCATTTGCCTCTGCCTGTGGTGTCCCTCAGCCAGTCCTACTGTGCTTGAGTTACATTTTGGTGTTTGGCATGCCACCCTGCCTCGGCCCCTCCTCTTCTGCCTCTGTCAATGCACCATTGTGAATTAGCTCGAGGAGCAACTGTGGAGGGTCTCCCAGAAATGAAGTACTATATTGAAAGTAATTACTGTATACATTTTCAGCCTACTGTACAATGCAAGTTCCAACTGATAAACAGTTGTACTACAAATTCTAATATTAAAATGTGACACTAACACTTCACATATGTCAGTTGCTTAATTTAAAACCTGTATTTGAGGGCGATCCCGAACCCACTGTTGATGTGACGACTTATATTGAATTTTGTAACTAGCTCATCAAGATTGTCACTTGCTTAGCTAATGAATTGTGGGGCTCAGTCCCTGAGCCCATTATGTGCCTCTGTAACCCTTTCCACTACCGCCCACGGGATGGGTATGGGGTGCATAATAAATGAACTAAACCAAAGCAATGTAAATCGTAACACAATAAAGTGCCATAACCTTACATTGAACTGGAAGGAAAATGTGGCCAAACACAAAATTATTAATGGCGACAATACGGAGCAGAACTGAATATTAATGAATGATGCAAAAAAATAAAGCCAGCTTCCAAAAACTTCAGGTCCCTTTACACTTTTGCTGCAATATATCAAATAAACTCTTAACTGTACAACAGTGACCACACTTACTAGTGAGTGCAATTATAAACATTCAGAAATGCATGTACAGTATTCATCTAGTGCAGTATGTATTAAATAATATGTTATACAAACAGTCCCCAACTTATGAAAGGGATGCATTCCAAATTCATTTGTAATTCAACTGTACATAACTCAGAAAACAATTTTCCCATAAACAAATTACTGGACCATAAAAGGGAGATGCATTCCTGGATCACCAAAAATCAACAAACATTATAAAACAAATTTTGGGGAACTGTAAGAAAACAATGATTTTTATTTACCTTGAATGATAGAATTGTCCCACTTGTCTGGTTTGATGCTTTTTTGAAGAGCAAATCGATATAATTACTAACTGAGGAAGCAGTAAATGATGACGATGCACGGATACTGGTGAACCACGCAAACACATTTCTTCATCTTATCGGCCACTGTTGAGCCACTTTTCTTCGATAAACTGAAATAGTGCATTATGAGTACTGCTCGTTATGTGTGAACTTCAGAATTGGACATAGTGCATAAATAGGGGGATTTTGAAGCTGATCACAAAATCCTATGTTCAGAAGTCTGGGACCCCAGACTTCTGACCCCAGACTTAGAGGCCTGGTCGATGACCGGGCCGCGGGGACGATAAGCCCCGGAAGCACCTCAAGGTATCCTACCCCTGCATTTACATACAGTACTGTATATTAAAATACAAATGCTGTAGATTGGTTCATTCTGCAATATTAATAACTACTATGCTAGAAACTGATTTTTTGTGAATTATGATTTCTTATGAATTTTGATTTTTTATGAATTTATTTCAATGAATTATGTACTCTTATCTTAACTCAATTTTAAGCTTCTAGTCTAATTACTCAATACCTTAAGAGATTTTCTTTTCAAACTTGTAGTTGGCAAATGTTATACTGTATGTGTAATTCACTACATGTTCAACACTTAACTGGTACAGCAACTAATCTGTAATGGTACCTAACACTTGACTAGTAATTAATCTAATCTGTAATTGCACCTAACACGTGACCGTTAACTAATCCGTTAACTAATCTAATCTAATTCATCTAATCATCACCAGACTAATATCTGCAACAACACATGCATGCTATTGAGATTTCCCATGAAGCAAAGCTGTGTGGATTTTCACAGTACAATGTATAAAGTTAGGTACACCAAAGACAATATCCCTGCAGCCACACCAAAGACAATATCCTTGCAGCCACACCAAAGACAATATCCTTGCAACAGTCCATCTAATTACCCTAAGCTTCCCAGCATTACGTAAGTAATGAAGAACTACAATATACTCATTATAATGTTATTACTGAATGTAGAACATGAAAAAACATGCAGGCGATGAGCCACAATAACGTGGCTAAAGTATGTTGACCAGACCACACACTAGAAGGTGAAGGGACGATGACGTTTCCACAATCGACTTGAGAATGGTCCAGGACGGACCGAAATATCGTCGTCCCTTCACCTTCTAGTGTGTGGTCTGGTCAACACGAAAAAAACATTTTTTACTCAGAAATAATATAATTTTATAACGAAATTGGGTCCATCTATTTACCCAATGTTATAATATGTCATATTTCTTCATATGCCCTACCCACTAAACCAAGATGAGCTAAAAGCATTGCAACATCTGAGCACTGACAGGGACAAGAAAGGTGGGGAACATCACTAACATCTTGCGTGTGGGGCAGATTTCTTGTAAAACCTGGATTTTCATCCCAGCTGGAAAAATGTTATGAAACTGGTAGAATGTCCTTTACTCTTAGCTCATCATGGTTCAGTGGGTAGTGTGTGTGTGTGTGTCTGGGAAGTCCAAGGATGCAAGATCTATGCCATTAGATGGCCCTTCCCCCACTCCCTCAATATTTTCTCATGGATGCATAATGTTAAGAGAGATTTTATGGTGCTTAAAACAGGTAGTCTGGTTTAGTGCTTATTCTCTCAATATATCTTGTTGCATACATGTATAATTATTACATAATACGCATGTGCCTAGTTGATGCTAGCGAAATCTACAGTACACCGAACTGACACACATATATCATATAAAAAATTACCAGCATCCATAGTTTTCACTTCAGCCACACCCAGCAACTTGCTAGTTCTCACCACCGTAACTATTATAGTTCCCGTTTGACAACGTTCCTCCAGCTCCTGGCATCACACGAGCCTAGTGACACACACACACACTACCTCATACCACCAACTGATGCTGCACATCTCAACAGGGCCATATATAACCCGGCGTGACCTTCTGCCTCCCTGACCTCTCCCATGACCCCTGAGACACACGCATCACCCCTCGACAGGTGCTAATCATACCGTACAGCATATTACTATTATACTATCTTTAAAGATCTACTCCTTGACAGTACTCCGAGTCTCTTTGACAGTATACAAAAGCAGCGCCCACACAGTTATCTGCTAACCTGGTGTAGGGCGGCCCCTTGACGCAGCCTCCACAGGGATGTGTGTTCTGCTGGTGGTGGCGAGGGGCCCACGGCACCTCCTGCTGCAGCAGCAGCAGCAGCCTCTCACGGGCACCTCCTGCTAGTTTCCCAGGCAGGACTTGCCCCCTTCCCACCCTGGCCTCGACTCGCCTCCCATCACTCCCCCACAAACACTAATTCTACGTGTTCCGGCAGTGTCCGGGGTGCCAGGAGGGCCCACTGCCGGTGGCTCCCCCATCACGCGCCCGCTGCCACACGCCCCCACGCCCGCCTCCTCACCTTTACTCCCGCTCTATCCTCACCTTTTCCATCGATTTCTATAATCCCTGTTGCTCTTTTGGCCTCTGGTGGAAAGATTTATTTGGCAAAAGGAAGCATAGGATTTGTATGTTGGAGAATATAAGGCTAATGTCATGATAGAAAATTTCCTTTGAGAGAAAATGAGCACAGCCATCAATTTGAATGGGTAACTTTGAGAGTTTTATATTACTACACGTATGGCAACTATAGACGACTTTTAAGGCTGAATTCCGCGGTAGGACAGGGTTTGGACAACGTTTGTTTTCACCTAATGCCTCTGCTCCCTTATCAGTAAAAGGTAGCAGAGAATTAGCCAACTGTTGTGGAATGCATCATGGGGAAGATGAGTAGTTATATAGTTTTCCTGTCCCTGATAACGAAAAATAATTCAACAATATTTAAAAACACTGATTTCAAGTGTGCACAATGACCACTTTGAAAATTTAACAGATAGAGGGCTTTCGTTTTTAAAGCAATTTGAAAGCTCTCTTGCTGTTAGCTTTTCAATTTTTACTGTAGTCATTTTGCATTAATATATATTTGTTTTATTTAAACTTTGTTACAAAAAAGGAGTTATATATAGGGTATAAAGATGATTATCATACACGGGAGACATCTCCCGTCACGCAGGGTGCAGTCGCACCTCCACAGATCTCCAGTATCAGCTCTTGATACTGGAAATGGCTCAAAAGGGCTACCACTTACGGGCTATTCATGCCCGTGCCACCTTTTGGGTGGCTCAATCTTCATCATCAATCTGATTGCCATAAGTTGTCGAGTTCCTCCAGCTTCTCAGATGGCGGGCAGGAACCCTGAATGCAGTGTGCATTTCCCCTCTGTATCGCCACTTTTTTTTCACTCATAAACAGGGGGTTTGGCGGGGTGTATGGAATCACTTTTGGGTCTTTGTTTGGAGGACGGGTTGCATAATCTGGAATCCTGGGTTCGAATCTCGAAGAAAAACGGTAGCCCGTCCTCCAAACAAAGACCCAGAAGTGATTCCATCCACCCGCCAAACCCCCTGTTTATAAATGAAAAACTGCTTACACACGGCTCACAACTGATTTCGTTCGAGCACTTCCGGAACAAGTGCTTCACTGACGAATTTTGTTCGAACCACAACGCTGTAAATGCTTCACCCACGTACTACAAATACAAATAATCGCCAACAGAACCTAAACACCTAACCTAACCTATGCCTATATATGCACAATGTACTAATGTCTTATAATATTAATTTTTATTTGAGAAAATTCTCGTTTTGAACGTACAGAATGTAAAAATTTAGGAATGCGTCTGTGGGGTCGACCGCTGGATGTAATGGACTGAGTCGAAGACGGGTTGGGCTCAGGGGGGTAGAAATAGCCTAAGCTACTCTATCCCTTTGAGATGTATTTCTTTCTTATCTCAATAAACATACTTGAACTTGAACTTGGGTTGGGCACGTTTCCTTAAACCTAATGCCACAGTTCGCCTATACACACAAACTACCTAGCTAACCCCTGGTAAAACATTAATATTTATATTTATGTAAAAATAAACACTGGTATAGCATTGCTATTTGTTATCGTAACGCCACTATATAATCTTCAGCAGCATTATATATAAACTGAGTTATCATACACTCTCGAAAATATGATTTTTTTGTTTATCTTATCATGATGACGGACAACAAACACGTTAATTGCTAGATATTCATGAAACCCGATCAATGTCCTGCCCGGGAAATTGAACCAGCTTTAGGCTGTGCCTGTTATGTGGTTTTCTCTTCAGGCCTCCTTTATATCTTGCTTCATTTTATATTCAGTCCCATTATTCTTGTACTTGTACCTTTGTCTTGTGATTTTTGTACAAATACTTGGGCTGGACGGTAGAGCGACGGTCTCGTTTCATGCAGGTCAGCGTTAAATCCCCGACCGTCCAAGGGGTTGGACATCATTCCTTCCCTCCGTCCCATCCCAAATCCTTATCCTGACCCCTTCCCAGTGTTATATAGTCGTAATGGCTTGGCGCTTTCACCTGGTCATCCCTGTCCTCTATTCTAAATCTATTCCTATTTTAAATTTGGTTCCCGTGGCGCAATGGTAAAACACTCGCCCCGTGTTTTACGAGCGCTTTGGCCTGGGTTCGTATTTTGGCCGGAGAGGATTGACTGGGCGCCAGTCCTTAACTGTAGCCTCTGTTCCCCCAGCAGTGATTGGGTACCCGGTTGCTGAACGATTTGGCGCGTCGTATTCCAGGGAAGACTGATGGGGTAAGGCCCAAATGCTATATATGCGTGTTAGTGGCTTTGCAAGAAAGTAACACCTAGACTCCTTCTTCAGATTGTGATAGTATGTACTTTCACATTTGATGTACCTATTATATATCCTTCTTATTAAATAAATAAATAAATAAATAAATAAATTAATTAATTAATTAATGAAACATTCTGTGAATGGAAAAGCATTTAGTCTGCTAACAAAAGTCAAAAGTCATCTACTCTTGAACTTTCCTGTGTACAAAAATAATATCCATTTAACACTGCATTTTTTCCCTGGTAGTAAGTTTCATTTACTAATTAGTTATGCTTCCAAATATAGAAAATAATTATTATTCCTCACAAACTTTTCTTTCATGAGCAGGCGAGTGATATATTTAACTTTATCCACTTTCCAGAACATTACACGGACTGCGCAAAAATAGTCGGAAGACTGGAAAATGATTGTTAATATTGAAAAAATGCAAGACTTTGCATGATGAGCATAATAATGCACAGCACAACTACCAAATCAACATCATCGCATTGCGGCAGATTGATGAGGAAGAGGACCTAGCTCAACACCAGACGACACACATCATCCCAGAACTGAAAAACGATTCTCATACCAGGAACGGTTGAGGGCCACAGTCTAAATCAAACAAGACAGGACTGATCTTATAGAATCTTAAAATGCTACAGTTTTGAAGACCTTGACTCAGACCACTGCTTTTAAAAAGTTACATGTAACACAGACAAGGGTCAACAGCTTCAAGCTCAGCAAGCCACAATATAGGACAGAAAACAGGAGAGGCTTTTCCACACATAGGCTTATAAATTAAACCCATAGAACCGCCTACCTGTCGAAGCCGTAAATGTCAAAACACTGTTGCAATTTATGATCCAAATAAAATTATCAGAATAAATTAGGGCACCTATGACAAGCCGCCGGCTTCCTGTATCCGTCGAGGCCACTAGAGATAAAGTCAGGTAAATTCAGGTAAATTACAAATTGATTCAGTGCTGAGCAAACTGTAGATAACTGCCAATAGCACTTGACAGATCACTCAGCCATGAACATTTTCCTGAGGTGAATCTTCACTCAGCCCTGGGATTTACTCAGCCTTGGGATTTACTCAGCCTTGGGACTCACTCAGCTCTGGGACTTACTCAGCCCTGGGACTCATGCTGCCCTGGGACAGGTCGTTAATCAGTCTTTGTTCACGTCTCCCAGAATGAAGATATCCTCATCAATGCACGTCCCTCAACCTTTGGCCGTCCCTCAGCCCCTGGATTTCCCCAGCCCCTGAAACGTCCCTGGACGTTCTGCAGCCCATGAACGTCCACCTATAGTATAGGTGAAACAAGTAGGTTTCAGACAAATCGAGAGCATTCGATATTTGCCTGAAATACATTCCATATAAACTGGGGAAAACTCGGATAGGTTTGGTTAGTGTGGGTTACGTTAGGCTTCATGAAAATCGTTATAACATTTGCAAAAGGTCGAATGTAACCGCTTCAAGCTCACAAACCAAAAAGTAGGACAGCAAACTTATTATTTTATTTTTGCACGTGGAATCGCCAACCCGCCGAAGCCGTAAATTTTGTTATATTATTATAAATATTTGTATTACTTAAATTTAATCATATACTCCTGGGTGGAATTTTGCAAAATATTTATTTTAGCTTTGTTCAAAACGCGTTCTGTACCAGAAGAGACTCAGATGGTTACATGACTGTGGGATAGGCTGCATGTGGCGGTGAGGAAAATACAGAAATGAATACAAACAATGGCGAGAAGGAATCAGAATTAGTGGGGAAAATTTACCGGAAAGTGTGGGAAAGAGGCACTGTGCCAGATTTATTTATTTTACTTTGTACTATTTATCTATATACAAGAAGGTATATTGTGTTTGTGAGAGCACATAACATTAGTGTTCTTACATTCTTGCAAAGCCACTAACACGCATAGCGTTTCGGACAGATAATTGGAGATAAAAACTGTGCCAATATATCAAAATATAAGTGAAGGTAGCGAGTGCAAAAACTGCAGAGGTATTAGCTTACTAAAAGCAATGTCAAAGCTAACGGTGCAGTATGAAGTTCAGGGCCATATAGCCTATTATAGCCATTTGTGACTATAACTTTGATCTTTTGAGAACCATATATACGTTGGTAAAGTAAGGTAATTATGGACAGAAAGCGTTATTAANTCCGTTCTGCGGTCCGAGGCTATCAGCTAGGTGTATGGAGTCACTCTTGCTGCACTGCCACAAACTCCACAATTCCCCCCACCCCTCCTTCCACCTACACCCGCCCCCCCACCCCTCCTTCCACCTACACCCGCCCCCACCCACCCCTCCTTCCACCTACACCCGCCCCCACCCACCCCTCCTTCCACCTACACCGCCCCCACCCACCCCTCCTTCCACCTACACCCGCCCCCACCCACCTCTCCTTCCACCTACACCCGCCCCCACCCACCCCTCCTTCCACCTACACCCGCCCCCACCCACCCTCCTTCCACCTACACCCGCCCCCACCCACCTCTCCTTCCACCTACACCCGCCCCCACCTACGCTTTTCTGCACCCATAATTATCCCACCTACCCCATTTCTAAGCCATTAGTGACAGTAGAGCGACGGTCTCGCTTAATACAGGTCAGCGTTCAATCCCCCGACCGTCCAAGTGGTTGGGCACCATTCCTTTCCCCCCCGTCCCATCCCAAATCCTTATCTTTGACCCCTTCCAAGTGCTATAAAGTCGTAATGGCTTGACGCTTTCCCCTGGTAATTAAAAAAATACCCCAAACCAGTCTGAGACAGGATAGATAGAATACAAAACCATTAACCGTTTTGCACTTGCCTGCTACTTATCGGTAACCACTGCTGGATGGTCCATTTAACTGTTGGATCTAGTCGACTCGGTAGGAATAGTTATGCTATGATCATCTGTGTATATATACACAGAATAGGACCAGTGAAGAGCAGGGGTGCCATAGGCACAATCAGAGAACACTGTATAAACATCAGAGTTCATGTTCATGTTCAGAGATGTATAAACATCATGAAATTATTATTATTATTTTATTTGAAAATCATAGATCATCGCTCGCGCTACTAATTTACTGTGTTAATTCTTTTAGCCCAGCTTCCTAAAATGATAACACATCTTGTAAGTTGACCAGACCACACGCTAGAAAATGAAGGGACGACGACGTTTCGGTCCGTCCTGGACCAGTCTCAAGTCCGGAGAATCGACTTGAGAATGGTCCAGGACGGACCGAAACGTCGTCGTTCCTTCCTTTTGGTCGAAAGTAGAAATATGTAGAGATGGACCGCCAAAAAGGTTAGTGTTTCTTTATTATTTAATTTAGCCAAATTAGAATTTTTTAATGGCAACATATACAGTATATAGAACCTAACCTCTCCTATCAATCTTTGGCCTAATATATTAAAAATATGCGCTATACTAGGCCCAGGAATGGTTAAGTTAGGTTTTTAGTTTTCTTTTCCCAGAGTCAGGTTATCTTGAGATGATTTCGGGGCTTAGTGTCCCCGCGGCCCGGTCCTCGACCAAGCCTCCTTTTGTTACACATCCCCCAGGAAGCAGCCCGTAGCAGCTGTCTAACTCCCAGGTACCTATTTACTGCTAGGTGAACAAGCGCATCAGGGGTGAAAGAAACTCTGCCCATTGGTTTCCGCCTCCACCGGAGATTGAACCCGGAACCTTAGGACTACGAGTCCAGAGCGCTGTCCACTCAGCTGTCAGGGGCCCCTATCAAATTAAAAGTACAAAAAATGAACTTTGTGGAGGTTTATCATATTGATTCTTTTGACGAAACAGTCACTACAAGTACTGTCACTTCATGTTGTTGTTGTTTAATACCTGGAACATAACGTTCCAAGTAGCACGGGCTATGGTGAGCCCGTAGTGTCACTTCAGGAAGGTGGGCTGCTTTCTTTACAAACCCCCGAGGACACGAGAAATAAAACATAATGTCTATATAAACAATAATGTTTATATAAATAATGTCTATAAAACAAAAATATCTATATCGTGCTTATATAAAACATAATGTCTATATTAAACATTGTCTATATTAAACATAACATCTAAAGCAGAATATTACGTATCGGTCATTTTGCAGTCTCGGGGTTTTGTTGACCAGACCACACACTAGAAGTTGAAGGGACGACGACGTTTCGGTCCGTCCTGGACCATTCTCAAGTCGCTTGTGGGTTTTGTTATTGTTTTTGGAGTATCGGCATTGGATACTCATTTGATACTTTGATCAATACCAAGGCGGCATTGATCAAAACATTGATATCGACGCACCTCTAACACACACACACACACACACACACACACACACACACACACACACACACACACACACACACACACACACACACACACACATACACACACACACACACACACTGAAAATTATATAATGTCAAATCAATATGCAGTCGAGTTCTCGCCTGGATGACTGCATGGTATCCAATTCTATCTACCCTGTTTTCAACGTTTTGGGAGCGGCATTTTCCTTATAAATATATTCTAAACCTCATTCTTATTCCACGTCAATGACTTTGTTAAATAAAGACTGGTGAACAAGTCTCAAGGCTGAATTATAAGCAGTTCAAGCAAAAAAAAAATAAACAACTTCAGTCTTTTCTAGAAAGACAACACAATGAAGAGGGGGCGAGGCTATGGGTTGAGGGCGGTTTGGGGTGTTATTAGAAAAGGCATGGGGGGAATTGAGATGAGAGGGGGGGGTTGGGGAAGGGGTAGGGGGTTCAGATAAAGGGGGCTTTGAGAAGGGCGTTGGAAGGAAGGGGAATGGGGTGTTGAGATAGAGGGGAATGCCTGGGAAGAATGTGAGGTAGGCAGAGGAGGGACGCTGGGCTAGTGTGCAGCGGGTGGAGGAGGGAAGGGGGGGGGCTGGAGAAGGTGGAAAGGTGGGGTAGGCAGCCAGTGGATCTGCCTGCTTGCTGGTCGAGTTAACACGCCACTGTAGTGTCCTTCCTGGGTCAGTAACATGAGCACTCAGCCATGCTTAAACCTCTGGCTGGAAAAAGGGGGACGCATAGCCTCTGAGAAAAGCGCACACAACGCATCAGCGGGGATTCTTGTGTCCCCTGCAATGCAGTTTCCATGTTCCGTGTAGACAAAAGACTGAACTTCAGCACCCACGTACAACACATAGCCAAAAAAAGGCTAAAAAAAATATGGTCGGTATACTTTCCAACATTAGATATTATGTTCCCCACTCTGCTCTCCCCTCGTTATAATACGCACTAATATATCCTTATCTTACATACGGTATCTGTGCATGGGGGTTTAACCACTTCAAATTACGTCAAACCTATCATCACTCAGCAAAAATCTGTTATCAGAACTATAACAAACTGTCTTCAGACAACACACGGCCCCTCTATTTAAGTCCCTTAACATGCTAAACATACACTCCACACATTCTCATGTGGTGTATACATATACAAAATGTTGTTCCTAAATATTAATCTTGGTCTGAAACATTTCCTTGATAGATCTAATAGAACCCATGAGCATCACACCAGAAATAAATATATCTTTGATATCCCCCAGAGTCAGACTAAGTATGTGCAAACACTCCATGCAAATAAAAGAACCCAGTCTTTGGACCTCACTTCCTGATGAATTAAAAAAATTGCCCAACCTCTGCCCTGTTTAAAAGTAAAACCAAAAAGTACCTAATTTCCTCCTCATAGTTTCCTACCTTGTGCTTCAAACACACACAGTATCTTGTACTACCCACTTCCCCAATATTAGTACTTAGGACACAAATCCTGACCAGTGTAATCACCTGTCTACTTATATTGTAGTTATTTGTGGATATAAAAACCTTGCTACAATGTACCCTTTCATCTTACCTGATATCTTAGATTAAGGACCTGCCCGAGACGCTATGCGTGTTAGTGGCTTTGCATGAATGTAAACTCACCAGTCTCGTGTAATCTCACCAACCCACTGTACCGTCATGCAAATAGAAATTATTGTTGATCAGACCACACACTAGAAGGTGAAGGGACGACGACGTTTCGGTCCGTCCTGGACCATTCTCAAGTCGATTGTGAGAATGGTCCATTCACAATCGACTTGAGAATGGTCCGGGACGGACCGAAACGTCGTCGTCCCTTCACCTTCTAGTGTGTGGTCTGGTCAACATACTTTAGCCACGTTATTGTGACTCATCGCCTGTAAACTACACTTATAACCGAAGGGAGGCACGTGGTAAGGGTATTTATATATAACTACAACTTTAGAAGTATGAGTAGGAGAGGAAGCCTAGCCAACTCGTCCAACCTATCCCAAGGCTGCTGCAGAAGAGAGCCGTCTCCATCCTCCCCCACCATTTAAGTTACAGCCCTGCTCTTGTGCCAGGTAAAGTGCATTACGGGCTCACCATAGCCCGTGCTACTTGGAACTTTTTGTTCCCAGTAGCTGAATCTATAACAACAACATCCTCCCCACGTAACTCGCTGCCCGCTTGATCAGCTGATCATACAGTAACCACTTGCTTATCCTCTAATGCAATATTAAATTGCCACCATTCAATTCAAAGTATAAATATATCATCCTAGCTTTACAATACACTAACAACTTATTATCACAGTGTAACTATCAAAGGAAATACCTTAGTAACTATTCAGAATAGGATAGTGTAAAATGTCACTATTAACCCACAACCATGGTGATGTAGAAATAGCCTAAGCTACTCTATCCCTTGAGATGTATTTCTTTCTTATCTTAATAAACATACTTGACTTGAACTTGATCTGCGACCATTCTAATCCATATGTTGACCCACGACCAGCCGCCGCTGCCTCCAACTTAACGCTCAAGTACCCACACTTACTCCAACTTAACGCTCAAGTAACCACACTTACTCCAACTTAACGCTCAAGTAACCACTCTGATAAGCGACATGTCAGTGAAGCGCAGCTGGGTGGGGGTAACGGGCAGCAATCTGCTATCTCACTGATCAAATACCCAAGTCTGCCTGTCGACCCGCACCCTGATTGGCTTATCCGACAGCAAGTGAACTTAGTTCTGATTCTTTTCTAATTCTCTCCTCTTCTCTCTCTCTCTCCTGGTTGGCTATTTCGTTCCTCAGTCCTATCCTAGCTCCTTGTCCTCATATCCCTTCTAAGTGTTATATACTTATATAGACGTTCTGGCTTTGTGTTTATGCCTAAATAACTATGGGTCGAAAGATTATTATGGGTGCGAACTCGTAAATTTATATTAGAAGCTTTAAGATGTGCTTTCGCGCGCGAACGCCCAATCACTCCCAGCTGAACTCTGTAACTACTATATGAGTACTGGAACACTTGATGATATATTGAACTTGTACCCTAGATTAACCATGTAATGTAACTATATAACCTGAGCTTGTAAAAGCATCTTAATCACCTTCAGTGGTTAAGTTCTAATTGCACACTAGTTTCTCTTGTCAGCTATCTCACCCTGTCAGAGTAAAAGAGACAAATATATGTGTATGTATGTGTATATATGTATATAGTATGTATGTAGTGTATAAAGTATAAAGCTGGACAGAATTATAGTTCACCATTATAAATTCACATTAATGCATTCATAAATCTGTGTATCTATGTATTTACGTATGTAGCTTAGCCTAACATTTTAAAAGCACTACGATCACCTTCTGTGGTTGTTCAATAAATCTCTGAACTGTATGTTTGACAAATCTTTCACCCTGTCCATGAGGACAGAAGAAAATGTATATATGCTGGTTAGCATTGTAAATGTGTGGCCACGTCTGTGGTAGAAAATAATAATAATAAAAAAAAACTCCCAGTTCCTGAGAAGGATTTGCCCTATTTCTTGAAAACCCTCGTTTAACTAGGGAAGAATTGAACAAATTACGTAAGCTGATTTATAGAGTAGAAAAATATATTACGTAACTATTTATTGCGTAGAAAATATATTATGAAAGCTATTTAGTGAAGAAAATTAATTTTGTAAGCTATTTTTAGTGTAGGAAAAAAAATTATGCAGGCTATTTATAGTGTAGAAAATTATGCAAGCTATTTTAGTGTAGAAAATTATGTAAGTTATTTATTGAAACACATATTATGTAAGCTATTTAGTGAAGAAAAATAAATATATGTAAGCTATTTAGTAACGAAAATTGTGCAAGATATTTACAGTGTAGAAAATCACCCATCTTGCAGTATGGACTAATCTTGCACTACACTGAGAAAATAAGTTTTTTGTTATTAACATTTAGGTACATCTGCATTTGTGCAGCTACCCTAGACTATATGAAGGGAAGTACAGAGTGTCAAAAGGTAGCTACGTGATGCTAAAATCCCCATCACACAAGATGGTTAGTCATACGGAGCCTCTGCATGTGATCAGTAGTCTGCACTGGCAAACTAAGAGTGCATTATGAGGATATTATCACGAACACAAGAGAAAATTTATATAATACGTTTAAGTCTACGGTGCTAGCAAACCAAGCCTGAAGGTGACAACCTAAATGGCCAACTTTGTGAAAGAGAAAACATGCATTTCCTTGAATGCATTGTAGAGGGTCCCATATTGACTGACTTTCGACCCCCCTGGGTTGAGGTATGTTGAACTCTGTAAATATTAACGGAACACTTGATACACGGGACCTGTACCCAGATTTATTATGCAATTCAACAATTATGTAATTTATGTCATGTGATTATAACTCAACCTTGTAAAAAGCACATTAATCACCATATGTGATTGAGTGCTCATATATACTGTGCTCCCTGTCAATGTAGGCAATGAAAATGTATATATTTCAGGTTAGATTGTAAGCTATTGTAGTAACACTACAATCTCATTTTGTGGATGAGTACTCAATAACCCACTGTGCATGTATAGAATAGCTCTCTAGCCATGCCTATGTAAGACAGACGACAATCTATGGTTTAGTTAGTATTGTAAAAGTACTTCAATTACTTTTAGTCAAGAGATCCGAGTAACATCAATAACTCACTATAGCGACTATAATAAATAATAATAATAATAATAATAATAATAATATATAATGCCCTCTGAACATCATAATATGGGACACCGCAACAGACAACTGGATCAGCTACTTACAGAGAACACGGCGTCACGCTCCAGCTGGAAACCTCCATGATGCCTTCCTTCGGCAGCCACTGCAGGAGTCACGTGTCAGCCACAGTGCTTTGGTTATGTATGCGGCGGCCAGCACAAATAGCTTTATATACCAAACGAACGCGGAGGAAATCCGGCCGGGGCCGAGTGATTTGGAATTGAAATCGATGACATGTATGCACTCGCCAGCTCCCAGTCTTAAATGACGATGTTAATTAACGACACACGAAATCACTATGGCCAAGTGTCTCACTATCGTTGCAAAAATGATTAAATCAACCAGCAAGTTTAACTATTAAACCACCAACTTTCAACCGCATGTTTACTGCTTCCTCGCCTCTATTATTCGCATTTAACGTGTGTCTACAGTTCATTAGCTGCTTATATGGTCAAAAAGTGTCTTAAATCGGCTTTCTTTCCTCTCGCAAGGCTTGTAATTCGTAGTTTCCAGACAGGAGTTCCACAAACCTCAGCTGTCATGGCGCGAGGTTGTTTGTTGATAGAGAACAGCTGATGGGGGGACACACCATCAGCTGTTCTCCATCAACAGGATATTTGACGCTGGTCTAAGGCCTGGCAACTTTTGGAGGTTTATTAAGGCCACCACAATAGCATAATGACTGACCAACCAGCAGGTATACACTCTACTCCGGAAGATGGTCCACGGTAAACTCTCAGCTATAATAGATACAAGCGAGAAGTTGGGTTCGCTTCTCAATTGTCATACATTTGTTTCTTAAATGGAAACGAAACAAATTGGCATTACTGTATATATTTCAAAATAGTTTACAAGACAATTTATGTTTTGGAAATTAAATATATATTTTAATCTATATATGTAGTGGTTGTTCGTCAACGTTTGATTTTGTTCAGAACGAACCGAGGCTTCGAGACATTGGGACAGACACTCAAGAATCATATGATAATTGAAAACTTTGTTGATCTGAAATCAATCTGCTGTTCCTCCACCCTCGTCCGTAGGCCACTATATATGTGTATGAGCACAAAATATGAATTAGATCCGTTAGAATGCTCTTCAAAGCTGTAAACTATCCCAAATCGCATTCAGCTATTTTAATACAATATGTAATTAAAATCTGTATTTTCTCAAATATTAAAATACAATCTATTATATATATATATATATATATATATATATATATATATATATATATATATATATATATATATATATATATATATATATTAGAATTATATATGTACGGTCAGGTTAAATTAGGTGTTGGCAAGCTATTTGCATTTGCAATACCTGGTTAAATGTGACGTCTTGCGACCCAGCCTCAGGCTAGGCTCGACATTTTTCTCGAGCAATGCTTCGTTCACGTCCTCTGCTCGAAACCCACTTCCCTAGAAATGCTTCATCCACGTGTTCCAAATACCAAAAATGGCCAACAGAACCTAACCACACTATTTAGTACACTCTAGTATGAAATACTATTACCTTGCATTTGTTTTTTAATACGCATTACTTGGGTTCAGCCGCCCCATATAACGAGCCTAGCCTAAGGACAGGTAGGAACCCGTCTTTGCGAGTCCGAAGACGCATTTATAAATTTTAACGTACGTACTGTCGAATCAAAGACGGTATTTTTCGTAATATAAATTCCTAGGTTCGTATCCTGGCTGGGGAAGATTGACTACAGGCGGTAGTTCCTTAACTGGCCTCTGTTCACCCAGCAGTGATTGGGTCCCCGGTTTTTAAATACAGTAATTGGCTGATCGTATTCTAGGTTAACTAATGGGCGACAGCAATGAACTATGGGCTGGGAAAGCTCTCAATCTGCTAACAGGAGTCACCAGTCGTTTGTTCCTTAATCTGTGTAGAACAAAAAAAAATTGGTTATATCAAAGGAGACAGTATATATTTATATTTAGTTATTATTTAGTAAAGTAAGAGTGGGTACTCATTGAAAATGGAGTGCTCCAGGACATTCATATATATATGAATGAATTGGAGTGGATATGAATTAGGAACCACCTCAAACGGGCAATAAAACAACAGCAGTTTCCTTAATTTTTAAGTTTTAAGACCGGCAGCATATAGGAAAGTGGCAAATATCAAAACGCTCATTCTCTCAAGGGTAGAAAAACAAATCACGTCTAAGTTTTGCTTTTATTACATCAACAGTAATTAAGGTGACACGAAGGACTTGGTCATGTAAAAATAAGGCATATAACAAGTGCAAATGTGGGAGAATTAGAACCAGATCTACAAGATTAAAAAACAAACCCATATAGAGATTACTACAATATTCTTTCCTACGGATGAGATAAAAGCCGGCTCACCCATTATGTCCTTATTCATTACAATTATCACTGAACATAAACCATTAATGGTGGATGAGCCACTACACTCAAGCAATAAAAATGTAATTATGATATAAATGATGCAGATATAAAAATAGATATGGTAGTGAGGAACAAAATTTTGTCTACATCAGCCCTGAACAAATGCTGATTTAAGTACACTATTCATTGCCTTTCTGAAATACCCAACATAATAATCCACCAAATCATTTACATGTAAATGCACTAGTTATTTACTGTTTAAATAATTCAATAATATATCATTTGTATATATGTAAATTATTTATAAAAATAATAATAAGCTTAATATATCATTTGTTTCAATGGTAACATTTAATGAATTTTGAAAAAAATATTGCATTTTGAGAGTATAAATAATATTTGTACACAGTGACGAATCTATAAACTAATGGTTGGGGCCCAGTGTAGATAAATAGATTGTCATATTATTAATTTAATAAATACAGTATATACAGTATATTATATATATATAATATACTATATATTATATATATATATATATGACAATGTCAGACCACGGAGGAAAAATGAAACAGGAATTTCCTTAAGTACTTTCGTATATTAATACATCTTCAGAAGGAGTATCACTCCTTTTGAAGTCATTTGGGTCTTACACAATTTTCCATCGTACCTCCTCACAATGTTTGGATTATCAACCAGGATTTGTGAGTTTATAACCCGTCCTTAATACAAATTGAGAGTAAAGTATAAAGTTTTATCAGATTAGGTCAGGTCAGAACAGATTACATTAGGTTAGATCAGGTGAGGTGAGGTGAAATCAGATTAGGTCATGTCATCAGGTAAGGTAGGTCAGGTTAGATTAGATCAATTGGGTGACATCAGGTGAGGGGTAGGTGAGATCAGATTAGGTCAGTCAGATTATACATTAGGTGAGATCAGGTGAGGTCTCATCTGATCTCCCCCACGCCCACACTCGTGGGCGTGGGGGGAAGGGTGGAGGTAATGAAGACACACAACACACACACACACACACACACACACACACACACACACACACACACACACACACACACACACCACACACACACACCACCCATCATTAAGTCCCAGAATAAACAGACGAACCTGACAGGGAAATTCCCGAAGGTACCCTCTATTCCCTCCCCTCTTCCTCCACCATGACCCTCCCCTCAGTCTCCAAGTACTGTGAGGGAAGAGGAGGAAGGGAAGGGTGGGGGGAGAACAGGTTACAATAAGCAGCACCAGTCCTTCCATCCTCGGCTCCCCAGCTGTCACCGCCACCACTTACGGGTACGCGTGCATTTGGACTTACACATCAACACATCTTCCATCACAGGCTCCACCAGAACTCACCGCCACCACTCGCATTACGCTACACCACCACCCCCACTATCACCACACTACAGCACCCACTACTAGCACCACCACTACTACACCCACTACATCACAACCACCACCACCGTGATCCCACCTGCAAATATCCTTAAATGCGTGCTAGTCCTATATGAGCATATTTTAATGTCCCGTTTTGTAAAATAAAAACCATTTAATATAAAACTAACATTCCAAAACCAAACAAAGGGTTAAATAAACTATACATTTTGATGACCGCAGCAGATAGGCCTAATTAAAGCGAAACCTAATCTAAGCTTAATCTAACGTAACCTAGCCTAATCATCATCAAATCTTAGCCAAGAATAGGTTACGTTAGCTCTAAGTCTGGTTCTATTAGGTCTAGGATTGGT
>WNGS01159612.1:4593064-4613408 GCA_020271785.1 Procambarus virginalis
CTTCCCCAATCCCCACATTGCTCATGACCTCTCCACCAATCCCCACGCTGCTCATGATCCCTCTCCGCCAATCCCCACACTGCTCATGACCTCTCCACCAATCCCCCACACTGCTCATGACCTCTCCACCAATCCCCACACTGCTCATGACCTCTCCACAATCTCCCATTGCTCATGACCTCTCCACCAATCCCCACACTGCTCAGATCTTAACAGTACAAACGCTCCTTGAAAGGAAACTAACTTTTCACGGGGCCTTGTCCCTGTGTAATCAGTATTATATTCCATCCCTGGGTCTGTGAAGTGTTGGCAAACAGATCAGTATACTAAACTAATAACGCAAATCCTATCAATAAACAATAATAAATATATCGTAATTATTTATTTAAATCCCTGATAATTTACCTTTCTGCGTTAAAAAATGCCTAGTTAAGTTTTAAATACTTCTTCTCTCATATTTAACTAGATCTCATTAATAAAACACAAATCATCTCATATATAACATAACTTCAAATCTCTCATAACAGCAACAAACTTGTTTATTAGCAAATAAAAGGCCAAAGAAACCAAGCCGAAAATCCGCAGTCAGAAAATGCAAATGTCCCGTATGCAAATTAGGAGCTCCAGCACATCTTGATTGTCTAGTCGATGTTTGTACAAGAGGCGCGTCCCCCTGGCGGTGACGGAGGGAAACTTGTGGTGGGAGGTGTTCCACGGCGCCACTATAGTGGCGCTGGCGGTCACTATAGTGACTATAGTGGCGCTGGCGGTGTACTGCGCCCCTTACTGGTCGTGGTGTTGTCGATTTAGATTTAACTACTCAGAACGAAGTGTCTATGTAGCCACCCGTCCTCGCAAATTCGTATAGTCAATATTGACTTATTAAATACGTGCATAAGTGATATACTAAACATAATAGATACCCTTAAAAAGCTTCATAGAAAACACCAACCTTACCTAACCTTGTTAGTATGTTAGGATAAACAATTGTAATTACGAAGCTATAAGATGCTTATCTTAACATACTAACAAGGTTAAGGCCGGTGTTTTCTATGAAGCTTTTTAAGGGTATCTATTATGTTTAGTATGTCACCTATGCACGTATTTAATAAGTCAATATTGACTACGAATTTGCAAGGAGGGGTTGCAACAGCACGGGCTATGGTGAGCTCGGCTTGGTCGTGATGGGTTCTTCTTGGGCAATAGATTGACATTGTTGACAGTAGTGGGGCGTTATGATACGCTGTGGGAAGGCTACACTATCCTCTACATCATGTACTATACATTGAGTGATGTATAGTACACTAGGAAAATGACCGAGTGCCATCAACCAAGAGAACATTACCTGTCCTGGAAGTGGCCGAGGCTGGAGGCGGCGCCCTGGACGGTGAAGACTCAGCTACTGAGCTTGATGAGCAAGTTGAACGACCTAGTGGGAAGGGGGCGAGGCGACCAGTGAGGGGGTGGTCGTGGTGGTGGAATCCTCGACGACTTTCCCTTGGGTCGTTTATAACTTATTAATTACTTTAAAGTTACTAAAATGTTTTCGAAAAAGGAAGGAATCATAATTAACTGCAGGGATGGAATGCATTAAGAATATCCTAAAAGGCTTTGAACCCAAATGAAAATGCCAAGATACTTGCAAGTCGTTCCAGAAAGAGCATCTCTGGATGATATTCAGTGCTGCTACGGAAACCTTATGTCAATGGCATTAAAAACAGCGTCCACCAGCAATGGTTTGACAACTGCCCGAAGAACCGAAGACAGCGCTGTGCCCTTCAGCGCTGTGCCCTCCAGCGCTGTGTCCTCCAGCGCTGTGCCCTCAAGCGCTGTGCCCTTCAGCGCTGTGCCCTCCAGCGCTGTGCCCTCCAGCGCTGTGCCCTCCAGCACTGTGCCTTTCAGCGCTGTGCCCTCCAGCGCTGTGCCCTCCAGCGCTGTGTCCTCCAGCACTGTGCCCTCAAGCGCCGTGCCCTTCAGCGCTGTGCCCTCCAGCGCTGTGCCCTCCAGCGCTGTGCCTTTCAGCGCTGTGCCCTCCAGCGCTGTGCCCTCCAGCGCTGTGCCTTTCAGTGCTGTGCCCTCCAGCACTGTGCCCTCCAGCGCTGTGCCCTTCAACGCTGTGCCCTCCAGCGCTGTGCCTTCAAGCATTCAAATATGCTACAAAGAATATTCTGCAGAGAATATGTCATAATAACGCGCCTGAAACAAATAACCCAACCCACAGGTATGGAATGAAAGTGATATTTCGGGTCGTTCTGGACCTCCCTTTCCTTATGAAGGGTCCAGAATGGTCCGAAATTTCGTATGTTTACGTTGGGTAAATATAAGACACTCTTCGTGAGGTCCAAAAGTTCCATTTTCTTCGCTGTGGATGTAATTGTTGTAGACCTTGCACAGCAACACCGTACAGATAAGACTGTGACCTCTTTAACACACTGCCAACAGAATTGGGCAAACTTTGCACATGGCTTTCAACAAATGGATTTTTCCCTAAGTCTTAGAAACTTAACACTGGACCAAGCGGGTGCTAATGGATATGGGGGCCTGCGGGCCTCTGCAAGTAATAGCCTTTTTGATCAAATTATCACACGAGAAGCATGGTCTTAGGTCTCACTTGAGGAGGAGTAGGACTCTCAAAACCTACTCCAGGTACACTTCAGGTAAGACCAGCTCCCAATTAACGGGAAGGACCTCTCAGCCTCACCTTGAGGATGCTGTTTCAGAGATCGTCATCTCGGAGTCTCATTTGACCATCTTCTCTCCACCATTACCCAAAAAAACAAAAGAAAAACGCGTTGTGCTTTACAAAACAAGGTTAATTATATTACGTATTTTGAAGTTAATATTAGACCCTTTTCAGTATGATAACTCTGTGTAATTGAATTGATTAAGAACAATATATTTCAAGTTATGCTGTCATATTTCTAATTATCTTTTTTTCCATTTTAAGTATCGTTGTTCTAATTTTAAGCTGGTCTTCTTGTACAGCTGTTCTGCTGCTTACTTCTGATGCAACTGTGTCTGTGTGCGTGTGTGTGTGTGTGTGTGTGTGTGGTGTGTGTGTGTGTGTGTGTGTGTGTGTGTGTGTGTGTGTGTGTGTGTGTGTGTGCGTGTGTGCGTGTGTGTTTGTATGTGTGTGTGTGTGCGTGCGCATATATCTACAAATAGCAAATACACACACAGATCTGCACACACACATACACACTTTGACGGAGACAATGACGCGCTCACACACACGCACAAACACTGACACAGACATAATCACGCACGCTCACATAGTTGCAGCAGGAGTGAGTGAGTATTGAACCCCTTCTATGCTCCTACATAACCCCCCCCCCTCAAACTCTAAGTTTTTCCCTCAGTATACGAACGTCTTGCTAACCAAATACACACACACACACACACACACACACACACACACACACAACACACACACACAGTTTCAAGTGTAGATATGATAGAGCCCAATAGGCTCAGGAACCTGTACACCTGTTGATTGACGGTTGAGAGGCGAGACCAAAGAGCCAGAGCTCAACCCCCGCAAGCACAACTAGGTGAGTACACACACACACACACACACACACACACACACACACACACACACACACACACACACACACACACACACACACACACACACGTAAACTCACTCACACTCGTCTCTTCCACACACACTAAACTATTCGCACGCTTCTAATATGTGCCAATTATGGAAGGAACGGTCGTTCGACCCCCACCTCCCTAAGAGCCGACATCATTAGCTCAACACTTAAGATGTCAGCAGATGTTAAGGCCAACAGATATATCCCCAATTACCTGTGGCACAGCCAAGATTATATGAATGTCGTTTATGTGGGATACGTCTTTCTGAGTATTGTCTTGTAGAAATACTAACATACACCAGCTTGCTATTCCACTATATTTTAAGTATATATATTTTCCGTTATATTGAGCAGTGTTTTACGGGCTCACCATAGCCCGTGCTACATGGACACTTCGTTCTGAGTAGCTAAATCTGAAACAACAACAACAGACCAGTGTTTACCAGACTCAGCTGGGTGTCACCTAGCCCAACTGGGTGTCACCTAGCCCGGCTGGGTGTCACCTAGCCCGGCTGGGTGTCACCTAGCCCGGCTGGGTGTCACCTAGCCTGGCTGGGTGTCACCTAGCCCGGCTGGGTGTCACCTAACCCAGCTGGGTGTCACCTCGCCCGGCTGGGTGTCACCTAGCCCGGCTGGGTGTCACCTAGCCCGGCTGGGTGTCACCTAGCCTGGCTGGGTGTCACCTAGCCTGGCTGGGTGTCACCTAGCCCAGCTGGGTGTCACCTAGCCCAGCTGGGAGCCACCTAGCCCAGCTGGGAGCCACCTAGCCCAGCTGGGTGTCACCTAGTCCAGCTGGGAGCCACCTAGCCCAGCTGGGAGCCACCTAGCCCAGCTGGGTGTCACCTAGTCCAGCTGGGAGCCACCTAGCCCAGCTGGGAGCCACCTAGCCCAGCTGGGTGTCACCTAGTCCAGCTGGGAGCCACCTAGCCCAGCTGGGAGCCACCTAGCCCAGCTGGGTGTCACCTAGTCCAGCTGGGAGCCACCTAGCCCAGCTGGGTGTCACCTAGCCCAGCTGGGAGCCACCTAGCCCAGCTGGGAGCCACCTAGCCCAGCTGGGAGCCACCTAGCCGGCTGGGAGCCACCTAGCCCAGCTGGGAGCCACCTAGCCCAGCTGGGAGCCACATAGCCCAGCTGGGAGCCACCTAGCCCAGCTGGGAGCCACCTAGCCCAGCTGGGAGCCACCTAGCCTAGCTGGGAGCCACCTAGCCCAGCTGGGAGCCACCTAGCCCAGCTGGGAGCCACCTAGCCCAGCTGGGAGCCACCTAGCCCAGCTGGGAGCCACCTAGCCCAGCTCGGAGCCACCTAGCCTAGCTGGGAGCCACCTAACTTATATGCACTTACCTCCATGTTTTGCTTAATGATTAATTGATTAATAATAATGATTAATAATGATTAATTATGATTAATTGATAATAATAATTAATTAATAATAATAATAATAATAATAATAATAATTAATTAATAATTAATAATGATTAATTAATTAATAATAAATCTTGCAACACAATGAACATTGAGAGAAAAACAGTAAAATATTAAACTAAAATTAGAAAATATTATTAAAAATTTCAAATATAATTAACAAATATATAAACAATAAAAACATAACTATAATTGCAATATTAAATAATATATAAGTAAATATAAAGGTGGTATACCGAGGGGGGGAATACCCGGCTTCTCAGTATACACAGTTTACTTTAATCCTACACAGTGTTCAGGGCTAAAGTATTCTTATTCAGTCAATTTAAAGCAGTCTCTCCTAACCTACCAGAGGACCCAAAACAGAAAACGGGACAGTACGTCACTTTTGCTAGCCGCTTCCATTTTCTAGCACGACCATTTTTGGCCTTATGTAACGCCTACGATCGAAATGCGACGTTCTTTGTAGGCGGACAGGTTGGTTGATTAGTCTAAGTTAGACTTGACTAGTCTTGATTAAGCTATTGTGGTGGTCTAAATAACCCTCCCGACGACGCCTTAACCCCCAATATCAACCAAATCCACAGACCTTAACAAACAACATATAACAATTAAAATATATTAAACAAAAAAACGACATTAAACAATAGACACCAAAAAACGATAAAAAAAACGTTTTTGAATAATGTTCAAAAAACGTTCTTCAGAATGTTTAAACATTAGACAACAAAAAAAACGATTAAATACAAAAACAACGTTTTTGGATAATGTTCAAAAACGTTCTTCAGAATGTTTAATGTTGAGAACCTTCAACTCCGCGGCTGACGTAACCCGTGTAGGTGTACACGACCACCAAATAAGATGTGCGCATTTTAATGGAAACTTAATTTGCATATAATACACACAGGCGCCCCATAAACCCTGGGAAGAGAGGCGTATGAACCTGTTGAGCGCTTGACATCAGTAATAATTACAAATTATATTATGATAATTTGGCGCCATAAATTTCAAAGCTCTCACGGCCGAATGGCGCGATGGAGGCGGTGATGGAGAGACAGGCAGAGTGGTGGTGACTTGGCTGGTGGTGGTGGTGGTGGTGGTGGTGGCGGTGCCGGTAGTGGTGGTGGTGAAAGCTGTTGTGGTGACGAACTGGCTAGAGTGAATGAACAAATGAAAAAAAATTA
Organism: Procambarus virginalis; assembly: GCA_020271785.1. NCBI lineage: Eukaryota > Metazoa > Arthropoda > Malacostraca > Decapoda > Cambaridae > Procambarus > Procambarus virginalis. The sequence goes on from WNGS01159612.1 coordinate 4,599,270, forward strand.
CTATATCTCTATATAAAAAATAAAGTGACAGTGAATGACTAAATGACTAGACTGTGCAAAAGGGGAGAAACACACAAAAAATGACAAGGAAATGTGTGTGATGAATTACGTGCCTTTTCTGCGGTATGTTCATGAACTCAATCAGAATAGCTCTCTGTGCTAGGAGAGGCAGTAAGCAAAGACTATAGATACTGACAAATATTGAGGTAACAATAGATGAGGTAATACAATAATTAGCATCACCAGATGAAACGGAAGCTGTTTGACCAAATGGGTCACGAGGACTGGTGTTGGTTCGTACGCTTGAGCACTGTGAAGGAATTGTATACTAGTACACATAGACAGATCGTACAGGGCCAAGTTTTACGAACGAGATCCTTGTAAAAAGCACATCCGTTGAGCACAGCCGAAAGAACTCGTCCATAAGAGAACACATAAGAGCTCATTTTTATAATGAAGTCAGTCAGGTGTCTACAGCAGGTGTGTGTGGGGGGGGTGTGGCACCAGTGTTGTTGGACAGGTATATTGTTGATTTATACCTGGCTTAAACACCTCCACCCTGTAATACCTGCATGATAGTTATATATGGTGTCTGTCGTCACTGATTTCTAACCCAGTCAAACCACCAGGTTGTGGCACCCGGCTGTGGCACACAGTTACCAGGTCACTCACCAGAGGGGCAGGTCACTCACCAGAAGGGCCAGGTCACTCACCTTGGGGATAAAACTACTGGTTCCAACACTGCGTCGTCTTATTAAGGCTTTAGATACTTGCCACAGCGGACGGCCCCGACAGAGGGCGCTGCTGCTGCTGCTATGTTTATGTAAGTGACTCCTGATGAACGGGCTGAAACCTGCATGTATCTTCTCATCAAGCTTGACACATCAAGCTGGACACGTCAAACTGGTCGTAGTGATGGTGTGTGTGTGTGTTGGGGAGATGGTTGTAGTAGTTGGCACTTCTGTGGTAGGAATGGTCGTATAGTAGTTTGTTCTGGAGGGGTCGTAATGGATGAAGTTAGGTTGTTAAAGTGATATGAAGCTCACAGGACCTGGACTGGGAAATTTTACTGACTGGCTTCTGTCTCTACGCACCTGAAGAGTGTGTGTGTGTGTTCAAGTTCAAGTATGTTTATTGAGACAAGAAAGAAATACATCTCAAAGGGATAGAGTACCTTAGGGTATTTCTATCCCCCCTTGTGTGTGTGTGTGTGTGTGTACTCACCTATTTGTGCTTGCAGGATCGAGCATTGACTCTTGGATCCCGCCTAAAGTGTGTGTGTGTGTTGGGAGGCTTCTGTAAACCTCTTAACCCGGTGAGTGTCGTGGCTTGACCTCTTGAGTACCATGACTCAACCACTTGAGTACCACAAGGTTGACTCACTGAAGATCAAGAAGGCTGAGGGAGGCTACAGTTCCTATCTGGACAGATTTATATATACATTTGTGTATATATATATACCGTTTCTTTATGGTACATATGTGTACGTCTGTATATAAGCATATGTACTGTTTATATATACGTACATATATGTTATTAAGGATGAGTTGACAAATTTAATAAACTATGTACTCTCCCCTATATGAGTTGTACTTAAAGTAGTCGAACTTAGTTTATGAAGTTGAACTGTACTAACATTTACTTTACACCAAGTCTGGAAGTCTGGCCAGACCCGTGTAGTATATATTCCCTCCCCCCCCCAAAAAAAAAAGGTTCCTGAAAAGGGATCAATCCACAAACACACGGCATAAAAACGTTGTATCGACGTAACCAAAAGACGTTGTACCGACATAACAAAACAAAAGTTGTAAAAACGTAACCAAAAACGTTATAATAACGTAACCAAAAAAACGTTGTAACGACGTAACCAAAAAAAGTTGTAATAACGTAACCAAAACACGTTGTAACGACGTAACCACAGCGTTGTTGCACGACGTTGTTGCACGCTTTGCTGGGTTCGAGGCCCAGCTGGCGCAGAGTTGCCGCTTTTGGACTTGCTTAATGATTCGCTGCTGGACTCTTGGACTTGGATGACTATACAGGCTTTTAACTCCTGTGTATTCTGGATGCGGGTCTGCCGATGGAGTTTTTTTGGACGTGGTTTGTTAATTGCATTCAGATGCTTTCAATGGCACTGCACAGCAAACAAGCACAGCCAAGTAACTCTCACTCACATTCTACTATCTTTAAAACCAAGACGGAATATCCAGCATATTGTTCCAATTGTTCCAGCCATCACTGGAACAATGGGAGATGGGTAAGCTGGGGTGTTCCAATTGTTCCAGCCATCACTGGAACAATGGGAGATGGGTAAGCTGGGGTGTTCCGATTGTTCCAGCCATCACTGGAACAATGGGAGATGAGTAAGCTGGGGTGTTCCAATTGTTCCAGCCATCACTGGAACAATGGGAGATGGGTAAGCTGGGGTGTTCCAATTGTTTTTATGTGATGCATACCCTAACAATTTATCCAAAATTTGCTGGTCCATTTTAAAGAATGAAGAACAATTTTATTTACATTACTTTTAAGCTGCATCTCTTACGAACCCATCTCTGCCCTTGTGCGGCAGTGCACAATATAATGTTGTATTTACATATTCGTGCATTGAGACATTAATTGTCACCATGATATATATGTGCTTCAGCCTACAGTTTAAACTTATTGTCTTGTGTATGACCCTCTGTCCTGTGTGACAGTGAATACCAGCATTATCTTCACTTTATTAAGACAATTTGAATTCCAGGCAAAATTGTAATTAATTTTTGTCAATAAATACGTTTAATAATAATAATTCACCTCAATCTCGGTTACAAGTACAATCTCCCCATACCCGCATGCTTCATGCAGGTCGGCGTTCAATCCCCGACCGTCCCTTAAGTGGCTGGGCACCATTCCTTCCCCCCCCCACACACACACACACACCTTTCCCACTCACACGCCTCTTCCCTTTCCACCACCCTTCCCTCATGCAAGCGTTCACAAGGACCAATCGTAAAAGCCAATCTTAAAACAATCTTAAATCCTTTTAATGGAAATTGCTTCCAGCGCCATAAATGTGCAATATATATCTTGCAATCTTCCTTATCTACGACGATCTGAATAATTTGTTCAACAGAGATAAAAATAAATTTAATACAAATTCGAATTCCCGAGGGAATTATATACACTGACAAAATGCATATGTATGAGGTGTTAGGTGAGGTTGTGGCTGGTGTGTGTGTGGGTGGGGGGGGGGGGCAAGATTTCAGGCAAATTCCAGGCAAAGTTTCAGGGAAGGTGGATGAGCAGCTGCGTGTATGGACAAGTAAGGTACTGACCCTTCGTTACTCCAACACTGACCTTCCGTTGATTGAGTGTTTTTCTTCTCCGTTGGTTTAACGCTGCTCCATTTATTATTCCCAGTGGACACAGTATTCATAAGCAACGTCGAATCAACGTCACAGCAACGTTCAATCGACGGTACTGAGCACATGTGTTCCCGCCGGGGTCTCCCAAACTGATATAAAACACGAGTGGAACAAAACACGAGTGGAACAGAACACGCGNTGGAGTAGAAGAACTCCCAGAACCCCATCAAGCAGGTATATGTGGGCCTGTGGGCCGCTCCAAGCAACAGCCTGGTGGACCAAACTCTTAACAAGTCAAGCCTGGCCTCGGGCAGGCTGGGGGGGGGGTAGAACTCCCAGAACCCCATCAACCAGGTATCAAACTGGTATCAATCAGGTATATCTGTAGTTCATGCCTGGTGACGGTAGTCAGGAGCTAAAGGGAACCCCCAATCATTCAACTCGACCATTGTAAATGAACACATAAGTGCCTGATGAATCCCAGATAACATAGCCCTTATTAAAGATAAACTGACAGACACAAACAACATACTGGCCCGTCCTCTGATAATATATATATATATATATATAGATATATATATATATATATATATATTAGATATATATATATATATATATACACGTCTTTACATATATATAGCATCCACCATCTGACATACAGCCTGTCACCCTTGCAATATAGGGCCTTTTCTCTCTCTCTTTCTCTCTCTGTCTCTCTCTCCTACGATGCACTCGTTCTACAGCTGCACCCTGAGTACCCAGCCATACAGTTGAAGATTAAAGTACTTCATATATGTGTCAGGAAGGTCATATATTACAGCCAAACAATAGGTACTTGTAGGACCAGTAGAGGAGCATGTGTTGTGAAGAGAAAGTAATATCCTTCGCTGTCATTTCTATTGCAGTTGATTAATATGCATATGCAACCCCCGAGGCAGTGCAATTTGCATACGTTGACGCAGAGGAGTTATGGAAACATATCAGTTAAAAGAACGACAGCAAGTGATGAATAATTGATGAGCTTGGTTGGAACGCTCGTTAAATTGGACGTTTATTGGACAAAAGTTGTCTGGTAACAATGGGGCACTGGGAATGGGCTGAAAAGCTAGTTCGCCTTGTTAATGACCGGAAACTAACTGTAAACACCACCGATAAATTTCACAATTTCCACTGAATAATTTCTAATGGAATAATTCCATTGAAATTCTTCTGTTTTCTACAGACAGAAAATTTCAATTTCCAATGAAATAGTTTCCATTGAATACATAAACTGTTTATCATTAAAACGAATAATTTCATTTATGTCATAAAAACTGCATTTTTATCCGAGCACGAGGTCTTAATTAAACCAGCCCGTTCTCCCAAGGTTTCTCAACGTCAAGAAAACGGTCAATTTAAAGTAGTCTCTCCTAACCCACCAGAGGACCCAAAACAGAAAACGGGACAGTACGTCACTTTCGCCAGCCGCTTCCATTTTCTAGTACGACAATTTTTGGCCTTGTGTAACGCCTACGATCGAAATGCGACGTTCTTTGAAAGAGAACAGAAGTTTTCATGCTTGTAAACTATTTAATAAATATAACCAAAGCCGTCAAGATTGAGGAAAGATGTACACGTTCGTAAGTACTTACGTAACTGCTTCGTGAATCTGTTCCCAGGAAGCCAAACTGTGGTGCAAGATTAAATACAAATGCTGATGGAACAGAGGGTAAACGCTTGAACTGAATTGCAATGATTGAGTTCGAGATATCCACCTTTCATGGCGGATATCACAATATCAAAATGACCTGGTCATACAGATGCAAGGATGCAGTAAACTATAGTGGGAGAAATGTAATGCTTGTAGTCAGATTTTTTTAATGAAACTTTAGATTTGTTTAAAGTTAGTTTGCAGTCACCTTTCACGCTTTGCAACCTTGCCATGTCTGCAAGACGTGCTTGAGTGATCCTTACACATGAACATACTACATAAAGACTTCTTATATGTCCTTACACATGAACATACTACATAAAGACTTCTAATATGTCCTTACACATGAACATACTACATAAAGACTTCTAATATGTCCTTACACATGAACATACTACATAAAGACTTCTAATATGTGCCCCCCACACAAGTTCCAGCATACATATATTACCTTTACAAACCTCAAGAATGATTTACAAATTTCTTAACAAAAAAGTCTGAACAACAACAAAATTTTCAGACATTGTGAAAATGTGATTCTGTTTTGAGGTAAAGAAAAAAAACCCAATACATTGCAGGTGATGAGTCACAATAACGTGGCTAAAGTAAGTTGACCAGACCACACACTAGAAGGTGAAGGGACGACGACGTTCCGAAACGTCGTCGTCCCTTCACCTTCTAGTGTGGTCTGGTCAACAATCCATTACATTGATGTTGACATATTTTATCTGGGACCGGATTATCCCAGGATTAAATGCTCTAATCCAGGATTAAGTGCTCTAATCCAGGCATCATCTCCACATAAAATCACCCGTCTTAAAAGCTCTTTTACGTAACATCAAAAACTCTTTGACGTGTTTCTAAACTTACTCAATATTCAACGTTACCTGGAACATACCTGAAGAGGGTCTCGCGAGTTCTTCTACTCCCCGAGTCCTTTTGTGATGGAAGTCCTTGTGAGACTGCTGGAAGGGCGCCTAGTTCGCTCCTTTTCTCTTAACTATGATACAAAGTGGCAAGGGATGCTAAGGGCCAGGAAGGAGCAGCACCAGGCAAAAGAAATTATTATTATTATTAATTATTATTATTATTATTATTATATTTATCTTTTACGAAAGCTTCAGTTGTGTCCCCTGGCGGAAAGAGGTCTTGCTAAGGCTATATAACTATGCCTATAGGCATAGCTAGAGGCTATAGCCATGGCTATTTACAGTCTCCGTGGTGTAGTGGTAAGACACTCGCCTGGCGTTCCGCGTGCGCTATGTCATGGGTTCGTATCCTGGCCGGGGAGGATTTACTGGGCGCAATTCCTTAACTGTAGCCTCTGTTTAACGCAACAGTAAAATGTGTACTTGGATGAAAAAACGATTCTTCGCGGCGGGGATCGTATTCCAGGGACCTGCCCGAAACGCTACGCGTACTAGTGGCTGTACAAGAATGTAACAACTCTTGTATATATCTCAAAAAATATATATATATATATATATATATATATATATATATATATATATATATATATATATATATATATATATATATATATAATGGCTATAGGCTATAGCATGGCTAGAGGTTATAGCCATGATCATAACCTACATTGCACATAACTATAGCATATATATTTAACATACCTATAGCCATTTGAAAACCAGGCCGTGATAGGAAATAAGTTTAACACCCCCTGGCCTATGGACGGGGACGTCGAAAAGCCTAATTACAAGCTTCCTGTGCCAGAAAACGCGAATTATACTTCCATAACGTTTATAATGTTAACTAGGTTGTTAAACGACTTGGCGAGTCGTATTGAGTGGTTATAAATAGGAGCTGCCTCGTATGGGCCAATAGGCCTTCTGCAGTTACTTTGTTCCTATGTTCTTATTCCGGGAAAATTAGAATTAAGGACCTGCCCAATATGCTACGCGTGCCAGTGGCTGTACAAGAATGTACAAACTCTTGTATGTATATATATAAATATTAATAATATTGCTAGAAGGAAGAGCTAAGCCACAGTATATGACTATATAGATCCATGAAAGGAATATAAGGAGAGGATATGAGCTGGTATAATAGAACCATTTCGGTTCCCGAATCACTTGGACCATCGGGGATCGAACGCTGAAATCAAGAAGCGAATTGGTCAATATATGAATTTCATCCATTCACCAGTTCAAGTGAATGGCTGAATATAAATAAATAAATAAATATATATATATAATATATATATATATATATTATATATATATAATATGTATATATATATATATATATATATATATATATATATATATATATATATATATATATATATATATATTATATTATTTTATTTATAGAAAACGCATCGAATATTGGTGGTTTTAAGGGTGGACAAATTTATGGAGAAAACCGACTAACAACTATAGAAAACGGGGCGGATAGTTGGCGACTTAACAGTTGAACAACTATTAAAGAACCAAGAATGTGGATAGTTTTGATAACAAAATAAAATATAGACAAATGTGTGAACGATGTATATTAATAAAATTCAATCATATACTAATATAAATGTGGACAATCAATCAAGGGTTGGTCATCTAGACGGGGCTAAAATCATTAAAGAAAACGGTAAGAGGATGATGGTGTTTTAACCGGTGAAACATTACAGAAAACGGACTGACGGTTGGTGTCTTGCCGGGAAAAAACATTAAAAGAAAATGCAGAAACGGTCGGTGTCCTGACAGGAGGAAAAACATTAAAGAAAATGGGAATGACAGTGGGTACGGTTGGAAACATTAAAAGAAAACGGAGTGACGATTAGCATGTAAAAGTTGTAGTGAGGGTAAACTAAGTTGGAGAGGGAGTGGGGGGAGGAAGGGGGAAGGGGAGGGTATCCGGGTGGGCACGAACGAGGTCATTCCCCCTTAGTCACCTTCACCCACGAGACGAGGTCACTCCCAGAACCCATTTGTCCGGAATCCTGCACCTCTGGATTGACTGCGTCGTTCAGAGTTACAGAACATCTACCTGACGCAGAGGGATTAATGCGTAGGACGTTTATTTGACGTGCAGGACGTCTCCCCGATTTTCAGGATGTCTGTCTGATGCGTAAAACGTTTATTCAACGCATGGGACTGATGTGTAGAACATCTGTATGATGCATAAGACGTCTGTTTGATGTGTTAGGACGTCTTGACGTATGAAACTCGTCTCCAAATACGTCAAACTGCGACGAGATGTGACGTTTACACACACGCGTAGACTACACCGAGGTCTCTTGCCTTGTTTGATATTCTTGACGCGCAAGGAAGGTCCTTGCCCTGAAGCAGTGCCAAACTCTTCATGTTTGGGATCATCACTGCACATTCTGTGGGGGGAAGAAAGAGCATTCTGCGGAGGCTTAGGGTGCCACGTAAAGTACCTGACAGTCTTAACAAGCAGGTAGTTGTTAGTGGAGGCGAGATTGGTAGTGGGGAAGACATATTTACGACATATGGGATCCATCAACGCCCTCATTGCTGCCTGGCCTCAGTCCACAGCCTACACCTGAGAAATTATTCTTAAATGAAATTTTGACAGAATTACTCATCCAGGTTACAATGAGATTCCCACGAGTGCCTTTTATTCTCTTCTCCAAGGTTATGGGTTTTCACTAATGCAACCAAAGCAGGTCCTCTATATAGTTTTTGTTAATTAAATGTTTTTTTAACAAGTTCTTTTAGATTACTTATTAAAAAGCTATGACTTGGCAGGACACAGGTGAAAATTAAGTCCCAAAATAAAGCACAGGTATAAGAACTATACTATATACTGTGGTATATATATAACATATACTGTGTATATGTATATATGTATACTGGGTATATATATAACATATACTGTGTATATATAGTATATGTATACTGGGTATATATATAACATATACTGTGGTCATATACTATAAAGTCACAATCGACTTGAGAATGGTCCAGGACGGACCGAAACGTCGTCGTCCCTTCACCTTCTAGTATGTGGTCTGGTCAACACAGGTATAAGGAGCTCCGGACTGGTACTCAAGAGAACCGTGTGTGATGTCGTAGCTCTGTCGATTAAGGCAGTGTCTGGGATGCTCCCGGACGCAAGTTCGAATCCTCCTCACGGCCTTTGTGGATTTGTTCATAACGGGACTTGAGAGGTGAAGAAACTAATTACCTTCGTCAATTACTGGCTTGAACACGGAACCCAGGAGCTTAAGTCTTCGTAAGCACAATTAGGTGATCACGCGAAGTTAGCTCACCTAGTTGATCTCATCAACCGTCTTAAATAAGCTCGAATTATCTTAGCCTAAGCTAAATTAGCCTGAATTTAACCTAAGATGGATTCTGAAAGCAAATAATAAATGGCCACTTCGTGCATAGATTAAGGATACGACCCCACAAAAAGCAGCACACACGAGATTAAAAGATCACTGAAGAAGGGGGCTGGACGGTAGAGCAACGGTCTTGCTTCATGCAGGTCGGCGTTCAATCCCCGACCGTCCAAGTGGTTGGGCACCATTCCTTCCCCCCGTCCCATCCCAAATCCTTATCCTGACTCTTTCCCAGTGCTATATAGCCGCAATGGCTTGGTACTTTCCCCTGATAGCTACTTGAAGAAGGTTCATTGGCCCATACGAGGCGGCTCCTACTGCCCCATATGTTGTAGTTATAGATTCAGCTACTCGGAACAAGTTCCAAGTAGCACGGGCTATGGTGAGCCCGTAACTTACATGGCACAGGAGCTGGGCAAGAAGCACGGGCTATGGTTAGCCTCGTGGACAGGAGATGTCTCCCATGTGCCCCATAGGATGCAGCTTCTATTTATATCCCCCCAAACTCAGATGTACAACCTACGCTTGAAACAATCCAGCGATCTCACGTCCATTTACGTTAGCCAGTAAATTTATTCCATAAATCAACTACCCTGTTCAACTACCCTACGCTTGAAACAATCCAGCGATCTCACGTCCATTTACGTTAGCCAGTAAATTTATTCCATAAATCAACAACCCTGTTCCCTAATCAGTATTTACTCTGCTCTTTTCAGATTTTAAACTTTTCAAGTTTGTATCCGTTGTTTAGAGTTCTATTTTATTGTTTAAAACTTTGTTTATATGTCCCATTTGTACCCATTTATGCGTGTGTATGTTGATTGGACATATTTATATTATTAATATGTTGACCAGACCACACACTAGAAGGTGAAGGGACGACGACGTTTCGGTCCGCCCTAAACCATTCTCAAGTCGATTGTCTCACAATCGATTTGAGAATGGTTCAATGGTATGGCCTGGTCAACGTAATTTAGCCACGTTGCGACTCATCGCCTGTATATTATTAATATATTCAGAATATCTGGGTAAATATTTCCATGTCTCTAGTTTATGACGGTATTGTGTGTTGAGCAACAACCTTGGTTTCCCCTTCAAGATTCTTGAACCAATGGGGGGCGCTGGACGTCTTCAAAGGTGCCTCCAGGGCGTGGAACACCTATGACGTAGCAACGTTCCAGGGAACTAACCCCAGATCTGAGTTCGTGGAGATGATTACAGACACGTTAAGGAGTCCCTCGCCGAAAGAGCAACGATCTCGCATCTTGCGGGTCATCGTTCGTTGCCCCGACCTTCTAATTAAGTGATTAGGCATCATTCCGTAATCCTAATCCAGCTCCTTGATCTCATATCCCTTCCAAGTGCTACATTGTCGTACTGGCTTAGTGCTGTCTCCTGATTATTACTTTATATATATCTTCTACGACTGGCAATCTGTTTAATAAAAGACAAATATAGGCTAACTCCACATGAAGTTGAAGTTGTTGGTATGACAGAAGGAAAGGGAAGACTATCTGAAGGAAGCGCCAAGCCAATTTAAGCCGCCTGCACACTAGTTTACTGAAAGTTGAGAGGCGGGACCAAAGAGCCAGAGCTCAACCCCCGCAAGGACAACTAGTTGAGTACCCACAGACACACACACACACACACACACACACACACACACACACACACACACACACGTACAATGTTCGTAAGCTTGCAAAACTCTGGTATTTCCTTTCACCAATTAAAAATGACGTCTAATTAGGAGCCGTCTTCTGTTTTCCAAGTTCCTTCACATAGTGTGATTTAATATATATTTGCGAGATTCATGAGTATAGTCTGAGGGCCCCACGTCACCCACCAACCCTGCACTAACGACCATCTAATCCGGCTCCCAGAACTCGAACTTTGAGCTCCGGAACGTACCAAATAGACTGGATGAGTTGGAGGGGGCGGGAGAGAGAGGCAAAGGGGGTTGTTAATTTCAAATCGTATACAAAGCGACACAAGTTAGGATGTATTGGCTCAGGTTAGCAGATGTTAGGTTATCAGATGTTAGGTTAGCAGGTGTTAGGTTAGCAGGTGCTATAGGCTCGTTTGGTTTAGGTTGGGTTGGACTGGGCAAGGTTAAGTAAGGTTTTTGAATCCATTGGCGAACCGTCGCGTGTATAATGTGATATCCATTTGCAGTGATAAAGCCAACTGCCTTAGCGTTTTCGTCTGGCAATTGTTTGACGTTACGCTTGAGAAACATGGGTCTACATAGGCCGCTTACCGGCTAGGCTTGCTCAGGCCTGCTGGGCCTCATGTGGTCCACCCAGCTTAATTAAGCGGGCATCAGCCGGATGCTGCTAGAGCCCAAGTTACTGTACATGGAGGCTCTCAGCTGGAGCCCAAGTTACTGTACATGGGGCTCTCAGCTGGAGCCCAAGTTACTGTACATGGAGGCTCTCAGCTGGAGCCCAAGTTACTGTACATGGGGCTCTCAGCTGGAGCCCAAGTAACTGTACATGGGGCTCTCAGCTGGAGCCCAAGTTACTGTACATGGGGCTCTCAGCTGGAGCCCAAGTAACTGTACATGGAGGCTCTCAGGTGGAGCCCAAGTTACTGTACATGGAGGCTCTCAGCTGGAGCCCAAGTTACTGTACATGGAGGCTCTCAGCTGGAGCCCAAGTTACTGTACATGGAGGCTCTCAGCTGGAGCCCAAGTTACTGTACATGGAGGCTCTCAGCTGGAGCCCAAGTTACTGTACATGGAGGCTCTCAGCTGGAGCCCAAGTTACTGTACATGGAGGCTCTCAGCTGGAGCCCAAGTTACTGTACATGGGGCTCTCAGCTGGAGCCCAAGTTACTGTACATGGGGACTCTCAGCTGGAGCCCAAGTTACTGTACATGGAGGCTCTCAGCTGGAGCCCAAGTTACTGTACATGGAGGCTCTCAGCTGGAGCCCAAGTTACTGTACATGGGGCTCTCAGCTGGAGCCCAAGTTACTGTACATGGGGACTCTCAGCTGGAGCCCAAGTTACTGTACATGGAGGCTCTCAGGTGGAGCCTAAGTTACTGTACATGGGGGCTCTCAGCTGGAGCCCAAGTTACTGTACATGGAGGCTCTCAGCTGGAGCCTAAGTTACTGTACATGGAGGCTCTCAGCTGGAGCCTAAGTTACTGTACATGGGGCTCTCAGGTGGAGCCCAAGTAACTGTACATGGGAGAGTCAACAGGTAGAGCAAACATAACTGACCATCGGAGGAAATTATGTTTTGAAGATTGGGGAAGTCTGGCGAAGTTAACCTTGAAGAAAGTTAGCCTCTGGCGAAGAAAGCCTTGATCGCGCACGTTTTCTTAAATTAACCAAAGAAGATGGGAGTTCTCCAAATAACACAGACCCATCCATAGCAGTTAAAGGTAATATAATTGTTTAAAATACTGTCGAATAGCACGCTAGTGACCGTAGCATTTGGGAACATAATGAACGAAGCATTTGGGAATACGATGAACGAAGCAAATGCAAAAATGGTAATAAGATCATTATAATTTCACATATTGTGTGTGCATACTCATCAAATTTCATCTTCATTTACGGGTCTATTAACGTAGCCCAACCGTTATCTAGGATAATTGTTCCCCTCAATTGCAACCGGAGATACACAACTGTTATCAATTGTTAATTGATAACAGTTGTGAATCTCCTGTTACCTATTGACTGCTAGGCGAACAGGTGCATCAGATGAGAGGAAATGTGCCCAAATGTCTCTGTTCTGCTGTGAGAATCGAACCCAGTTACGGGTGTAACTTCACTGTGTCAACTATATATATACTGCCCTACAGGTCGAATTACTTTGAGTGAGACGCGTTTAAGTGGACCAACGTGCGTATGGATGACAGACACGTAAGTGGATCCATTAAGTGGATCAGCGCACTTTGAGTCGCATAAGTGGATCAACCAAGTTTGAAAATGACATATTTTGTCTTCATTCCACAATGTCATAGTCTGATGGGAATTAAGTCACCTGGGAGCATTAATGGAGCATTCTAAGCTGTCTAATTATTTTCATGTCTTAAAACAACATCAACCCCCCCCCCCCCAACATCGTCCACCCCCCGTCAACATCAACCCCCCCCCAATAATCTACACCCCCCCCCTCACCTCAACATCACTACACCTCCCCAAATACCACCTGGACACCCACCCAGTACACAGCATTCCGTCTCCCCCTTCGCGACCCCCTCCTATACCCTCCCCCCCATAAACCCTTTCAAGAAGGCACAGTCTAATCCCCCCCTGAACCCCTTGAAACCCCCTCCCCCCTGTGTACTCTAAGCTTCATTATTGTTCAAGACAAATGAAAACCTGTTCGCAGGAATGTCCTAAATGCATCTCCAGCAGTGATACACTACCAGTGTCCAGGGTTCACCCCCAGCAGTGATAAAAAGCTAGGCCAGATTTATTATTAAATCCCACACTGCTCATGGCCTCTCCACCAATCTCCACACTGCTCATGACCTCTCCACCAATCCCCACGCTGCTCATGACCTCTCCACCAATCTCCACACTGCTCATGACCTCTCCACCAATCCCCACGCTGCTTATGACTCTCCACCAATCCTCACGCTGCTGCTCATGACCTCTCCACCAATCCCCACACTGCTCATGACCTCTCAACCAATCCCCACACTGCTCATGACCTCTCCACCAATCCCCACGCTGCTCATGACCTCTCCACCAATCCCCACACTGCTCATGACCTCTCCACCAATCCCCACGCTGCTCATGACCTCTCCACCAATCCCCA
>WNGS01159612.1:4616466-4627622 GCA_020271785.1 Procambarus virginalis
GTTGGGTTAGGCCAAAGTTGGGTTAGGCCAAAGCTAAGTTAGGCCCAAGTTAGGTTAGGCCCAAGTTAGATTAGGCCCAAGTTAGATTAGGCCACGTTGGGTTAGGCCAAAGCTGGGTTAGGCCAAAGCTAAGTTAGGCCCAAGTTAGGTTAGGCCAAGTTAGGTTAGGCCAAAGCTAAGTTAGGCCAAGTTAGGTTAGGCTCTAGCTAGATTAGGTCAGAGGTCGGTTAGGCCCAAGTTAAGTTAGTCCCAAGTTAAGTACCTAGATTAGGTCAAAGCTAGGTTAGGGCCAAGCTTGGATAGGCCGAAGCTAGATTACGCTCAAGTAACGATTAGGCCAAGCTAGGCCTATATCTTTGTGAAATTTCCACGTTTTACATAAATACCCTCCTGTTATTGTATGGGCTGTCTATATTCCTGCGGGCTGCTCCAAGCAACAGCCTGTTGGACCAAGTAATCTGAAGTCGAGCCTGGCCTCAGGCCGGGCTCGGGGAGTAGAAGAACTCCCAGAACCTTCTTCAGGTATAATCCAGGTATTCCTCCTCTCTCTCTCTCTCTCTCTCTCTCTCTCTCTCTCTCTCTCTCTCTCGACAGAGTGTTCTGACTCTCATTTCCTATCTCTCTTTATCTCAACTTTCAAGTCTAAATATCAGTTAACAATGCAATGCTCTCACTTAAGATGGCTCGGAGTCCTCCTTGACACTTCGCAAATAAAGGGCACAGCAAAGCAGCAACCGATAAAAGGAGAATATACTATCGTCGGAATGGCCAAAGTTAGATAAATAGAAGCATACTTATACAGGGTGAGTCTTGTAAGGGGAGAAGTGAATGTCTTTGTTTGTGCTAAGATAGACGGAGGGGGGATTAAGATGCTACGACAATCTAATAAACCTTATCGGTATGAAAGTATATGTATATAAATACACAGGAATGTGTGTATATACAGAGAAAAGTGTAGTATATTTCTCTGTATTAGTTGAGTATATACATTGTGGTTATACAGCCTGTTGGACCAAGCTCTCCCAAGTCAAGCTTGGCCTCGGGCCGGGCTTGGGGAGTAGAAGAACTCCCAGAACCCCATCAACCAGGTATATGTGGGCCTGCGGGCCGCTCCAAGCAACAGCCTGGTGGATCAAACACTCACAAGTCAAGCCTGGCCTCGGGCCAGGCTTGGGGAGTAGAAGAACTCCCAGAACCCCATCAAGCAGGTATATGTGGGCCTGTGGGCCGCTCCAAGCAACAGCCTGGTGGACCAAACTCTTAATTACAAGTCAAGCCTGGCCTCGGGCTGAGCTTGGGGGGGGGGGTAGAACTCCCAGAACCCCATCAACCAGGTATCAAACTGGTATCAATCAGGTATATCTGTAGTTCATGCCTGGTGACGGTAGTCAGGAGCTAAAGGGAACCCCCAATCATTCAACTCGACCATTGTAAATGAACACATAAGTGCCTGATGAATCCCAGATAACATAGCCCTTATTAAAGATAAAACTGACAGACACAACAACATACTGGCCGTCCTCTGATATATATATATATATATATATATATATATATATATATATATATATATATATATATATATATATATATATATATATATATATATACACGTCTTTACATATATATAGCATCCACCATCTGACATACAGCCTGTCACCCTTGCAATATAGGGCCTTTCTCTCTCTCTCTTTCTCCTCTCTGTCTCTCTCTCCTACGATGCACTCGCTTCTACAGCTGCACCCTGAGTACCCAGCCATACAGTTGAAGATTAAAGTACTTCATATATGTGTCAGGAAGGTCATATATTACAGCCAAACAATAGGTACTTGTAGGACCAGTAGAGGAGCATGTTTGTGAAGAGAAAGTAATATCCTTCGCTGTCATTTCTATTGCAGTTGATTAATATGCATATGCAACCCCCGAGGCAGTGCAATTTGCATACGTTGATGCAGAGGAGTTATGGAAACAATATCAGTTAAAAGAACGACAGCAAGTGATGAATAGTTGATGAGCTTGGTTGGAACGCTCGTTAAATTGGACGTTTATTGGACAAAAGTTGTCTGGTAACAATGGGGTACTGGGAATGGGCTGAAAAGCTAGTTCGCCTTGTTAATGACCGGAACTAACTGTAAACACCACCGATAAATTTCACAATTTCCACTGAATAATTTCTAATGGAATAATTCCATTGAAAATTATTCTGTTTTCTACAGACAGAAAATTTCAATTTCCAATTAAATAGTTTCCATTGAATACATAAACTGTTTATCATTAAAACGAATAATTTCATTTATGTCATAAAAACTGCATTTTATCCGAGCACGAGGTCTTAATTAAACCAGCCCGTTCTCCCAAGGTTTCTCAACGTCAAGAAAACGGTCAATTTAAAGTAGTCTCTCCTAACCCACCAGAGGACCTAAACAGAAAACGGGACAGTACGTCACTTTCGCCAGCCGCTTCCATTTTCTAGTACGACAATTTTTGGCCTTGTGTAACGCCTACGATCGAAATGCGACGTTCTTTGAAAGAGAACAGAAGTTTTATGCTTGTAAACTATTTAATAAATATAACCAAAGCCGTCAAAGATTGAGGAAAGATGTACACGTTCGTAAGTACTTACGTAACTGCTTCGTGAATCTGTTCCCAGGAAGCCAAACTGTGGTGCAAGATTAAATACAAATGCTGATGGAACAGAGGGTAAATGCTTGAACTGAATTGCAATGATTGAGTTCGAGATATCCACCTTTCATGGCGGATATCACAATATCAAAATGACCTGGTCATACAGATGCAAGGATGCAGTAAACTATAGTGGGAGAAATGTAATGCTTGTAGTCAGATTTTTTTAATGAAACTTTAGATTTGTTTAAAGTTAGTTTGCAGTCACCTTTCACGCTTTGCAACCTTGCCATGTCTGCAAGACGTGCTTGAGTGATCCTTACACATGAACATACTACATAAAGACTTCTTATATGTCCTTACACATGAACATACACATAAAGACTTCTTATATGTCCTTACACATGAACATACTACATAAAGACTTCTAATATGTCCTTACACATGAACATACTACATAAATACTTCTAATATGTCCTTACACATGAACATACTACATAAAGACTTCTAATATGTGCCCCCCCACACAAGTTCCAGCATACATATATATTACCTTTACAAACCTCAAGAATGATTTACAAATTTCTTAACAAAAAAGTCTGAACAACAACAAAATTTTCAGACATTGTGAAAATGTGATTCTGTTTTGAGGTAAAGAAAAAAAACCAATACATTGCAGGTGATGAGTCACAATAACGTGGCTAAAGTAAGTTGACCAGACCACACACTAGAAGGTGAAGGGACGACGACGTCCCGAAACGTCGTCGTCCCTTCACCTTCTAGTGTGTGGTCTGGTCAACAATCCATTACATTGATGTTGACATATTTTATGTGGGACCGGATTATCCCAGGATTAATGCTCTAATCCAGGATTAAGTGCTCTAATCCAGGCATCATCTCCACATAAAATCACCCGTCTTAAAAGCTCTTTTACGTAACATCAAAAACTCTTTGACGTGTTTCTAAACTTACTCAATATTCAACGTTACCTGGAACATACCTGAAGAGGGTCTCGCGAGTTCTTCTACTCCCCGAGTCCTTTTGTGATGGAAGTCCTTGTGAGACTGCTGGAAGGGCGCCTAGTTCGCTCCTTTTCTCTTAACTATGATACAAAGTGGCAAGGGGATGCTAAGGGCCAGGAAGCAGCAGCACCAGGCAAAAGAAATTATTATTATTATTAATTATTATTATTATTATTATTATATTTATCTTTTACGAAAGCTTCAGTTGTGTCCCCTGGCGGAAAGAGGTCTTGCTAAGGCTATATAACTATGCCTATAGGCATAGCTAGAGGCTATAGCCATGGCTATTTACAGTCTCCGTGGTGTAGTGGTAAGACACTCGCCTGGCGTTCCGCGTGCGCTATGTCATGGGTTCGTATCCTGGCCGGGGAGGATTTACTGGGCGCAATTCCTTAACTGTAGCCTCTGTTTAACGCAACAGTAAAATGGGTACTTGGATGAAAAAACGATTCTTCGCGGCGGGGATCGTATTCCAGGGACCTGCCCGAAACGCTACGCGTACTAGTGGCTGTACAAGAACGTAACAACTCTTGTATATATCTCAAAAAAAAAATATATATATATATATATATATATGGCTATAGGCTATAGCATGGCTAGAGGTTATAGCCATGATCATAACCTACATTGCACATAACTATAGCATATATATTTAACATACCTATAGCCATTTGAAAACCAGGCCGTGATAGGAAATAAGTTTAACACCCCCTGGCCTATGGAGGGGGACGTCGAAAAGCCTAATTACAAGCTTCCTGTGCCAGAAAACGCGAATTATACTTCCATAACGTTTATAATGTTAACTAGGTTGTTAAACGACTTGGCGAGTCGTATTGAGTGGTTATAAATAGGAGCTGCCTCGTATGGGCCAATAGGCCTTCTGCAGTTAACTTTGTTCCTATGTTCTTATTCCGGGAAAATTAGAATTAAGGACCTGCCCAATACGCTACGCGTGCCAGTGGCTGTACAAGAATGTACAAACTCTTGTATATATAAATAAATATTAATAATATTGCTAGAAGGAAGAGCTAAGCCACAGTATATGACTATATAGATCCATGAAAGGAATATAAGGAGAGGATATGAGCTGGTATAATAGAACCATTTCGGTTCCCGAATCACTTGGACCATCGGGGATCGAACGCTGAAATCAAGAAGCGAATTGGTCAATATATGAATTTCATCCATTCACCAGTTCAAGTGAATGGCTGAATATAAATAAAATATTTATATTTATAGAAAACGCATCGAATATTGGTGGTTTTAAGGGTGGACAAATTTATGGAGAAAACCGACTAACAACTATAGAAAACGGGGCGGATAGTTGGCGACTTAACGGTTGAACAACTATTAAAGAACCAAGAATGTGGATAGTTTTGATAACAAAATAAAATATAGACAAATGTGTGAACGATGTATATTAATAAAAGTCAATCATATACTAATATAAATGTGGACAATCAATCAAGGGTTGGTCATCTAGACGGGGCTAAAATCATTAAAGGAAAACGGTAAGAGAACGATGGTGTTTTAACCGGTGAAACATTACAGAAAACGGACTGACGGTTGGTGTCTTGCCGGGAAAAAACATTAAAAAAAATGCAGAAACGGTCGGTGTCCTGACAGGAGGAAAAACATTAAAGAAAATGGGAATGACAGTGGGTACGGTTCGAAACATTAAAAGAAAACGGAGTGACGATTAGCATGTAAAAGTTGTAGTGAGGGTAAACTAAGTTGGAGAGGGAGTGGGGGAAGGGAGGAAGAGGGAAGGGAGAAGGGGAGGGTATCCGGGTGGGCACGAACGAGGTCATTCCCCCTTAAGTCACCTTCACCCACGAGACGAGGTCACTCCCAGAACCCATTTGTCCGGAATCCTGCACCTCTGGGTTGACTGCGTCGTTCAGAGTTACAGAACATCTACCTGACGCAGAGGGATTAATGCGTAGGACGTTTATTTGACGTGCAGGACGTCTCCCCGATTTTCAGGATGTCTGTCTGATGCGTAGAACGTTTGTTCAACGCATGGGACTGATGTGTAGAACATCTGTATGATGCATAGGACGTCTGTTTGATGTGTTAGGACGTCTTGACGTATGAAACTCGTCTCCAAATACGTCAAACTGCGACGAGATGTGACGTTTACACGACACGCGTAGACTACACCGAGGTCTCTTGCCTTGTTTGGTATTCTTGACGCACAAGGAAGGTCCTTGCCCTAAAGCAGTACTCACCTAGTTGTACTCACCTAGTTGTCCTTGCGGGGGTTGAGCTCTGGCTCTTTGGTCCCGCCTCTCAACCGTCACGTGGCAGTGCCACGCTCTTCATGTTTGGGATCATCACTGCACATTCTGTGGGGGGAAGAAAGAGCATTCTGCGGAGGCTTAGGGTGCCACGTAAAGCACCTGACAGTCTTAACAAGCAGGTAGTTGTTAGTGGAGGCGAGATTGGTAGTGGGGAAGACATGTTTACGACATATGGGATCCATCAACGCCCTCATTGCTGCCTGGCCTCAGTCCACAGCCTACACCTGAAGAAATTATTCTTAAACGAAATTTTGACAGAATCATTCATCCAGGTTACAATGAGATTCCCATGAGTGCCTTTTATTCTCTTCTCCAAGGTTATGGGTTTTCACTAATGCAACCAAAGCAGGTCCTCTATATAGTTTTTGTTAATTAAATGTTTTTTTAACAAGTTCTTTTAGACTACTCATTAAAAAGCTATGACTTGGCAGGACACAGGTGAAAATTAAGTCCCAAAATAAAGCACAGGTATAAGGACTATACTATATACTGTGGTATATATATAACATATAATGTGTATATGTATATGTATACTGGGTATATATATAACATATACTGTGGTCATATACTATAAAGTCACAATCGACTTGAGAATGGTCCAGGACGGACCGAAACGTCGTCGTCCCTTCACCTTCTAGTATGCGGTCTGGTCAACACAGGTATAAGGAGCTCCGGACTGGTACTCAAGAGAACCGTGTGTGATGTCGTAGCTCAGTCGATTAAAGCAGTGTCTGGGATGCTCCCGGACGCAAGTTCGAATCCTCCTCACGGCCCTTGTGGATTTGTTTATAACGGGACTTGAGAGGTGAAGAAACTAATTACCTTCGTCAATTACTGGCTTGAACACGGAACCCAGGAGCTTAGTCTTCGTAAGCACAATTAGGTGATCACGCGAAGTTAGCTCACCTAGTTGATCTCATCAACCGTCTTAAATAAGCTCGAATTATCTTAGCCTAAGCTAAATTAGCCTGAATTTAACCTAAGATGGATTCTGAAAGCAAATAATAAATGGCCACTTCGTGCATAGATTAAGGATACGACCCCACAAAAAGCAGCACACACGAGATTAAAAGATCACTGAAGAAGGGGGCTGGACGGTAGAGCAACGGTCTTGCTTCATGCAGGTCGGCGTTCAATCCCCGACCGTCCAAGTGGTTGGGCACCATTCCTTCCCCCCGTCCCATCCCAAATCCTTATCCTGACTCTTTCCCAGTGCTAT
The DNA here is from genome assembly GCA_020271785.1 of Procambarus virginalis. NCBI lineage: Eukaryota > Metazoa > Arthropoda > Malacostraca > Decapoda > Cambaridae > Procambarus > Procambarus virginalis. Next base: position 4,623,633 of record WNGS01159612.1, read on the forward strand.
ATAGCCGCAATGGCTTGGTACTTTCCCCTGATAGCTACTTGAAGAAGGTTCATTGGCCCATACGAGGCGGCTCCTACTGCCCCATATGTTGTAGTTATAGATTCAGCTACTCGGAACAAGTTCCAAGTAGCACGGGCTATGGTGAGCCCGTAACTTACCTGGCACAGGAGCTGGGCAAGAAGCACGGGCTATGGTTAGCCTCGTGGACAGGAGATGTCTCCCGTGTGCCCCATAGGATGCAGCTTCTATTTATATCCCCCCAAACTCAGATGTATAACCTACGCTTGAAACAATCCAGCGATCTCACGTCCATTTACGTTAGCCAGTAAATTTATTCCATAAATCAACAACCCTGTTCCCTAATCAGTATTTACCCTGCTCTTTTCAGATTTTAAACTTTTCAAGTTTGTATCCGTTGTTTAGAGTTCTATTTTATTGTTTAAAACTTTGTTTATATGTCCCATTTGTACCCTTTTATGCGTGTGTATGTTGATTGGACATATTTATATCATTAATATGTTGACCAGACCACACACTAGAAGGTGAAGGGACGACGACGTTTCGGTCCGCCCTGAACCATTCTCAAGTCGATTGTCTCACAATCGACTTGAGAATGGTTCAATGGTATGGTCTGGTCAACGTAATTTAGCCACGTTGTGACTCATCGCCTGTATATTATTAATATATTCAGAATATCTGGGTAAATATTTCCATGTCTCTAGTTTATGACGGTATTGTGTGTTGAGCAACAACCTTGGGTTTCCCCTTCAAGATTCTTGAACCAAAGGGGCGCGCTGGACGTCTTCAAAGGTGCCTCCAGGGCACCTTTGAAGGTGCCCTGGAGGGCACCTATGACGTACCTATGACGTTGCTACGTCATAGGTGTGCCCTGAACACCTATGACGTAGCAACGTTCCAGGGAACTAACCCCAGATCTGAGTTCGTGGAGATGATTACAGACACGTTAAGGAGTCCCTCGCCGAAAGAGCAACGATCTCGCATCTTGCGGGTCGTCGTTCGTTGCCCCGACCTTCTAATTAAGTGATTAGGCATCATTCCGTAATCCTAATCCAGCTCCTTGATCTCATATCCCTTCCAAGTGCTACATTGTCGTACTGGCTTAGTGCTGTCTCCTGATTATTACTTTATATATATCTTCTACGACTGGCAATCTGTTTAATAAAAGACAAATATAGGCTAACTCCACATGAAGCTGAAGATGTTGGTATGACAGAAGGAAAGGGAAGACTATCTGAAGGAAGCGCCAAGCCAATTTAAGCCGCCTGCACACTAGTTTACTGAAAGTTGAGAGGCGGGACCAAAGAGCCAGAGCTCAACCCCCGCAAGGACAACTAGTTGAGTACCCACAGACACACACACACACACACACACACACACACACACACACACACACACACACACACACACACACACATGGGGCGGGTAGCCTGGTGGATTGCGTGCAGGATTCGTAATTCTGTGGCGCGGGTTCGATTCCCGCACCCGGCAGAAACAAATGGGCAAAGTTTCTTTCACCCTGAATGCCCCTGTTACCTAGCAGTAAATAGGTACCTGGGAGTTAGTCAGCTGTCACGGGCTGCTTCCTGGGGTGTGTGTGTGTGTGTGTGTGTGTGGTGTGGAGAAAAAAAAAAGTAGTTAGTGTAGTTAGTAAACAGTTGATTGACAGTTGAGAGGCGGGCCGAAAGAGCAAAGCTCAACCCCCGTAAAATACAACTAAGTGAATACAACTAAGTGAATACACACACACACACACACGTATAATGCTCGTAAGCTTGTGAAACTCTGGTATTTCCTTTCACCAATTAAAAATGACGTCTAATTAGGAGCCGTCTTCTGTTTTCCAGGTTCCTTCACATAGTGTGATTTAATATATATTTGCGAGATTCATGAGTATAGTCTGAGGGCCCCACGTCACCCACCAACCCTGCACTAACGACCATCTAATCCGGCTCCCAGAACTCGAACTTTGAGCTCCGGAACGTACCAGATAGACTGGATGAGTTGGAGGGGGCGGGAGAGGGAGGCAAAGGGGGTTGTTAATTTCAAATCGTATACAAAGCGACACAAGTTAGGATGTATCGGCTTAGGTTAGCAGGTGCTATAGGCTCGTTTGTTTTAGGTTGGGTTGGACTGGGCAAGGTTAAGTAAGGTTTTCGAATCCATTGGCGAACCGTCGCGTGTATAATGTGATATCCATTTGCAGTGATAAAGCCAACTGCCTTAGCGTTTTCGTCTGGCAATTGTTTGACGTTACGCTTGAGAAACATGGGTCTACATAGGCCGCTTACCGGCTAGGCTTGCTCAGGCCTGCTGGGCCTCATGTGGTCCACCCAGCTTAATTAAGCGGGCATCAGCCGGATGCTACTAGAGCCCAAGTTACTGTACATGGGGCTCTCAGGTGGAGCCCAAGTTACTGTACATGGAGGCTCTCAGGTGGAGCCCAAGTTACTGTACATGGAGGCTCTCAGGTGGAGCCCAAGTAACTGTACATGGAGGCTCTCAGGTGGAGCCCAAGTAACTGTACATGGAGGCTCTCAGGTGGAGCCCAAGTTACTGTACATGGAGGCTCTCAGCTGGAGCCCAAGTAACTGCACATGGGAGAGTCAACAGGTAGAGCAAACATAACTGACCATCGTAGGAAATTATGTTTTGAAGATTGGGGAAGTCTGGCGAAGTTAACCTTGAAGAAAGTTAGCCTCTGGCGAAGAAAGCCTTGATCGCGCACGTTTTCTTAAATTAACCAAAGAAGATGGGAGTTCTCCAATAACACAGACCATCCATAGCAGTTTAAGGTAATATAATAGTTTAAAATACTGTTGAATAGCACGCTAGTGACCGTAGCATTTGGGAACATAATGAACGAAGCATTTGGGAATACGATGAACGAAGCAAATGCAAAAATGGTAATAAGATCATTATAATTCACATATTGTGTGTGCATACTCATCAAATTTCATCTTCATTTACGGGTCTATTAACGTAGCCCAACCGTTATCTAGGACAATTGCTCCCCTCAATTGCAACCGGAGGTACACAACTGTTATCAAATGCTAATTGATAACAGTTGTGTATCTCCTGTTACCTATTGACTGCTAGGCGAACAGGTGCATCAGATGAGAGGAAATGTGCCCAAATGTCTCTGTTCTGCTGTGAGAATCGAACCCAGTTACGGGTGTAAATCCACTGTGTCAACTATATATATATGCCCTACAGGTCGAATTACTTTGAGTGAGACGCGTTTAAGTGGACCAACGTGCGTATGGATGACAGACACGTAAGTGGATCCATTAAGTGATCAGCGCACTTTGAGTCGCATAAGTGGATCAACCAAGTTTGAAAATGACATATTTTGTCTTCATTCCACAATGTCATAGTCTGATGGGAATTAAGTCACCTGGGAGCATTAATGGAGCATTCTAAGCTGTCTAATTATTTTCATGTCTTAAAACAACATCAACCCCCCCCCCCAACGTCCTCCCCACCCCCGTCAACATCAACCCCCCCCAATAATCTACACCCCCCCCCTCACCTCAACATCACTACACCTCCCCAAATACCACCAGGACACCCACCCAGTACACAGCATTCCGTCTCCCCCTTCGCGACCCCCTCCTATCCCTCCCCCCCCATAAACCCTTTCAAGAAGGCACAGCTAATCCCCCCCTGAACCCCTCCCCCCCCCCCCTGTGTACTCTAAGCTTCATTATTGTTCAAGACAAAATGAAACCTGTTCGCAGGAATGTCCTAAATGCATCTCCAGCAGTGATACACTACCAGTGTCCAGGTTCACCCCCAGCAGTGATAAAAAGCTAGGCCAGATTTATTATTAAATCCCACACTGCTCATGGCCTCTCCACCAATCTCCACACTGCTCATGACCTCTCCACCAATCCCCACACTGCTCATGACCTCTCCACCAATCCCACACTGCTCATGACCTCTCCACCAATCCCCACGCTGCTTATGACT
>WNGS01159612.1:4644438-4656338 GCA_020271785.1 Procambarus virginalis
CGAACAACCTATAAAAGAGGACGTTATCATGCTATGCACTAGAATTTAGTGTAGTGTGTAATACTGTAGGGCAGACTTGTGGCACTGTGTGTGTGTGTGTGTGTGTGTGTGTTGTGTGTTGTGTGTTTGTGTGTGTGTTGTGTGTGTGTGTGTGGTGTGTGTGTGTGTTGTACGTGCGTGTGTGTGCGCGCGTGTGTGTGTGTTGTCACAGGGTTCGTTCCATTCCTGTGCGATCCACCGCCATTCGCAATAAATTACCCCTCCTGGAAACCTGTTTCACCTACGGCACCTGCGCATATACCATCTGCGCAAGGGGCAATGATCATCACCTCTGATCGTGTGCTAATGGAAGCGAGCTTAACCCTTTACTTAGACCCGACTAAACCGGGCGAGAGCGGCAAGAACCCACAGTCATGTTAGGCCAAGGTCCGGCTGTCCGCCAGGCTCTCGATCAACTTCCAGCACGCTGGAAATATTCATATGTATCAGGGTGGCTTTGACCCAGTCGGCCGTTGCTCGCATGTAGCAGGTTAGGGTCAGTGGCCAGGGGGTGGGTGTCCTTGAAGCCGGCAAGAGACTCCTTCGTCCTATCGTCATGAGATACACACACACACACACACCCTGGACAAGCAGGCCCTCCTTCTTTCCACACAACACCAGGAGAACAGACTATCACACCAGACTAGAACGTAATGGTTTAATCGTCAAGAATGTTCAAGAACGTATAAGCCGATATTCATAGATGAGTGCCTGAATTCCAGGTCTGCAAGACACAAAATGGCCTGTTAAGGATAATTAATCCTTTCCGGAAACATTACCCCAGAAAGAACCGAGTCGCAACACTGAAGAACCAGCTGGAACACTGAAGAAAAAGCTGGAACAACTGAAGAGCCAGGGGGAGCTGGAACACTGAAGAACCAAGCTGGAACACTGAAGACCCAAGCTGGAACACTGAAGAACCAAGCTGGAACACTGAAGAACCAAACTGGAACACTGAAGAACCAAGCTGGAACACTGAAGAACCAAACTGGAACACTGAAGAACCACGCTGGAACACTGAAGAACCAAGCTGGAACACTGAAGAACCACGCTGGAAACAGAAGAACCACCACTGGAACACTAAAAGCTCGCCACAGACCACCGCAAGCATTCTTCTATAATGGGGACACCTACGGCCAGCGCTCCAAGGTTGATGACCTCTGACAGGGAAGACTTGCTTTCCAGCTCGGTGAGTCCAGTTTTCCAGAGGAGGAGAGAGAAGTGTTTCCAGTACGACCGTAGGAGCAAGCTTATTGGTCGGCGGCGGCGAAGGGGAGGCGCATAGGGCCCTACTCTCTCTGCAAGTGGTAGATCGGCAGGACGGTCACCTTGCGTGCAGGAAGCGACCAAGATTGACTCAAACCAGTACTGGTCCGCCTTAAATCTTGGCTAGGTCATGACTGTCGCCTGACATAACCTCTACTTAGGACACCATTGGGCGGCCAAGGAGCCGCTGCCTATCCTGACAACAAGAAAGTATATTGGTATAACGATTGCCAATACCACCACCTAAAAACGCTTTTTGAAAACATCGTGCTATAAAAGACTATATATATATATTATATATATATTATATATATTATATATATATATATATATATATATATATATATATATATATATATATATATATATATACACAGTAAACAGCGTAACTATCTTATCAAAATTGTTACTTGCTTAGCTAAGTGGAATTTCATGAATCAAAATAAATGAATTAACATTTTCCTTGTGGTGAATCCAAAGGTCCAATCTTCTTAAAATCTTCAGAGAGGTCCTCGTGGACCATCTAATTGCCCCCTTCATCAATGGTCACCCCGTTTACGTACTCCAAATCCGGGTTGAGATTTAAGCTCTCCCGCTCCGCTTCCTCCTTCCCACACGGTCCCCTCTAACCAGTTTTTGGGATAACCGCCTTTTAAAAAAAAGTATATAATATCGCCAGGATAACAGGCAACTGTATAGCCAAAGAAGGTGTGGGGAAGGTGTTCTCTGTCTGAACACCTCACTGTCAACTTCCATGCAATTTGGTTTCACTAACTTGATAATAATGGGTGAGGGAGTGGGTGGGCCAGACCCCAGACTCTCTATATATAAGCGTCTGTGTAAGAGATTTTGTTTTCAGCAGCAACATCTCCCACACTAAGCATCCTTATCTCTGCATCTCATCATTATACGTTATTACCAGCTATCCTCAACACAAAATGCCTTCCTTCGTTTAATCCGTTATCTCTACCCCAGTCGCCAACACCTGTGGTTCAGCGACCTTCTTGGAATGGATATGCAATGCTGCGTTGAGGAAACAAGTCGCTTTAACCAGTGGGAAGCTAATCAAGTATAGACCGCTCAAGTATGCGCATGCGAACAACCCCCGAGCGAGCACAGGTGAACGAACTCGCTCTGTGTCTGCTCGTCTGTCTCTCTCTCCCCGTCTCTATCTCACTGTGTGTGTGTGTTTCTCTGTGTCCGTATATCCACCTCTCTCTCTCTTTCTCTTTCTAATGAGAATGAAATAGTATAGTCTCTGCTATACGAGACTCCATGTACCCTAGCATAAATTTATACTAATCCAGGTAATAGAAACGACATTAAAACCGGTTTGGATTCCCTGGCGACACAACGTATCGCAAGCCACCACCCAGGTACACGAAATACATCAATGAATCCTGAAGGTGCACATTACCCCCACGGCCGAGGTGCTGGCCACGAAGAGAAACAGCTGGGGGGCCCTGGAACGAGTCGACTCCACCTTTCATACAGCCGCTTGATGGCCACCATCTCTCCAGACGCTCCAAGTATGGTCTGTTCTCAGTTGGTGGAAGTTGTTGCCCTTCCTGTGTTTCTAGTGCCCTCATTCCCTGCGATTTTACAATGTGCCTGTGATTCGTCCACGATACGAAGGTGCGATTTGTCCACAATACGCTTTGCGATTTGTCCACAATACGCCCTGCGATTTGTCCACAATACGCTTTGCGATTTGTCCACAATACGCTTTGCGATTTGTCCACAATACGCCCCTGCGATTTGTCCACAATACGCCCTGCGATTTGTCCACAACACGCCCTGCGATTCGTCCACAATATGCGATTTACATCTTCTCTGGAATTTGAATTGAGTTGTGTTGCAAGACAGCATCATCGCGACTGCAATACTTACTGTAGGAATGACCTCTGGAATTTACTTTCGTGCAGATTTATCAAGAACCGAGCTCAAATGATCTGAGCGACATTGTCTTACTGAATTCCACCCGGCATATCTGGAAGTCGTCTGAATTGCAGTGCGTGACTGGAAATCAGTATATAGCGAATGTCAGACCCTGAGGAGTCTGTCCTGGATCACGCAGGGTTTATTCCCGACTGGAATTATTATCCATGGAACTTTATCCCATTGTGCTCAACAAGTCTGGAACGACGGGATCGCTCGCAGCATACAGTCAAGGGTTATAAATTTTATCAAAGTCGTAACTCCACTTCTTGAAGATTAATGTGTATTCAGAACGGTAATAGCCAGAGTGTCCGGTCAGGTCTGGCTGTCAGATAACTCATGGGACAGGAAGTTTATATTAAGGCTTTTTAGCTTATATTGAAGCTTTTAGTCTATATTAAGACTTTTAGATAATATAAAGGCTTTTGAAACGTTAAGTTGCACACAAAATTAGCCTTGCAACAAAAAGGAAACTTTGTTAGCAACTTTTCCCGCGTTCAAAACTTGCAATTTAAGTGACAGGTTTTTGGATCAACACAGTGTTAATTGTTTCATTTGGTGTGACCCATTCATTGGCAGGTGATACTGCCATTGGAATTCCATTGCAATTCAACAAAAAACTCGAACGAAGCCCATATTACGTCACATTGCAATGCTAGCAACCTGCACGCACGAGCTACGTCACGTTTCAAGACTTGGATCATACCTGAAGAGGGTTCTGAGAGTTCTTCTACTCCCCGAACCCGGTCTGAGACCAAGCTCGACTTGTGATAACTTGGTCCAACAGGTTGTTGCTTGGAGCGGCCCACAGGCCTACTACAGCCTGGTTGATCCGGCACTTCTTGCAAGAACTTATCAAACTGCATCGGACCCAGTGGGGGAAGAACCCTGCGGTCTTCAGCAAGCATCAATAGCTTCGTTGATCAGAGTCGTGAGTAAAGCCGACGTGAACTGGCAGTAAAGAAGATACCAAACCGAACCAGAGGGAAATATAAAACCATTCTTAAATGTTAAATATATGTTAAACACCTGTTATCTTCCATCTGCCAGCCAAACACCGCTAAAGTGAATACAAATATTTTATTTAACCACTCTTGGATATATTGAATGCATGTTAATAGGTTTGAATGAAGCGTAAACATGTTTTTATGAGTTGAAAAATTACCCTTTTGTTAACGAAATGTGCAGTATATGTCAAAGAGGGGGGAAGATGTTCACTATTGTGTGTGTGTGTGTGTGTGTGTGTGTGTGTGTGTGTGTGTGTGTGTGTGTGTGTGTGTGTGTGTGTGTGTGGTGTATTCACCTAGTTGAGCTTGCTCTGGGTCCTCAAAGAGTAGAATCCCGCCCTCTGGGTCCTCAAAGAGTAGAATCCCGCCCTTTGGGTCCTCAAAGAGTAGAATCCCGCCCTCTGGGTCCTCAAAGAGTAGAATCCCGCCCTTTGGGTCCTCAAAGAGTAGAATCCCGCCCTCTGGATCCTCAAAAGAGTAGAATCCCGCCCTTTGGATCCTCAAAGAAGAGAACCCCGCCCTTTGGGTTCTCAAAGAGTAGAATCCCGCCCTCTGGGTCTTCAAAGAAGAGAATCCCGCCCTCTGGGTCCTCAAAGAGTAGAATCCCGCCCTCTGGGTCCTCAAAGAGTAGAATCCCGCCCTCTGGGTCCTCAAAGAGTAGAATCCCGCCCTTTGGGTCCTCAAAGAGTAGAATCCCGCCCTCTGGGTTCCCCAACGAGACATGCGCTCGTCATCAATCCGCCCAGCTATGATGAGTTCCCGGCGTGTGTGTTGTGGTCCCTGGATGTTTATTTCACAGGTAAATCCAATGCGTCCACGCTGCGCTGGAAAGTTATAGTTCATTCCGGAAACCTCCATTGCGTGCAAAGTCTCAGAGGACATGTTGAAAGCTTGCAAGGTGTACTGGAAGCTTGCAAGGTGTACTGGAAGCTTGCAAGGTACACTGGAAGCTTGCAAGGTGTACTGGAAGCTTGCAAGGTACACTGGAAGCTTGCAAGGTGTACTGGAAGCTTGCAAGGTACACTGGAAGCTTGCAAGGTGTACTGGAAGCTTGCAAGGTACACTGGAAGCTTGCAAGGTGTACTGGAAGCTTGCAAGGTACACTGGAAGCTTGCAAGGTGTACTGGAAGCTTGCAAGGTACACTGGAAGCTTGCAAGGTACACTGGAAGCTTGCAAGGTACACAGGAAGCTTGCAAGGTACACTGGAAGCTTGCAAGGTACACAGGAAGCTTGCAAGGTACACTGGAAGCTTGCAAGGTACACTGGAAGCTTGCAAGGTACACTGGAAGCTTGCAAGGTGTACTGGAAGCTTGCAAGGTGTACTGGAAGCTTGCAAGGTACACTGGAAGCTTGCAAGGTGTACTGGAAGCTTGCAAGGTACACTGGAAGCTTGCAAGGTACACTGGAAGCTTGCAAGGTGTACTGGAAGCTTGCAAGGTACACTGGAAGCTTGCAAGGTGTACTGGAAGCTTGCAAGGTACACTGGAAGCTTGCAAGGTGTACTGGAAGCTTGCAAGGTACACTGGAAGCTTGCAAGGTGTACTGGAAGCTTGCAAGGTACACTGGAAGCTTGCAAGGTACACTGGAAGCTTGCAAGGTACACAGGAAGCTTGCAAGGTGTACTGGAAGCTTGCAAGGTGTACTGGAAGCTTGCAAGGTACACTGGAAGCTTGCAAGGTACACTGGAAGCTTGCAAGGTACACTGGAAGCTTGCAAGGTACACTGGAAGCTTGCAAGGTGTACTGGAAGCTTGCAAGGTGTACTGGAAGCTTGCAAGGTACACTGGAAGCTTGCAAGGTGTACTGGAAGCTTGCAAGGTGTACTGGAAGCTTGCAAGGTACACTGGAAGCTTGCAAGGTGTACTGGAAGCTTGCAAGGTACACTGGAAGCTTGCAAGGTGTACTGGAAGCTTGCAAGGTACACTGGAAGCTTGCAAGGTGTACTGGAAGCTTGCAAGGTACACTGGAAGCTTGCAAGGTGTACTGGAAGCTTGCAAGGTACACTGGAAGCTTGCAAGGTACACAGGAAGCTTGCAAGGTACACAGGAAGCTTGCAAGGTACACTGGAAGCTTGCAAGGTACACAGAAGCTTGCAAGGTACACTGGAAGCTTGCAAGGTACACTGGAAGCTTGCAAGGTACACTGGAAGCTTGCAAGGTGTACTGGAAGCCGAGGCTTGCATATAATAAGTACATTTGACCTTGCGTGTATGCAAATGTACATGCAGATACACACACACACAACTGTGGCGTGACCTCTGGTAAATGTTAGTGAGATTCAGTTGGGTCATCTGATTACACACGTGAAGGATGCCATGACCTTTGTCTTGAAACACAAGAAGACAGAGAACTGGATCATAAATATTTAACCCTCATTCCTCTTTTGTTTTCTTGGTTTTGGGGGAAAACATGCTTTTGTTTTTATATATATTTCCTACCACGATTGGCGGGTATACGAGGATGCATTATATATATATATATATATATATATATATATATTATATATATATATATATATATATATATATATATATATCCTGAGCTCTAACGCGTCCGCAAGAATATATAATGGTATACCTAACACATATCTTGTGGGAAGAATCAAACAAAGTATGTGAACAGATATTTCAGATATGTGGACGCATGTTTGGATATGTCGAAGACACGCTCTGAGAAGGAAATAAAACTGGAATATATATTATATATATTTATATATATAATAATAATTTCTATATATGCCACATATGTATACATGTGGCATGATATAATGTTCTTGTGTATCGTCGAATTCACCATTGTATTGCGTATTAAATGTATTTTTATATTAAAAATATTATTGTTGTGACGATACAACTCAGGAATCGTTGCAATAATCTCCTGTTGCTGTTGAAAACACAATGATGTTGTGTTTTCACATAATTCAATGGACTGATTTGGCGATTCTTGTCCCATGAGATATAAGTTATCTGCAGCCGTCTTGCGGTTGTTCACACTAAAGCTGTTATTCCGTTGCGTGAACATTTCTGGTCAACTACCACTCAAAATCCGCCTCAAAGAGGAGAGTCTTTGGTCTTCCTCTGTGTCACAATGTTAATAATTGACAATTTCTATTAAAGCTTCATTAATTCCTTAATATTTTGTTTTTATTTTTCTCCTCTGCTATTTCTTTCTCCTCTTCCTCCTAATCCCTGCGTCTTCTCTACACTCTTGTGTCTCTCCTTGGTCTTCTGTGCCATCCTCTTATTCTCTGCTCCATCTCTCAACCGGTTCTTCCAACAACAGAGAATCTGACGAGTCACAGTGTAAATGGGAAGGGTCAAGTCTCCCAAAGATTTCTGTGTTATGCGATGCTTCATGACCCTTTTTTTGGGAGGGGGGTCTGGGGGGGTCAGGGGGGATGGGGCTGGGGGCGTGAGGGGGTGGGAGGGAGGATTAGGACGAGGACAATGTTATATTAGCTTGGGGAGCTGTCCGCCTTGCTGTCACGATGTGTGTGTGTGTGTGTGTGTGTGTGTGTGTGTGTGTGTGTGTGTGTGTGTGTGTGTGTGTGTGTGTGTGTGTGTGTGTGTGTGTACTCGCCTAATTATGCTTGCGGGGGTTGAGCTTTGGCTCTTTGGTCCCGCCTCTCAACTGTTAATCAACAGGTGTACAGATTCCTGAGCCTACTGGGCTCTATCATATCTACATTTGAAACTGTGTATGGAGTCAGCCTCCACCACGTCACTGCCTAATGCATTCCACCTGTGTGTGTGTGTGTGTGTGTGTGTGTGTGTGTGTGTGTGTGTGGTGTGTGTGTGTGTGTGTGTGTGTGTGTGTGGAAGCTAAGCTTGCTATCTTCACCATGGAGCTCTGAGTGTTTGTAAGTATTTTTCACGTGTATTTCATCATGTGAATGTGAATAGATGAATGTTTTGGAGAATTCATACGTCGACTGGGGTATTCATATGAATTCCGAAAGAGATTACAATATTAATCTGAAAAGAAGCGAGGAACCTCAGTAGCCAGGCATTCAGAACACCGTACAACACCTACGTGAGACCAACCCTAGAGAATGCAGCCCCCGACGTGGAGTTCCAATCTCTAAGAGCATCTTGAAAAAAATTGCAAAGGTTTGCAACGAGGGGTCATGCATTTGAAGCATTATTTACAGCAATATTTATGGATTTAATTTATATACCAAGGATGAGAGGGCGGATAACTAACCCCCCCCCCCAAGATATCTTTGTGGTGCTCCAAGGGTTAAAATCTAAGACTGAGCACTTAATTTCTGCACATGATCGTATCTCGTGAGCATCCTGGTCTGGCTGGTAGAGCGACGGTCTAATATTCAACAAATCTGAGTTTACAAGCATTATAGGAACTACAGAAGGCCTTTGTTCATTCACTTTTGAGATAAGTCCACTACGGGCTCACCATAGACCGTGCTGCTTGGAACTTTTTGTTCCAAGTAGCGAATCTTAAACAACAACATTCACTTTTGTCATCGGGAATTTATATTGTACATTGCAGTTTATATATGTATAGGCGATAATATATTCCTATATACTCCTGAAGCACAGACAATGAGCTTCCCGTGAGCCCTAAACTCTCTCTTCGTGTGATCTTAACTTCTAACTTAACTCCTAACTCTTAACTCCTAACTCTTAACTCCTAACTTAGCTCCTAACTTAACTTGTCAACCTCTAACTCCTGAGAATAAATCATTTCGATATAAAAAAGGAATCAGCATCTAACCAACAGTAATTAAAGGCTATCCTGCCGGTGGCTGAGCGGACAGAACACTGCACACGTGATCCTGTGGTCCCAGGTTCGATCCCGGGCGCCGGTGAGAAACGATAGGCAGAGTTTCTTTCACCCTATGCCCCTGTTACCTAGCAGTAAAATAGGTACCTGGGTGTTAGTCAGCTGTCACGGGCTGCTTCCTGGGGGTGGAGGCCTGGTCGAGGACCGGGCCGCGGGGACACTAAAGCCCCGAAATCATCTCAAGATAACCTCAAGATAACCCTCCTCATTCAGCGTTTCATTTTTGAGCGAGTCTCAGACAGCATCTACCCACCTATCCTCCCCATGAAGGGAGGATACGTGGGTAGGGAGAGAAGCTTAACCCCGTTACCTCTAATCATCTTCCCGTTGTCCAATGAATGGCTTCGAGATAAGAGATAAGCGCCCGTGGACCGTAATTAGGAATAATTTGGATTTTCGCCGCTCCATGAGGATAAATCTGGACCCGGATTCACGAAGCGGTTACGCAAGCACTTACGAACCTGTACATCTTTTCTCAATCTTTGGCGGCTTTGTTGACAATTATTAAACGGTTAATGAGCTCCGAAGCACCAGGAGGCTGTTTATAACAATAACAACAGTTGATTGGGAGATTTTCATGCTTGTAAACTGTTTAATAAATGTAACCAAAGCCGTTAAAGATTAAGGAAAGATGTACACGTTCGTAGGTACTTGCGTAACTGCTTCGTGAATCTGGCCTCTGGTTGCAGCTAAGTTTCTAATGCAAGGAAGTCATTTACCCAAAAAAAAGTCTTATCTTGTGAAGTAACCGCGCTAATTGACTATATTTATGACCCCTGTATAACAAACTATACATATCACGTGTGTATAATTCGGAGAGAGAGATATATACAACTGCAAAAATTAGTCGGTGCAAGTGTATAAGAATTCTGACCACATCTACTTCTTCACGTCGAGATAATTATAGTACGGTCACTGTCTATTTGGAGCTGGGCACTGTGTGGCTTTTCTGCTGGGTTCTCCTTGCCATTCGTCATGTTCTGGGGTATCCAGCGTCACTCTCAAGACTAAGACAGACAGACAGTCTGTCCCGGTTCCTTCCCATTTCCACAGAGTGGGCAAGTCGGATTTATAGCTCATCCCACTCTGCGCGCGCACACGTGACGTCATAACATGGAGGTTTGTTTACCTTCGCGCACACACACACACACACACACACACACACACACACACACACACACACACACACACACACACACACACACACACACACACATACACACAAAGGCTGCACCTCGCTCCAAAGGTTCAGCCCATTCTCGCGAGCGTTCCCAACGTCAAGAAACCGACGTACTAAAGTCCCCCCTTATCCTAACCTACCAGAGGGCCCACAAACAGAAAACGGGACAGTACGCCAGTTTCGCGAGCCACTGCTATTTTCTAGTACGATAGTTTTTGGACTTAAGTAGACAGCGACGATGTCGGGAAGGGTTAGGATAACGAGTTGAAATGGGACGGGAGGAAAGGAATGGTGCCCAACCACGTGGACAGTCGGGGATTGAACGCCGACCTGTATGAAGCGAGACCGTCGCTCTACCGTCCAGCGCAAGGCCTTATTGGAAGAGTATACCTCAAAATGCGACGTGCTATTACGACAACGGGTTGAAGAATTAGCGTTAAAATTCCTCTGGCCTACTACACACACAGCTTTCGTTATCAGATACTTCATCTCAAGATAACCTCAAGATAACCTACATAACTCGCCAGCACGGTATTTACCTGTCAATAAATTTCATTATACGTACGGTACCTGTCTCTAACTTACGTACGAATTCTGAATGCAATTATCTCAGTCTTAAAAATTTATGAATGCGTCGTTGGGGTCGGCCGCGGGATGGAATGAACCTGAGAACAGTTTAATTTAAAGTCTGTTTCATTCATAAAGAGAGAAGGGGGGGGGGGGGTTTGGCGGCTGGATTAACGAGCATTTAGTCTTGTTGATGAAGACAAAGTGCGCACCGCTACCCGCTGATTACCACCCACCCACTACCACCCACTACCACCCACTCTACATGCAGTCCCCCTTCCCCCCGCCCAAACCAGATGAGCGTGAGGGCCAATTGTACTAAAATTACAAATTCGTGAGGTCAATTAATGCACTCAGCTGACATCCACTAAGAGGTCAATGCAAAATTAACGAACGTGTGTATGGTGTCGCTTGCTGTATGAATTGATTGCAAATAGCAGCCTAAATACACCAATACAACTGGAGAATACACTCGTGACAGCCCCTCTCCCAACATACAAGAGCCGGAACCTGCCAAACCTCCCCCCCCCACCCCCAACCCTTGTTAGCCAGGAGAGTGGTTGCGTCAAAGTTCATATAACTGTCAATTGGAGACGGGTAGTTAACGTGTGTACCAGGAACTAGGAGACATGATGGCGCCCCCTCTGTCTCTCCCGCGGCATTGGTATACAATCTCCCGTGTCTGTCTGTGTTCAAGTTCGTTCCTAACGTCTGCGAATCCCGTCACAGCAACCCCTTTTCTGTCTGTCTGTCTGTCTGTCTGTCTGTCTGTCTGTCTGTCTGTCTGTCTGTCTGTCTCTCTCTGTCTGTCTGTCTGACTCTCTCTCACTCTCTCTCTCTCTCTCTCTCTCTCTCTCTCTCTCTCTCTCTCTCTCTCTCTCTCTCTCTCTCTCTCTCTCTCTCTCTGTTTCCCTCGTGCGCGCCGTAATTGCTTTATCCCTTCATCGCCTTCTGGCTTTGTCAGGAATGAATGACGACCAGGTTATCTTGGCACATGATCACCACCTCCCCGCTCCCCAGAGTGTTGAATTGCGTGAGCACTCTCCTCTTGGTCCGTCTGGCTGCCAGCCACTACACTCATCTCACTATTTTTATTGTTTT